>CP141160.1:27015498-27615498 GCA_035233585.1 Antiaris toxicaria
CTGTTCCAAACACATGCTTAATTAAAGCAATAGAAATGATTAGTTATTTAAGAATATTAACAAAGAAGGAATTTTTTTTTATGGCAATCACAATGATCTAATAGTCTTGACGAAACTTAACTAATCTTACAATACGTGTTAATTAACTAACACACAGTAGAGTACACACGCATATGGAGATGATGATCTTTAGGAGGGGAAAATGCGAGTAAGGAAAGGGGAGAGTTTCGAAAATGGTTGTATATAGAAGGAAAAAAATACAAGGAGAAGATGGAATAGAAAATTTGGAAGCTTGCACCTAAAATTGTAAGCTTACAAAGAAAAGGAAATCAATGCGAGATTTAATTAGAAAAATGACTCAAATACTTTTTTTTTTTTATTAAATAACCTTTCAAAATTTTTTTAATAAAATGACCTTAAATTATTATAAATAATTCAGACCATGATCATTTCTATGTTGAAATAAAAAAAAAATATTTTACTAGTTTCACTTTTTGATATTGACAATTTAACAAATAATTTGATTTTTTATGTCCTCGCCCACCTATCTTGATAAGAGGTTAAACAAACGAGGAAAAAAAAAAGTAAAGAGAATTTTAGGGCTTCAAACAACCAAAAATCTTGGAAAGAGGGAAAGAGAGAGAGCATCAATGAGACTGGGAATAGAGTAATCAGGTGTAGGAAGGCTTGGCAAATAGGACTTGTCTTGACGGTGTAATCCGAGTATATGAACGAGACGAACTTAAAACAATAGTGAGAAAGAGAGTGAACATAGCTGCTGATGGGATTGGATTAAAGTGCCGAAGGGGGCCAGTAGCCTAGCACAATCGTCGAGGAGAGAAAAGTTCCAGATATATGATTATATATATAAAATGTTTTATTTTTTGAATAATTAAGGTTTTTTATCTTTCATTAAACTTTAATAACTACCACATCAGCAAAATTTGTTAGATGTATAAAATGAAGTAAACAAAATAGGTATTTCAAACTGTCTTGTACATGTTAGGGGTGTTTTGAATGGTTTTGAAAAATCATGAGGTAAAATGAAAAAAGTGCATAGTTCAAGGGATTTGTGAAAAGTAAAAGAAAATTCAAGGATTTTTCAGGGATAAAATTGGAATTCAATGTTTGGAATGAATGTCTATCCGTTTGATAATGATTTATTTGTATAGATGCCTCCATACTTTTTAAATTCGGCAATTTAGTTCCTCAATTATTTTTCTTGACAATTAATCTATGAACTTATAATTTTTAACAATTCAGTCTTTTTTGTTCAAATTTAATAAAGTTTAGATGATTCTTTGCATATAATTTACACATTATAATCTAGAAAGAGCATTGTTGATAATTTTTGCTTATTTTTGATATAATTTCTTTTAAAACATTTAATGTAATTAAATTATACTCAAGTTTAAACATAAATTTTAAAAAAAATTTATATTTAAACTAAGCAAAAATATTTAATAATATCTTTATTGGATTATAATATGTAAATTTTATATCAAAAGCTGCTATAATTTTAATTAATTTAAATAAAAAAGATTAAATTGTTTAAAATTATAAATTTAAATAGTTGATTTATCAAGAAAAAAATTTAGAGAATAAATTATTAAATTTTAAAAAGTCGGGTACCCATGAATTCTCGGTGAAATGGAATTAGAAGTAAGGAAATTGTAATAAATAGACCAATTATTTTAGTCAATAAAAGTAAATAGCATATTTACTTAACTTAGAAAATAAATAGTAATTTTGATTTAAGAGTCATGTAATTTTACAATTATACCTATATTTTTTTCTAGATTTTATTTCTCTTTCTTACCCTTTCTCTCTCTTTCCCTTTCCCTTTCTTTTTCTTCTGCGAACTTTTGTTAGGGGCTAGACTTTTCATTTTTGTTTTTTTTTTTAAGAATTATCTGCTTGTTTCTTGAGAAAAATTTGGGTGGAGAATTGATAAATTAATGATTTACCAATATAATTTTAAAGCTATCTGTTTGTTTCTTGAGAAAATTCTGAGTGGAAAATTGATAAATCATTGATTTACACACGTAAATAAATGATTTACTAAGTAAAAAATGATTTCCAAATAAATTTATCAAGATTTACACATAAAAGGTATTTTTAAAATTTTAATTATAATAAATTATTATTTACCAAAAATATACTATTTATTAAAGATATAAAATTTTATTATTATTTATTTTTATTTAATTTTAATTTTAGTATATTTCCCTCCTTCTCCGAAGTCTTCATATCGTAGGAGAAGATCTGGTAATGACATTGGGCCTTAAGGTTCCAAAAGTTAGGCCTGGGCCCTACGGTGCACACGAAGCCCATTTTTTCAAACCTTCGGGCTTCTTGACCCGATCCACCTTATCGTCATGTATGTATAGTGTAGAGGTAAGTGATTTTATTTTATTTTATTTTTACTTTTTATTATTTTTATTTTTGAAGAAAGGATTAAAGAAGTTTGAATATAGAGATTCAATTGATGTCGAGTATATAACCAAGAGGTTAAAATATTTAACAAATAGCAAAAATTTTTATACTAATTGTTTAAAAAAAAATTGTATGTAATTAAAATTATAGTTTAATAGAAATTTTATATTAAATTTTATTAAAAAATACAAAATTTGGATATTTTATCTTTAATTTAAAAAAAATCATATCACGTATCATATTTAAAAAATATTAAAATATTATAACATATTTTGTTTTTATTTTTAATTTATACCAATCTGACCCTTTTTTTTTTTCCCTTCACATACACTTTACCCTTGCTTCTCTCTCGCCACTGTCTCTCTCGCTCTCCCTCTCTCCTCGTTGACCGGAGAGGATCCACGCCCGTGATGACAGAAAGTAATGGCAGCGAATAGAACCAGAACCCAAATGGCAGCGCTGAGAGTGGGATAAAATCATGATGGCATGTTGAACGAGACGAGATGCCGATGGCAAGTCGAGCGCGATTGCGACGGGAATGTGAGTTTTCTCTCCTTTTTGGGTATGGATTTTTTGCTTTCCCTGGGTTTGTTGGTTTATTGTTTCAGGTGTGGTCGAATTGCGACCTCCGGCGTCGAGCTCTATTAATTTTGGCAAGGCTGGGGTTCTGACGACGTTGTTGTGTTCTTCCACGCTACGGTGGAATCTTGATTCTCCATCGTTGGAGAAGATGATTTCGGTGATTCTCTTGCATTGCTCAGAGTGGAATCGCGATTCTCTGCACGATCCCTCAAGAGCTGGGTTAGCCTGATTCAGCGATCTCTTGCGACAATGACGATGCCTACCACGACGGGGGAGAGAGAAGGTGAGCGATGATCTGGCAAGGTTTTCATCGGACTCGTGTGCATCAAGTAGGTAACCGGGAAGAGAAATAGACAGGGGCAAAACAGGAATCTAAAAAAAATGCTATAATTTACACCAATAAAAAACCACTATCATTCTCCCCAAAAAGTATATAAAAAAATTTTACTATATAATTTTATAATATAAATGTGGCAATAATTATTACAATTACCATTATGTCATTTAGGCACGTTTAGTAAAGAAATTATATTGTAATTGTATTTGAATGAAATTTATTTTTTGAACGTTGTATTTGATTAAAAAGTATTTGTTTTATATTTGAATGAAATGTGTATTTGAATGAAAAATATTTTAGAATTGAAAAGTTGATGTAATTGATAAAATTAAAATTAAATAGTAAAGTTAAAAAATTAATGTTGTTGTTTTAAAAATGTTTAAAATAGTAATTATTTTCGTAATACTATTGTAAAATTTATGTTTAGTGTGAAATTATATTGTATTTAAATAAAATAAAAATGCAAAACAAGTGTCAATTGATGCCTTACAAATACTTCAAAAATTGTACAATATCGTCATGTGATTGATCATTTTCTTAATTTTACAAAATTTTGATCATTTATTATAAAACTTAGAAATGCATTTACCCGCATATCCCTTTGCTTTTCCCCTTTCAATAGAAACTAGACAAGAAACATTCCATCAGATAACGATAATGATAGCATAATAGCAGTCCATTAAATAATGATAATAACAACATTATAACAAAACCTTTTAAAACAGGGGCTATCAGCAGAAATATGCTAATGCTCTCTCCACTCCACCAAAAACAATGTCATCCCAATCAATACAAAATTTTAAAAAGATGGGGAAAAAAAAATCGCGCGCATACTAACACTAATAACTATAGACACTCGAATGGTGTCCCGCCGGCAAAATTGAGAATATTAAACCAACAATCTGAACCAGAGCTTCATTCCCAGCAACAAGCAGCATCGACTTCTTCTACGCTCAACGCCTAGAGAGCAGCAGCCACTTGTCTTTTCAAGAGAATCAAAAAATTGGGAAGCGATGGTCCGGCCACTTAGGATACGCACGCTTGTATAAGCTCATGCATACAGTATCATGTTGCTGAAGGACCCCATTGAAAATGCACTTCATAAACCCTGATATGAAAAGTAAACTTTTTAGCAGGATAAAAATAGAAAATATAAAAAGCATTGTAAATGTAGTTGCATTGAGCTTCCTCAATTTTTCTTTTCAGTAATAATGGTTGTTTGTATCACTATGGATATTCAGGAGATTATCGCTATTCATTGCCACTAGCGATGGTTAACGATGAACGCGCCAGCATTGAGAACTTGTCATATATAAGTAAAATAAATTGTAATTTGTTGTGTTCGGTGACCTTTTTAATATACCGCCTCGTAAGAATATTTGTATAAAGTTGGTCTCAGACTAGAAAGCGTCTTACCATGAGTACCAACGGGTTCCTTAATGCGCCCACGACGACCGCACTTGGTAAACACCTCCACGGGCTGAAATCACCACCATCACAAGAAACAGTCATTAATTTAGATACTCCAGGATTTCGACAGAATCTGGAAATGATTATAATCACGTGATTTTCTTACCTTGAACCATCTTACATCCTCTGGGTTATGGAACATATATCTTACAGAAGCTTTTAATTTCGATACTCGTTGGGGGTAGCTGCCATCGGAATAGCAATGTTAAGACAATGTAATTTCCAAAGAGCATTAATTTTATACTAAAATTCCAAAGCAACCGAGCATGCAAGGTTCCCGCAGAATAGTGTGAACGTTATTAAAAGCAAGTTTTGTTGTGAAGATGGATCACAAAAATAATCAAAATTCAAAACCACAATGGCTGGAATTTGTGATAACACGTTCCTGAAGGTGCAATTCTATGACTGAAAATTTAAGAGAAGAAAAGTCCATTTCCGTTATACTATATAGCCCAGCAGCAACAAGCAACCACATAATCAATTGAAGTCGAGAACAAATCATTACCCAGTTAAAATAATCTTCTTTAAAATTATTCTGTCTGGGTCAATGCTTCTCAGTGAGCCTACGGCAGCAACTGCAGGAGAACCATCTCCTTCGGCATACTTCAAAGCTATCAAAGGAAGAGGAGGAAATGAAATTGGGGCATAAACTGATGCCATGGAAAAACGCCCTGCATGAAGAAACCTCTCCATCTTGTGCTTGTCCGAATTCATGCCGTCAGTAGAATATATTGGCCTACAAAATAATGGCCAACGACATCACATACCTATAAAATTTATGAAACGCAAGAGCTTATATGATATGAAAACTACCTTGCAACAAACTGGCGAAATCCAACATGAAATACCAATTCTTCTTTGGCTTTAATAGGCTTGCCATATGAGTCATGCTTTTTTATGCTGCAAATACAGATGTACAAGTCGTGAGACCATTTGTGGCTACATGGAAGTGGAACAAAGATAAGAATAGTAAAATGCCGAAATAGAAATACCTAAAATGGAGGACGGACATCTTGGACTCATGCTGCAAAAGCCCGCATGCGGTAATGGGCATTCCATTTGCAAGCAAACATAATTTAGAAGCAATACCATCAGGCACTTCTTTAATATGCAGCCTTGCATATGAATTAGCTGGTACACTGTCTTCCCTGCCTTCTTGCTCCACCTCTAGAGCTTTAGAAAGAACATGTTTCTGTGTTCGCACAAAATTATCAAATGCAAAAATTCTAGCGTATTCTGGGGGTAGGGATTCCTGATATACAAAGAAAAGCATGTTATTTACATGCTTAAGTTTTGAGAATACTTGAAAAAAAAAAAAAATTTCAGAAGATAATTACTTTGGGATCCCATGGTGAAGTGCGGAAGGACTTGAGGCCTCTATACTTCATAAATCTCTGTCTAGCAGGAACATCTAATGGGGTTTCCACTTCATCCGGAAACTCTGAAACATAACAATCAACCATTCACAAATGAATGAAACAACATATCAACTCATCCGAAGGAAAATGTTTTAATAGTCAGTAAATCAAATTACTTGTGAGTTGAAAAAACTTGAATTCATTTCAAAATAATCTTTCACTCGCAAACAAGAAATATGAAAATCATCGCAATTTTTGTTTTTCAGAAATACAAGTAATATTGCAAAACAGTAAGTAACAATAAAGAGCAAAACAACAACTCCAACGTTAATTCGTGAAAAAGAAATGTACCCTCATCATCAGCATGTTCTTTTTTCAGTTTTTTAATTTCATCCTCTAACTGCTCCCTCGTCAAGTCTTCTCCCTACAAATCATAGATGAGAAACATAACTAAAGCAGAACTTCTGTAACTCCATTCCACACAGCACATCAATACGACCATAAATTTTCAAAGGAAGAGCAACAGTCACAGATGTATATTTGCAATCTAATCATCACAGCTAAGACACATGCTTTCCCCACACACACAAAACAAGCATGATATAAAATTAAATACATTAGTTACAACCAACCAAAATACGCACGCAGACATATATAAATGTATGTGTTCATATATATGAAACTCAAAACGTACCATCATCACTGTATCAGTCTCAGTTTCTTCATCAGAGTCCCTTAAGTTTAGTGAAGCTTGATCATCATCACTGGGCTCGATGTTATTAGCAC
The DNA here is from genome assembly GCA_035233585.1 of Antiaris toxicaria. Lineage (NCBI taxonomy): Eukaryota > Viridiplantae > Streptophyta > Magnoliopsida > Rosales > Moraceae > Antiaris > Antiaris toxicaria. The sequence continues at coordinate 27,022,468 of CP141160.1, forward strand.
CCTCATGGCCAGGAAAATCACTTTCTATTTCGTCCAAAATCATGCCATCAGCTTCATCATCACTATCTATATCCTCCTCATCTGTGTCATCTACAATCCAAGCAGCCTGCAATATTTTATCATTAGCAAACTAGAATAATTACTGATAGTGATACAAGCAAGAAACCAAGGGCCGTTTTAGGTAAGATACAACACAAATAACGTAGATGGACCCTCCAAATTACTAATACTGACAACAATAAAGGCATACCTGGTACTCTGAAGTTCCCCGCGGAAGATTTCTTCTCCTTGGCAGTTCTTGTCTCTGATTTCTAATAGCCTCAGCAAGTTCTGCTTGAGTTGGCCAAGTCTGTTAAATAACCAAAGAGATTATTTATGTTTGAGTTCTATCATACCAAAGGAAATGAACAGTATGTTACACTAATAGTAAAGCAAAATGAACAAGTATAATTATAGTTAAAAACAATCAAAGCAGACATCACTGACGTAATAATTACGATACTAAAGCTTTTAACAGGCCATTCATCAAATATTGGGTTATGAGAGATAGTAAACTTAGTCAACAGCCATCTCTAGGCTAAATTGAAATTAATGTGACAAAGGTTTAAGAACAGTCCAACACAACTAGTGTACTCTAAATTTTGATTTCACCAAATTATATTCTTATACCACTCATTGTCTTAAAAGCAGTCAAAGCAACACACAAATGTTGATAGACAAGAGCAAAATGGGAGACAAAAACTACAATAAATACAATTAAGTGATGCATAACTATGGAATGATAATATGAACAATATACCTGTTCACCTGCAAGAGGATCGGGAATATTTTCAACAAGTAAAGGCTCCTGCTTCAGAGGATCTGGAACCAAGCAACGAACAACCTAGAAAAATGTCAAAAATGAAGTGAATTTTTTATCAATAAAATCTACGTAACCAATAAATTGTATAGAATGATCAAGTCACCATGAATTACGAGTATGAATTTTTACAGAATATCAAGATACCAAATAACAACACTTCCAAGGTTTAGTGAATAAATCCATGGTCATAAGCCATCCTATATGTTTCCTTTGCTCTACAAAAGGAAAAGACCAATACCTCAGCATCACTCACGTCATCTGAATCCATCATGTTCTTTTCTTTTCTTGCATTTAGAGGAACTGGGTCCTTGAGAATTTCAATTTCACTCAACTGGTAGTCCCCAGCACCAGAAACATGCACCTGGCACAAAGGAAATAAGACATAACTTCCAATTCATGCAACGAAAGTAACAAAAGTGGGTGGATTCAATTAAATACCAGCTGATTCACGGACAGGCTGCGTCCACGCAAATATCCTGTAAGGAGGAGGGTACATTTACCATTGCCACCTGCTATGGCATCAACCTAAACAGGAAGGATTCAAGAAAAAAAGTTATTAAAGAAAATGTGTATATACAATATTAAAGGTCGGCAAACCACTCTAGAAAAAATTTCAATTATAATTTTCTTATTCCTCCCTTTTCCATTAAAAAGAAGTTCCATAAGGATGGGAATTGTTTGCTGAACCAAATAAGAGAACCTTTTCCTCATCTTGTTCCATAGAGATGGGAAACATAGAACTATGAAATATAAGCACCTTTTGAGCCATGAGGTAAGGCCGTTGACTTCGCCAATGAGGAAATGAGAGCCTTTGCTCCTTGAAAAGCCACATGAACTGCAATAATACCTACCATTTAGAATTTTTTAAGTTTTGCAGCATATAAGCCATGTTATATTATTCCCTGGTCAACTTACCTTGTGTAACTCATCCTTTGTATCAGCTGGATAAAATTTACAATTCTCCGGAAATTCAGAAACAAGATCAGAGGTGCACATCTTTTTCATTTCATGTCTCCTTTTCATCTCACTTGGTAGATCCTGTAGGCATTCAAAAAGAATCATATCATGCTGGAAAAACCTAATTTTACATTTCTAAAGGAAAAGCATGTCGTAAATGAGTATCGGTTCAGTAATAACATACACGGATAAGCACAACAGTGCTTGGTAAACCAAGAGATCTAAATACAGAAAGACATTGACTTCCAAATGAATCAATGTAATCTGATGTGCTTCCTTCAGATGAGTAGCTTGCCGATGCCACAAAAGCGATCAGATCAGCAACCTACAATTCAAAGCAGTCTCTAAAAATATCATGAAAACGCAACTCGCATTCTCGAAGCCCCTGAAACCAGAAAAAATAGGAAAAAGTACAAAATTCTGTTGAATTTTCATACCTTTGCCATCTCAATGCATGATCGCAGATCTCCATGTGGAGCTTTCAACACCTATCGCATAAAGTATAATTAGATCTTTAACAAATTATTCAAACTTATTAATCTGTATTAATTATCCCACAAGTATATAGCCATAACCAAAGTCATAATTTCAAAAGAAAGAATGTCTAAGGGTGGCAGTCTGTGACTGACCAATCTCCACCACAATATGTTTATTTATTTATTTTTCATATAAGACCGGCCCAGATTAGCTTATATTTTGCTTCATCTATTTACAAGAACTCAGGACTAGAACTGCCAATTCCAGGTTGGCATCAATTGCCCAATTCCGAATTGGAAAAGAGAGGAACAAGAGAGAGAGTCCTGCCCCTCGTTCATCTTTAAAAAAATTTCCTCTTTAAATAAAAATGAAGTAAAAAAAAAAATCTACTAGATCAACAATTGAGTCCAATATATTGCATATCCAAGGACGTCGATAATAAGCAGCCCAGTTTGCCTCTACTACATTTGTTATCAAAAGCAGATTTCCAAAAACCAAACAACACAAACGAATCCTTCTATGAATATTTCCCAACGAACATTACAAACCACAAAACTGTTGTAACACGACTGGCTTACTGTTGCTCGCAGCTTATATTCGGAAGAAGCAACAGTTGATGAAGAAACACCATCCGGAGATAACAATGAAAGAATATCAAGGGCAACTGAATTTAGGTCCACAGCAGCAGAAAGCCCAAAAAGAACCTGTTACATTAGAAATAAAAACATATGTCAAAATATAATTAAAAAGAAAAAAGAAAACGTATTTCAAAAATAGGAAGCCAATTACAGGAGAAAAAGTGATTCTTACAAAAAATAAATAAATAAATAAACACAAAAAAAAATACTTACAATGACACGGGGAGAGCTTGTTGACCCACCGGAGGTCCTTTTCTCTTTCAAAAGAGCAGCTCGTTTCTGATCTCGTAGCTACAAAATGCAAAGTACCACCCGCCAAATCACAAAACGAAACTTAAAAAATAAAAAATAAAAAATAAAAAAAGAAGCGAAAAACAGGAAATTGAAAATACAAAAGAATATTTACCATCTTGTTACGCTGAACTCTAGCAGCTCTAGCTCCCTTGCCAACATTGCGCTCGGATTTGGCAATCCTACTCTTATCTGTATCACCAAAATCAGGGATAATTTTTTTTTTCAATTACATAGGCGTAAATATAGCGAATTTTCATGAATCAAGACAACGAATCATGAACCAAACAAATGCACAAATTTGGAATTGCTAACCGCATTACAGTCCTAGGGTTTCCGATCAACCAACGGAAGATCAAATTGCGAAGAGAGTTCAACCAAAGAAAAAAAAAGAAGGAAGAGAAGCGAGAAATAAACCTTGGAGAGAGGTTTTGTGAAGGTGACGTGAGGCTTTGGAAGAAAATCTCGTCTTGTGAGGCTTATTCAGTTGAGTTCGTGTGCCTCCTCCCATGGCTGCTTACGGAGGGAAACCCTAATTGGCCGTGGAGGCTGCCGAACAGCAGCAAGGGCTTTAGAGTGTCAGTTTCCTTTGGCGGCAATATTGCGTCCCGAGAGCGAACTGATTGCCTATTTGGGAAAATTTTCAATTCTTACTTCTTATTTATTTATTTATAAAGTGCTACGTTTATTATACATTTACGTTTCATTTAAAAAACTTATTACATTTATATTATATTTAAATATAATATATTAAATATAATTTATATTTAAAAAAATATTAATATTACATTTAAATATAATATATATTTAAATTATATTTTAATTATAAATATATAATATGATGGATAAAAATAAACGGAAAAAAATAGAGAGAATATATAATAAAATTAATAAAAGTAATAAAAATAATAAAATAATAAATAGTGATTGTATTATATTTAAAATATGATATGGTTGACATTTGAATAAAATGCTTTTATATTTAAAGAAAAATTACATTACATTTAAATACAATATAAAAAAAAACATGTACCAAACACTATTAGTATCAGATGGTACTACGTTAACTACAATAACATTAAAAAATTAAATTAAAATGTAAAGAAAATAATAGAATTAAATAATCTAACATTTTAAAGGATTAAATTATGAGTGTATCTAATTTAGTTTTTTAAAATTTTTTGTCAAAGAAAATATTTAAATTCAATTCTATCCTATTCTTCTAATTTTTTGTGCCAAACATGTCCTTAAAATCTAGTTTGGATCTCGGATTTAATTTAGTTTAGTTTGGACTCTTTTGTCTTTTTTGAAAAAATCAACAAAAATTATAATTAGTTTTTTAAAAGTTAAATAATTTTTTAAACTAAACTAAATTAAACTGTTATTCTAAATAATACATTAGTTTGTATAATTTTAATCTCTATTTTTTTTTACAGCTAAAATAATCCTAAATTATTAAAAATATTATTATATTAGTCCTTTTTATTTAACTTTTATGAGGCGTTTGGTAAACGTATTGCGTTTGCATTACATTTAAACATAATATATTGAATGTATTTTGTATTTTTATGAAAATTATTTGTTTTATATTTAAATTTAATATGTGTTTAAATAAAAAAAATATTTGAATTGTATTTTAGAATTGAAAATTTAATATTGTTAGGAAATGCCCTAAGTATTAGAGACATTTTGATGTATTCATTTTGAACTGGATAATAAAATTATATATAGAAGTTATTCATTACATTGCTATCTGTCCTCGTCTTATTTACATGTTAAAGTAAATGTAAGCAAATATGACTCACTGACTGCTTGTGTTAAAACTGTTAAAACGTTGCATGCAATGGACTTTTGTATGCGAGAAGACAATGTTCTAAAGTTAGCAGTCTAAACTATGGTCTGTAATCTATGAGGTTAGACCGAGCATCTAACTCATGTTAAGACTATTATGTTGTCTAAAGCCTTAGAGGGGACGGTCTGTCTTGACTGTCTGGAGCTGGATTCCCAAGTAGAGACATAGATATGTTGCTTGGTGGTGACATATTAGACCGGGACTAAAGCGTGATTGATCTACGTAGTCCGCTATGAGTGGATCAATCTGCTTTTGACGTTCATTGTGCAATAACCTTGATCCTGAGTAAATGAACTTCTTCATGTATATGACTTGTGTACTTTGATGTTCCAATGGCTAAAGCGTCTCAGAGGTAGTAAGCTTATAGACCGGTTCGTTGGGTGCATGACTTGTATACGATGAAGGGTTTGTTTGCAGATATCGGAATCATAGCTCTGAGGAGTTAAAGGTATCCTTTTAAAGGCATTATACTGAATGTGAAAATGGACAAGGCCTTGGGTCGTCTGCTGGGCGGATGACTTCTTATTCACATATGGTGAATAATCATTTTCTTAATTCGGTAGTATAATGGAACTTTAAAATAGTCTGATCAGTAGGATTAAATGGACTTTGACCTAAGGCTGATCATGGATATTATATGAGGGTTTTGCATATATGACAAGGTCATTGGATAGTAGCTCGTCACAGGCTTACGTAATACGGTATATAATTTGGAGTTCAGTTTCAAGTTTATAGTGGTGTGACTCTGAAACTAGTGATCATATGATTGAGTTATTCGGTAAAGAATGATGATCATATGGAATCACGGGAGCCCGATCATATATGTCCAATCAGTCCCTCTACTAGCTCCACATAATTCCTTAACGTTTGGCAAATTGATTTGTGTATGCTATTGGCTAGTTTATTATGCATGGATGATAATGACACAGGATTAGGATGGTAGACAAGATTCTCTCCGGTTGGATTCAGATTTTGTTTTGGATAATAGAGTACACAATTATTCGAACTCCAAATAAAGTTGCCATGATTTTATTTGAGATTGGATTGGAGTTATAGAAAATTATCCATGAGAACAAGAATATGAAATACAACCGTTTTGTGGAATTTGAATTTTGAATTTTGAAATTTGAAATTTGAAATTTGAATTTGAAATTTGAAATTCAAATTTTGAATCACAGTCCAAGTAGGATACGAATTTGTTGTGGAAAATCCACAAGGTTTGAAATTCGAATTTGAGTTGGATTTGGAGAGGATAATCTTGTTAGAATCCTACTTGAATTTTGAATCTAAATCCCAACAAAAGTGGACGAAATTTTTGAGGATAATCCTCAATGGAATTTCCGTTTTTGTGGATAAGGTTCAAGGAAAAATTCAAGCTTCAATCCTAGTTGAATTTGGATTATCTCCTTCCCTGATAAGTGGCCGAAATTAGGGAGAAAATCCCCTAGGAAATTCGGTTATTTTTGGATAAGGTTGAGATAAGATTCAAGCTTGAAAATCCTAGTGGAATTTTGATTCTCCCTTATCCTAAAAGTGGCCGAATTATTGGAGGAAAAATCTCCTTGGAAATTTCAGATTTTTTGGTTGAAAAAGAAAGATAAAATTCTAGTTAAAATCTTGTTTAGATTTGGATTGGATTTATCCTAAGAAAACCGAATTTTTTGTTGAGATTTTCCCTTGGAAAAATTCGGATTTTATGGATATGGATAAGGCAAAATATATTTTCCTAATCCAATTCAAATTCAGAGAATTACCTCATGCAGGTCTATAAATAGAGGTCCTGCCACTCCAGTTCTCTCAGACCACAAACTCTCAGGTGAGCAGGCTTATTGTTGCACAGCTCATCGTGACAATAAAGTTCTTTAGAGATCTAGATGGTCGGAAGAAGACTAGCAGTGCTAGCATACCGATCGAGGTTCAGAGTGCCCACACACTCAGCCATTCGGGAATTGGAGAATACTAGAGAAGGCTAGTTGGTTGAAGTCTCCGATCATTCTCCTCCTGCAGATTGGCGTCCTTGAGGTATGAGTTTTAATTGTTGTTGATTTATTGTATATGACATCATGAGATATTTAACGATCTAAAAATTTTTATTATTCCGCTGCGCCACTCTGATACGTTTTTACCGATTTATTTTCCTACAAATATGATTGATAAAAATAAATAAATAAAAAGGTGAGATAGATAGAAAATAGCGTAAATGAAAAAAAATTATTTTCAAAATATTTTAAAATAATAAACATATTTGAAGTATTGTTGAAAATATTATATTTAAAAATAAAATATTTACATTTAGAGGAAAATTCTATAACGTATAAATGCATCATGAATATAAAATTATAAATACAAAGGATTATTATAGGAATATTTTAATAATTTAAAAACATTTCAATTATTAAACAAAAAAATCAGAATTAATAAACTACACAACACGTGCTTTCGTTTGATTTGCTGGAGCCAGGTTCTCTTTTTTTTTTTTTTTTGGTTGGAAGAAAAATATTACATATTTATTTACATTTTCCAAGGTAAATCTCACTTTTGCACTGGAATTTCGAAGTCATTTGCATTCTTATTTTTTTAACTTTATTTTATCTTTTAGATTTTAAATTAGTCCAAATTGACTTATTTTTATTATAAAAAAGAGATTAACAAAAGGTAATTATTCCGGGCTCCCTCTTTAGATTCTAATTAAAGACAATTTTAGGTCCAAAATCATATAGGTTACCCCTTAATAAAATAGACATAGATAAATCTTTTAAACATAACCTTGGATCATATTCGATAGTCTATTCTAATAACGTGTTTGGTATACGTTTTTTTTTTTTACATTGCATTTAATTTTCTCTCAAATATAAAAGTATTTTACTCAAATACCAATCACATCACATTTTAAATATAATACAATCACTATTTATTATTTCACTTTTTCTATTATTTTTATTAATTATATAATATATTCTCTCTCTTTTTTTCTCTTTATTTTTACCCATCATATCACATATTTATTATTAAAATATAATTTAAATACTTTTCACACAAATACACATTGCATTCAAATATAATGGTAATACTTTCTTTTCAAATATAAATTACATTCAATGCATTGCATTTAAATATAATGCGTTCAATATAATACGTTCACTAAACGAAACATAAATATTATCTGTTTAAGTTCTTATTTTGAAGATCCGAACCATTTAGTCAGCATTTCAAATTATCCTACATTTATTAGCATAGGCAAGCATATTTGAGTGAGGGCGTAAACCCATTTTTTTTAACAAATAATATTAAAGTATTACAAATAAAATTTTCTTAAATATGTATTAAACACCATACATAATTATGAAAATTCCAACGCACTTATAATGGGACAAAGAAGTACCACATGATGGGCGGGGCGACTTAGGACGGTTTGGGAAAAACCCCAAACTAGGACAATTTATTTTAGATAGCGGGGTGAGCGGTTTAAAACCACAATTTCGCGAGCTAAGGATGCGGTACAAAGGATGGCGTGGAGTGGTGACTTAGATTGACGGGCTAGTTTGACAACTGTTCTTTTGTTTACTGATGATAGATTTGAAAAGTCATTCATTATAAATGATATTCAAATGCAATAATGCAACGTGCATACATATGATATAATTAATAAAAAAGAGATAAAAAATAATAATAACAGTATTAGATTTAAAATATAAAAATATTTACATTGAAATGTAAAATATGATAAATTGCATTATAATACATAAAAGTTTAAAATTCAAACCTTTTGTTTTAAATTACGTTAAAGTTGTGATAGGAATCTATTTAAAGTATTTATCAAAGGTATTTGTTTTAAAATCATCCGTAATTAAAATGCTGAAATTTGGTTATACACCATAATTATAATACACATTGACTTATTGTATAATAAATTAAACACTTTAAAAATGGAAAAAAGGCCTAAGCCCTTTCTCGAAACTCAGTCCATCATCTATCGTCAAGAGAATGCTGTCAGGGAGGGGTGGGAGAACAACCGCGGGAAGGAGGTGGAGACAGACAAGGAGAAGGAGATGGTGGTGGTGGTGGTTGTAGTGGCCTTTGTGAGGTACAGAGACGCCATTATAAAAGGAGAAATAGAGGGGGGGGAGAGAGAAACTGGGGAAGGGATTGTGATTCTAGCACTTGCGATTTGCTATGCCTGATGTCAGAGATCTCACCGATGCTTGCAATCTTGCCAGAGCTTCAACTGTCAAAGCCAAGATCAAGTACACCATGACCGAGGACAAGATCGTCTCCTGGGTCAAGTTTGAGGGTGACGACCTCTCCAAGGATTAAAGCATCGTTGTCATCGAGTATGACAATGCTAACATGGAAGTCGGGACCTTTTACAATGGCATCCTTACCGCCATTGTCACCAAGGGCGAGATGCCCTTGTTGGTGCCCCAATTGACATCTTCAGCAAGACTTATGCAAATTTTTTTAATTTCTTAACCATTGGTGAGGTGGGTTTGTTGGGGGTTTTACTGATTGATGGTAAGGGGCATCTTATTGGTGGGGAGGAGTCTAGCCAGCAACTGAAGGAGAGGGGGAGGTGGGCGTTAGGAAAAATTTCAAAGTTTTTTTTAAAGATTTTTAATTATTTTTTAATAATAAATTCTTATTATATTGTATAAGGTACATCTTAATTGTAATAACAAACAAATCTCATTTGTAATTTAAAAAATACTAAAAAAAGTATTTATAATAAGTTTTATTTTTGAATACCAGTTCGTTTGCTTTATTGATTTAAATTATAAATTAAATTAAGTTGTTAAAATTAATTCTAATTTAATTTAATTTAACCTGATAGGACCTACTTTTATTATTTTAACATAATTTCTAATATAAATTATCTGTACTCTCATAATTTATAATGTTTAAACTATATTAAAATAAAATATCTAATTTAACTTGATTCTCAAAGAAGATTAAGCTAGGTCCATGATCAAAATACACGCAAATTTCCCTTTAAATTGAAGCATCTACCATCGGAAGACGACGTATGCCATCTCTAAATCCTTTGCAAAAGATTCACCTCAGTCCTAGGACAGTCAATCACTGAGATGAGATGAGATGCGATTGTATACAAGGCAACGCACAGTTAGAAACCTGTGTTCCACCTAAGTTCTCCACCCTCTCGTCGCCACCAGAAGAAACCGATAAAACATCACTTGCCAGTTCCTTTACCGTATCTCTCTTAACTCTCTCTCAAGTCTCAAGCTCTCTCTCTCTCTGACTACAGAGAAAAACTAACATGCTTCTTCTGCCGCCACCAGTTTCCGCCAAATTCCCTTCCATTTATTCAACGACGCCGTTTCACATCCTCCGCCACTACAGGTTCCAACCACCACTCTTCTCCGCCTCCGTAGTCTCAGTCACCACCTCTTCCTCCGGCTCCGGCGAACTCCACTTGTCATCCTCCTCCTCCTCAAAGCAACGCCGTTTCGACTACGAAAACGACCTCGTTTCGCTCCGGGACCGCCGCTACGACTTCACTCCCCTCCTCAACTTCCTCTCCAACCGCACCACCACCGGCGCCGACATCGCAGCAGGCGATTCCGAGCCGCACCCGGGATCGGATCCTCCGACGGCGCTGGACCTGGAGGAGTTTCAACTCGCCGAGTCGTACCGTGCCGTGCCGGCACCGCTGTGGCACTCGCTCCTCAAGTCTCTCTGCTCCAAGTCGTCTTCCATCGGGCTGGCGTACGCCGTCGTTTCGTGGCTGCAAAAGCACAACCTCTGCTTCTCCTACGAGCTCCTCTACTCGATTCTCATCCATGCCCTCGGTCGCTCCGAGAAACTCTACGAGGCGTTCCTGCTCTCTCAGAGGCAGACTCTGACGCCATTGACGTACAACGCCCTAATTGGCGCCTGCGCCCGCAACGACGACCTCGAGAAGGCGCTGAATCTGATGGCGAGGATGCGCCAGGACGGTTTTCCGTCAGATTTCGTCAATTACAGCTTGATAATTCAGTCGCTCACTCGCAAGAACAAGATCGATTCCCCAATTCTGCAGAAGCTTTATAAGGAGATCGAGTGCGACAAGATTGAGCTCGATGGACAGCTGTTGAATGATATAATCGTAGGTTTTGCGAAGGCCGGTGATCCTAGCCACGCTCTGCATTTTCTGGCCGTGGTTCAGGCAACGGGATTGAGCCCCAAGACGGCGACTTTGATTGCGGTTATATCGGCCTTGGGGAATGCTGGAAGGGTCGTTGAAGCCGAAGCGTTGTTTGAGGAAATCAAAGAAGGTGGATTGCAACCGAGGACTAGGGCCTTCAATGCCCTTCTCAAAGGCTATGTAAAGGCTGGTTCTTTGAAAGACGCGGAATCCGTAGTATCCGAGATGGAGAAGAATGGAGTTTCGCCCGATGAGCATACTTACAGCCTATTGATCGATGCCTATGCGAACGCCGGGCGGTGGGAGAGTGCCAGAATTGTGTTGAAGGAGATGGAAGCGAGCAATGTGCAGCCGAATTCCTACGTTTTCAGTAGGATATTGGCGAGCTATCGTGACCGCGGTGAGTGGCAGAAGACGTTCCAAGTTTTGAGGGAGATGAAGGGCAGTGGTGTCAATCCTGACAGGCACTTTTACAATGTCATGATCGATACGTTTGGCAAGTATAATTGTCTAGATCACGCTATGGCAACGTTTGATAGGATGATATCGGAGGGGATTCAGCCTGATACAGTCACGTGGAACACGCTCATTGACTGTCATTGCAAGTCGGGACGTCATGAGAGAGCGGAGGAACTGTTTGAGGAAATGCAGGAGAAAGGGTTTTGGCCTTGTGCCACAACGTACAACATTTTGATCAACTCTTTTGGAGTGCAGGAGAGATGGGATGATGTGAAAATCTTGTTGGGGAAGATGCAGAGTCAGGGATTGCTCCCCAATGTAATTACTTACACGACGCTGATCGATATATATGGTCGGTCATTGAGATTTAACGATGCAATGGATTGCTTAGAAGATATGAAGACCTCAGGCTTGAAACCATCCTCGACTATGTATAACGCCTTGATCAATGCTTATGCACAAAGGGTATGCTCCTCTGTCCGAGAAATCTACAAAATCTTTCAACTTAGCAGTCTCAAAATACTACCACTTTAGCCTGTTAATTCCTTAGAAATTTTGCTACTGGCATGAGACTCATGATAATTAGATATGAGTATTGACTTTAAGTAAGGTTAGGATAGTTGTGTAAGGATTAGTAAATGTAAAATTTACATTTTGGTAAATTTTAAGATAACAAGTGAACCAAAAGGCGTAAAAGGGTAAAATTTTAAAGGGATTGTAGTCTAAAAGATGGCCTTTTTAATTTCGAAGAATGCAAGCTAGGTTGAATATCACAAATTACGATCGTTTTACTTGAACACATGGGAGTTGTTAATGGATTGCTTGTGAGCCTGCATTTGATGTTCTACATGAATTTGTGATAGGGTTTGTCCGAGCAAGCACTGAACGCGTTCAGGCTTATGAGAGGAGATGGCTTAAAACCCAGTCTCTTAGCTCTCAATTCATTGATCAATGCATTCGGTGAAGATAAGAGGGATGCTGAAGCATTTGCCGTGTTGCAGTACATGAAGGACAATGTAACTTGCTTCCTAATTTTGTTCACTTTACTAGTTCCGTTTCTTTCTTACTGTTGTGTTAATGCCTTTAACAAGCAGAAATTTTCTCACTGCCTAACAATAACTCCACTTGATTTCCTTGTAACTGCAGGGCTTGAAACCAGATGTTGTTACATATACCACGCTGATGAAAGCTTTGAATCGAGTTGAGAAATTTGATATGGTACCACTCAGTTAAAAATTCACCTTTTTCGTACTTTACCTTCCACTTGTATGTTTAGGCTTAACCAACCGTCTGCATGTTGATAGAGGAAAACTTAAAATACTTGAGGCTAACAAGGAAATGCCAATTTAGAGCCAACAAAGCTTATAAAAACTATTATGGAGGAGCTCAAATAATATACTCAAACCTTGTCTTAATAATGAAAGTGTTGTGATATCTAAACCACAATGACAAGCCAACAATCGTCTTTGTCTATTTATTGGGATGTGCTTTATCTTGTAATTAGCATCTGCATGATGCATGTACAGATATGAATAGCATTTTACGGTTTGGATTTCAGGTTCCTATTGTGTATGAAGAAATGATTTTATCTGGGTGCACCCCCGATAGGAAAGCCAGGGAAATGTTACGGTCTGCTCTTAGATACATAAAACAGAGGTTGAAATGGGATAGATGAGCTGAATCAGCAGATTGACTTGTACAATTACTCTGTTCTAGACTAGCGGCCATGGACTACAGCTGAAACATGTCTTGCTGTGTTACTCACATACATGGTAAGCAAAGTCTACAAAACTTCTAGTTTTATATTTTACAGACTAAGAGAATTAATGGACTCTTGGTGATTGATATCGGCATTTTTTTAAATTTTATATTTACTATTTTATGCAGGAAATATTACCAGATCTTTTTTCAACTCGAAAAAGAAAATTATACTTCAGGCAATGAGACTTCATCATCTGGGAGTTGAACTTTAAGATTAAAAACATACAACTCAACTTCTCAACTTCTGCAAATTCTCCCCAAATTTGGATTTGTATAAATTATCAGTGCACTATCACAGTTAATTCTTATTTCCTTTTTGTTTTTCTGCTTAACCTATCAGTCATTCTTGTACAATAAACTGTAAAGCCAAACCTAATCACAATTTTAAATTGTTTATTATATAATATTATTATACGTTCGTAAAAGTTGATTTTTATTATTATTTTTTCAAGTGCATACGATAAAATGAGGCTAAATTAAAATGTTACATGTAAAGATTGTTCCCATCGTGTGCACTTGTACAATTAATGCATTCTGTCAAAAAAAAATTTAGTTTTACACAACTGTATGTGCAATGTCAAAGAGGAATGGCGGAAACAATTGGTCTAGTACACTTGCCTTTTGATATTCTGGAACAGAACATGAACATTAAAAGCACAGAAGACAACAAAAAGAGCCTGAAATAAGTTCTAATCTCCTGTATCCCAAGCTCAAGGACCTCCTTCTTCTTCCCATATCTACTACTCCTCTCCATTAGATACCCCTCCAGATATTCGTCAATAGATACCCACTTTTCCAATTTGGGTGTAGAACCCTTTGCAGGAATGTCACCAAGATGGTGCGGTGCCAATTTGAAGATTGTGAAAAAAGCCGATGACCAATCGTTGAGGACTCTCTGAAACCCAGATAGAATCCATATTGTCAAGCCTCTCCCTCAAATGCTTGTTTTAGATTTTAAGCCTTGCTAACAAAGTGTAAAGAAAGAGCCTAAGAAATGAGATTAGTGTAACATACATTGAAAATATCGGTGTCGGTGGGATTAAACATTTTAAAGCAATCTTTTGGCGAAGCTGCTTCATCGCCGTAGATCTGTGATGTAACAGAAATATTACGGAGTGTCAGTTCAATTAGAAATACACCTTTATTTGTTAACGTCAACAGAAGAAAAACAAACTTTAACAAACCTCGAAGGTAAAAGCCATGGGGACCTTTGCAATGTCGTACATATAATCTGTCGCTGTTCCATGCGCCAGATACCTACAGGTAAGCACAGGAACCCAATTGGGTTTTAGACTTTTTGGATGGACGAGGGAGGTCAAAATCAATAACTAAAAGAGGATATGCAAAACGAGACAGAAAGGAAACATTTTGTTATTGCCATTGCTGCCATGTCATTATCATATATATTGTCAAGAATATAATGCTTGAACTTAAAATGACTGAAATAACCTTGACCGTTTACATATCAAGGAAATATCATTTCACAGAATATTAAGGTGCATCTAAACTGGTGAAACTTATGCTTCTTGGTAATAGTAAGTGATGGTACCCAACAGAGCCTCCACCAGATCCAATCATGCAACGTTCATGGCAATGAAGGTGGTTCAGTTTCTCAAGCAACAACTTCATTTGTTGAGAAGCAGTTCCGTCAGGAGTAGTGTTTTTATGGTCGTATGGCATGAATAGGGCCTGAATACGATAAGCAATATGAGGCTGGCATACCAGAAGTATACAAATAGAAAACAAAATAAACAAAAGTAAGAGGCAAAAAAAATTAGTTACCTCCATTCCCGAGTGCACATTAACCCATATATGTGGGTCAAATGATATGGCAAGTTTCCTCATTATCTGTGTTTCAGGCTCACTAAATGGTGCAGTTCCGGGATTTTCTTCATATGGATCATAGTCCTGTAATTGAGTAACCATAAAAGAGGAGCCAAAAGCTTTTGAGCATGGAATAGCAAGCCAACATGCATAGATATATTTCAAAAAGAATCACTTAAAAACCTATATGGCTATACAATGTAAGAAATCAAATAATATCCAAGAAAGGCACCACAGACCTTCTCCTTTTTGCCCCAGTCTACGCTCCAATTTCGATTAAGATCGACACCTCTCCCTGACACAAAGAACAAAATTTAAGCGTTTTAAAACGTCCTAGGCATCATTTTCTTTACAGAGAGTCGTTGCAATAAGCTACACTACCATTTCTCCTCTCACAAAAATCTCCTGCTTCAACAAGTTCACGGCCATTCAAGTTTTCCATTGGCACCACCTAACATATCACTAGATGTCAGTATTCAAATTAAATCAGAATTACCTAAACCGAAACAGCAAAAAATCAGGCAGTCGAAATCTGCCAATTTTTGGCATAAGGATTTACATCAGCCACCCAAAGTTGAACCACCGGCACATAAATGCTAATTAGGGAAAAAGACTACTATACTAGCATTAGAACAGAAGTTACCTTAATTATAAGCTTATCGAGTGTACTGTTTAAGAAAGCTGGATCCATGTTGGGTAGAAAACGCTCCTCACTCAAGATTGTCAAGACCCTCAAAGCAAGTTCAGATGTAATTAGCTCCCTACCATGCTGCCCGAAACTCTGGAAGACAAGGAATCATCTGTCAAAAACACCACCCATTACAAATCTGAGACGATCTAGCCACTAAATCATATATTCTGTACTTTGTCTAACGCCCAGCATATATTACTGAAACGACAAAAAAAATAAAAAAAATGTATGTTCATGGCAAGCTAAGGAAGGAGGTATAGCAAACTTTGCTCCTAACGCAACAGAATATGATACGCTACAGCAGATGAAAAACCAACAACACCGTGTTTCTATACTCTAAACCTCAATAATAGGAAAATCTGAACACTATGCATTGCTACTAGTCCCCTACTAAATTCCGATAAATTGTAATCTGTGTCATACAAATTCTTGGATAACTTACAAGAAGGATCCGAAACTTGGAACGGTCATCACTCTCTTGCCTTCTCCGGCAATATGTTACTACTTTAACCTCCGCCTGGTAACCCATGTTCCCAGCATTAACTGTTTCCAACTTTTTTTTTGACACATATACAATCAGATTCAGGATCAAATTCAAGCATACACAGTGACTAAATCAGAAAATTCCACTAGAAAGACAAACATACAATGAGCTTGTCTGGGTGACGATTCACTAAAGCCTTTATCTCTTCCATCAAATCATCACTGCAAAATCCCACAGAAAAAGGAAAATAAAACGGCAAATTCAAATTTACTAAAGCAATCTTGAAACCGATTGTTTCCTGAAAAATAGAGAAGTTAGATGCTAAGATTAATGATAAAAATCCAACATCATTAGTGGCTAAATCAACGTGATTACCAGAAAAGTAAATCAATTTGAAGCTTAGTGAAATAATAATAATGATGATGATGATGATGATGATGATAATAATAATAATAAAATTTAAATAAGTTTAAGCAGGTTTTTCAATACTGAAACTGATTGTTTCCCGAGAAACTGAAAATTGAGTTTGTGATAAGATTAAAGATATATCAATTTAAACAGTAAATTACCAGAACAGTAAATCAATTTAAAGCTTAGCGTGGGGAACCTAAATCAAATTAGTAACTGGTCTTCAATACTGAAATCGATTGTTTCCCGAGAAACTAAAAATCGAGTTTGCGCTAAGATTAACGATAATAGAACATGACACATCGACATGATTCGAAGAATAGTAAATCAATTTGAGGAAAAAAAGAAAAAAAAAAAGAAAATCTACTACAACTCCATTCGATTTCTAGATTTGAGTTTCAGAAACCTAAATCAAGAATTTCATATTCCAATTTTAAACAATTCACTCAAGATTCGCTTAATGCGGAAGAATGATTTAACAATAAACAAAGAAATACCTGGAATGGTAGAGATCGCGATTGATGGGTGTGAGATAAGGCTGATTTCGACTGCTGGCTTTGGCATCGACGACAAGACAAAAGAATTGCAAAAATTCCAACACACACAAACTGAACAAGACGACGACGAAGAAGAAGAAAGAACCCAGACGACCCATGCTCCAACACAGAGAGAGAAAAGCAAAAGAAGAATTTTCTGTTTCGAATTTATGAATTTTTTTTAATTTTTATTTTGGTGCCATACTCTCCTTTTCCATCAGGGAATTACCAAATCAAAATCAAATCAATCGAGATGCTTGAATTTCCTTCTTTTGCATTTTATTCTTTCTTTCTGGGAGTTTAAAGACCTTTTGTTGGTGAGAAGTCCTCTTCTATTCCTTTTTATCGCCAGTGTGTATGCAGCGTTTCCACGTTCAACGGTCTTGATAGCACCAGCTTTCAATCCCGTAAACTCTATTCCACCGTCGAGTTAATAGTCTTCACTGTTTTCACCAATCATGATTCAGGTTTAAGGGTCGGAAGGGCCCCATTATTTAATGGTTTTTTGAAATTTTTGACGGCATAACAGACAATATGTTCACTGTTTTGTGTTTGGACTTCGGATTTAGATTAAAACAGGCCTTTTTGAGTCTACAAATATTAAGGCCAGATCCGAGTCTGAAAACTCTAGACCCCAATAATTTGGCCCAATGACCTCTACGAGTCCATATGTCGTAAATCCACCAAAAACAGAAAACACCGCATGGTTTTTCATATGTTGGATGATGTTTTTGTAGACATGAACGGTCAAGATTGATTCTGTTAGTGATAGTCGATGCATATAAATTGATTTTTGTGTCCCTAAAACTGAAAACGGGGCAAATCGAACAATTTGTACCACATTACAAATATCGTCATTCTGTAGTGTAGAATATATAAAAATTAGTTAACATGTAACAGATGATAATATACAACATAAATAACATTTTTTTTTAGTAATGCTACTTTTTTTCCCCCCTTTAATTTGAGGCAGGAGATTTCTCTCTCTAAAACTCAATATCAACATTGTAATGCTACTTTTTTTTCCCCTTTAATTTGAGGCAGGATATTTCTCTCTCTAAAACTCAATATCAACATAGGTGTGAATTTATTGTTAAGTTACATATACAATCATCTTGTCAAGTTGGATTTAAAAGTGAGAATATAATAACCTAATGAAAACTTTTGACAATTCAAAAGTGCATGTATATTTCCACTTTTTTATTTTTCCCCAATCCTATCTAAAATTCCTCCCCCCTCCCCCTCTTTTTAATCCTATTTAAGATTTCCCTTTTCTTGATTTTTTTTTTTTTGTTAAGTGATTTTGCATATGTGAGTCAAGGTAGTTGTCTTGTTACTTTTTTCTAAGTGATATTTAAAATAACATAGAATTTTGAAAGTAATGAAACAAAATCCATATTGATAAATTTTTTTTAAAATAAATTTTTAAGACTTTATATTTTTTCACTCGAAATACATTTTTTCCCCAAACACATTTTCTAAAACTCACTTTTTTTCAATCTCCAAAACCTTCCCAATCACCCCCTTAATTTTCTCTACCAAATATCCAAAGAGGTTATTAATATGCAAGTGTTATAGACATTAATCAAGCATAATATTTTTTTCAACTAAAAGAAGAACTCATCATTTGTTTTTTTGTTTTTTTCCTTTTAGATGTGTAGTTATAATAAATGGCCGGGAATAAGACAAATATAGATAAAGTCCCCCAACGAGGAGTCTTTTTCCTCAGTCCACTTCTATATAGGCAGGAACAGGAACATGGGCAGGAATGAGGACAAGGGTGGTTTTAAAGGGTAAGGATAGAGATGGAAAAGCATTTTGCAGCCTACTCGACCCAACCCGCCCCATCCTGTTGTCATCGGTAACTAAATTACCTAATTCCTTGAGTTGATCGACTTATCTAAGTTCAATTTGTTCCTATTTCATTATCTTCTTTATAAAAGATACTATTCGAATTATCAAAAGTAAAGTAGGAACTTTATTTATCCAAAAAAAGAGAAAGAGAGCTTAGGGAAGGTTCGGTCCTTTTGTCTACTCATTTCCAAATGTAATCTGCCCCTTTCTCTTCCATTTTCGAACCTAGAAAAAAGTTAAAATAACATACAAATATAATCAAATGTTTCTCTCTCTTTCCATTTTCAAATGTTATTTTTTTTTTCCAAATTAAATGTTAAAGTCTGAAATCAGTATTATAAAAAAATATATCTTATTTTTGTTAAACGCTCACAATAACATGAAGAACAATACAAGATTTATTTAACTTATCAAAATCCAAACATATTTTAGTTTTTTACATTATCAAATAAATTAATTTTCAATATACAGTTCAATCAAATACACATTTCTAAACATGCACACATTTTTTCATTAAACAAAAAATTACTTCAAAAATCCAGCTCGATGCAATCTATTATCCAAACAGGCCTCAGAACAAAACAAGCTACAATGCAAGTTCTTTTTTTATAATTTATTTAAGCTATAATGAAATATCAGCTAGAAAGTGGTGGGATCAACTTTAACCAGTTGCCGGAGTTCCCTGTTCGTTTCCATTATGGCCATGTGACGTTCGTCCAAAGTCACCCACGCCTCAATCCCATCGCCCAGCCTCGTGTCCACCAATATCACCATCTTCATAAACACCGAACCTTTCGTCCCATAACTCGTCACCCACGCCGGTTTTCCCCACCCAAAATCGGCCTCGTAGAACCCTAACTTGCACCAACTGCCGAACCCAATCCGAACCACTTCTTCGGCCATTTCCTCTATTATTTCCTTCAGTGACTCCTCCATCAGACGCCTTCCTTTTTCCCCTCTCGTTCTCTCCACAAAATCGCCGTCAAATTTCGAAAACGAGTTTCTTAACAAACCCACCAAGTCACAGAGTTCAGCCACGTCATCATCTTCACCCGCGGTTGATTTTGCCGAAGCTATCCAGAGGAGATTGCCTAGCAAATGTTCCGACAAAAAGGGCGTCGTTCTTTTGCGGAGGTTGATGAGATGGGTCGTTAACGACGGCCTCAATACGCCGCCGTTTTTCTCCTTAGAGGCCGCGATGACGCCCCGCCAGATGAAAGCCGACACCGTCTCGACGCGCGTTGGGGGTTTTTGACTACTGCACTCGACGAGCTACTCGCTTTGCTCTTCAGAGCCGTTATAGCCGAGGCTTCGAACACGAATCTCTTGGTAACGCACTTCCCTTTGGTGAATAACGAACCGAACATCATCGTCGACGTGTCTCTCAGCCACAAGTCTCCGTCTTTCGTCGGGAAGAGTGTCGAAGCTGCGTCGATGAAAATTCCTGACTCCGTCCTTGACTGGATATCTTCCTCATACAAATCGCGGGCCGTGGCGGCCCACGATCGGATGAAGGCGCTCAAAGCGACGCCGTCTAGGATCTTGTGGGAGATGCACAAGCCAATGGCGATTCCACCATAAATCAAACACGTTGACTTGGATATTCGTCACGTGATTAATATTACAATCCTTTGACGATGCCAAACTTGGATCACAAGGCAGAAGTTTTTGAAGAAGTACGAGATAATCAGGTTGGTTAAGGAAATCTCTTAGAGAAGAATCAACCTTAACCTCCACGTAATAAGCTCCTTTGTCGTTGCAATCGATTGAAAAGCCATCTTTGATCTCTCCGGCGAGCGGGTAAAATCGGGTTAGGGTTTCGGATAAAGATTTCTTTAGAGATTCTAGCTTCGCTGAAACGTCGCCGTTTGGTGGTGGATAGAAAAGGATGATGGGAGCGTATGGAGAGGGAATCAGCTGGTCCAAAACACAGAACTTGAAAGTTCTCAGGTAAGACGGTGTTGGTGAAGATGGCTTGATGTGATCTACAGAAACAATTTTCCCTTCCATTTTGGTTTGTTCTTTTTTTTTTCAAAACTCAAAGGTGGTGGTGCAACGTAATGCATGACATGAGCCTTGAGCTTGGTTTTTATAATGGGATATTCATCCGATATCGATATGACACATGTCAATAATATTCAATAATATGGTCGGATCATACAATTTGTTCTACGAGGGAACGAATATTACATGGGAGCTTATAAGCATCTTCCAACTTGATTTTTGTCTATCTCTTTTTGATTTAGGACAGGAAGACAAGTCTCCTACGGCTGTTGAAAATAGCCCTATGTCTTTTTCAAAGATTTCATGCAAGTTCCCAATATACGGTAAATACACAACAAATAAATATATGTACTCACTGATTAATATGTTCATAAAATTACTGTATAAATCTGACTGGTAAATAGCCAACTCTCACTTCCGTTTTCTTTTTCTTTAACCATTTTGGAGATAGGATGATGTAGATGCAAATGATTTTTTTTATTTTTATTTTGAGGTAGCAAATGTTTTTGCTTTGCCATTGTCTGAAAATTAACTCTTGTTTAACCTGTAATTATAAATTCTTTTACGTAGTGAGATTTTAGTTGCTCTTTGTATTTAATTATATATTCTTTTTTAAAAATGTGTACCGTGGATAAATATTAATAGGCGATTAAATTGCATTATCGAACTATGTACGTAATATAGGACGATCGGATAGTTAGTCAATTGACACATGATAAGAAATTAAATTGTCGTCGGTGACTTTGTTTATTTAACTTTGACGGATGATCTTATCAAAAGAGGGCAACATTATCACTGACCCGGGATTACTTTTGGTAAAAACAAAATAAATGAAACCATACATAAAAGGACTTTTGGTTAAAAAATAAAAATAAAAAGTAAGTTTTATTGAACAATCAACAACCAAAACTAGCTGACTCTACATAATAAAGATAGCGTACAATGCATATATGATGGTATGAATAGAGCCCAAAAGCCATTAATGGCCGTTCGGGGAATTGTGAAAATTGGAGAAAAAAAAGTTTTAGAAAATGGGTCTACGATAAAAAAAATTATTTAGAGTAAAAAAATTATTAATATTGATATTGTTTCGTTTCTTTCAAAATTCTATGTAATTTAAAAAAATATCTTATTTTAATTTGTATATACAAAATTATAAACTTTTAAAATTTAAGTTTAATGTAAAGTTTTAGATATGTAAATAGTAAAAAATAGTTATTAGGTGGAAAAAAAATATAGAAAATGTGTCTAAAATATATCTCTAAAATGCTCCCAAACTCCCCTAAGTTATGCTATTATAATAATTAAAGTGCTATGTAAAAAGAAAAAAAAATTTACAAACTCAAATTATTCTATTCGTATAACTTCTATTATTAAACAATAAAATATCACTTAATGATATCTCCACATATTTTTCTAGACACATACATTAAAAAAGACAAATACGTATTTTTTAATTGTCCTATGCAATTGAAAAAATTAAAAATTTTATATAATACCATTGTTTTCCTTTATTCCTCTCTTTCTTTGATTTTTCATGCACAGAATTTTGATTCTTCCCTTTTTTTTTTTAATGATACATATGATATATAATTGTTAACAGATTATAAATAAAAAACATATAAACAAAATTCTATATATACGCATATACATAATTATAAACTCCAGGCATATGCCTCAACCCAGCGCTATGGAGTAGATAGTCCCTTCCCAAACCACCCTCCTGTGGCATGTAGTTGGATAAAATGCAAAAATTATTTTATAAGCAGAACCTCTCAGAATTTAATTTTTCAAAAATAGTAATAAAAAAAATTTTCTGGCAGTTTTTATTTCTTAAAAAATAAAACAGAATAATGTTACCTAGCTAACGCAACCACATATATATATATGTCATAGATTTTTTTTTCCTCTTTTGTGCAATTATGATAATATTATCAAAAACAACTCACTTTTCTCAAAAAAAAAAAAAAAAAAAAAAAATCCAAACAAACAAACGCACACACACACGTTAACCTAATTTTTCATGAAGCCTTGAACCATGCACTTGAGGGTACATTCTTAAATCGAATTTGATAAGGTAGGATCGTTTTATTCATAAGTCTTAGAGCGAAGAAAATGTGACGAGATGAAAACCAACAATTCCTCTTTCCACAGGCTCACAAATACTCCATGCAGGGATGGTGCGGGTTATAGATTTTTGTAATCAGAAGGACCATAAGGAGCGAATAGCTCGGCCAAAAACCAAGATTTCCTTCTGGGGTTGCACCCAATGTCTTTGCATATTTGATCATTGGTGTGTATTTGCAACAGGGTGATAGAACAATGTCTTTTGTAACTCAAACCGGAATAGCGTTTCCTACACTTCTCCCAACTTGTTGCATCTCCTTCCATCTCTCTTATGCTTGGTAACTTGAAATCTCCTGCTAGAAAATGTGCTAACCACTTGCAATTTATTTCTATCGTATATAAAGTTGCTATACTAGCGTATCCAAGCATGGCTAGATTAGGAATCCGTGGATGAATGCATTCCCTGAATCCAAAAAGAAAAATACTAGTTAGTTACAATAATTAAAAATGTAGCAATAACTTTTTTTTTTTGGTTGACTGTGACTTCTAATAATTCGCACTAAAAATACTGTTTTTTCTATTTATTCCTTAAACTATGAAAGTATAGTTAAATTAGAAATAGAGTTTGTGCAGGACTAATGACTGAGAGTGACTCTTCATATTAAAAACTTTATTATGATGGGATTTAGGTTCGAGTAATTAATTAAAATCACAAAGTTAAGACCTGTAGAAAGGAGTTGCTGACGCAATTATGCATTTCTGGAAAAACATCGAGGAGAAAATATTCTTAAGCTTTTCGTCGGTTTTGTATCCGGTGGCAAATATGACCACATCGCTCGCAACAAGGTGTGAAGCCTCTCCGTTCTTGTCGTGATCATGATCAACTAGCAGCCCATTTTTGCAGAAGCTAAATTTCTTGGATTTCTTAAGGACCAAACTTCCATCTTTCACTTTGTCAAAGAAATTAGGTGGCGTAACCGGAGTATTACATGAAAACATATGTTTGGCGAACCCATGACTTGGCACCATGTTATACTTCTTCAAGGGGTACACTAACCTCAGAAAGATCTCCACAAACTTTGAAAACATCCATAGCTGCATTCAGTGACAAAACAAGGAAAATTATTTCAGTAGTGTTAAGTATATGTTTGGAGATTTAGGAAAATAACTTTTTTAAAGTCTTTTTTTTACAAGTTTCTTAAATTAGAAAAATAGTCATTTTTTAAAAATTATTTATCACTGATTAGATTAGTTGATTATGTATCATTGATTGATTTATTATTAATCACCGATAGATACACCGATGTCAATCAATGCTTTTCTAACATCAGTGAAAGACTACTCTTCTATCAAAGTTAAATCCTAATATATTAACGAGGAATAATCATCATTAAATCCAAAAAAATAAATACTAATTTTAATTTGAGATTAGAGTTAATTGACTTTTAAAAAAATAATTTGTATTGATTAAAGCAAAAAAAAAAAAAAAAAGAAATGGTCCAGTTTGGACTTTCCAACCAAACGAACAATTAAAAAAAAAAAAAAAAAAAAAAAAAACAAAGGTTCACCCATTTATTTACAGGGCGGCCCAACTCTATTTCCCAATATATTTCAATT
Source organism: Antiaris toxicaria (assembly GCA_035233585.1). Classification (NCBI taxonomy): domain Eukaryota; kingdom Viridiplantae; phylum Streptophyta; class Magnoliopsida; order Rosales; family Moraceae; genus Antiaris; species Antiaris toxicaria. Next base: position 27,047,389 of record CP141160.1, read on the forward strand.
AATATCGATTGGGTATAGTTTGAACTTTTATTATAAAATAAGGGTACAATTAAAATTAAACTTAATGAGGGACCTTACATGAAAATTAAGCATTTGTTGGGAGATAAGTACGAAAGTGAATTTTTTTCACTTTTAAACCAAAATATTCATTCATAAAAATCATACTCTTCTAAATATTTATATCTAACTGTCAAAAAATTTTCACTTTCGAACATAAAAAAAGGAAATTCTTTCTAAAATGAATTTTATTTACCTATCTAAACATTTTTTTATTTTTTAATATAAAAAAGCTATCTTATCTCAAAAAAAATTTTTCATTTTTGAAAATGGACACCCCATTTAAATAAAAGCTAAAAGTATATAAGATTAAATTGTATATAAGTTTTTCTTTTCATATAATTTAATTTGCTACACATATGCATATAGCCTATATACACGTGGATAAAAGTAGTATTTCATGAAAAGTATATATTTATATACCAAGGGCGAAAGCAATAGGGCCAAGAGCCATTGGAAGAAGCCTTCAAGTGGCTTGTGGACCATCAACTCTGAAAAGCGATTGAAACCTCGAAATGTAAATTCCACGAAGTATTCGGGAATTATCCAATGCGCCGTCCTGAACAGGAGCACGCACGGGTGCTTGGGTCCTAATTAAACAATTCAAGAAATAATTAACTCTAGTGTGTTTTGTACAATATGTCTCTTATATATTTATTTTTTGTCCATTTTTTTTTGGTCTCCGAGCCAGGTATCATTTTGATTGTATATTTTTAAACGTCTCATAATATGTCCTCAATTTATATAAAAGTGTTCCAAATTAATCATCTTTAGCATCTAACTCTTAAAATCTCGACGAAAGAAGGCACAACTTTCTTCTATATTTGTGTTCTTACATATAATCATTGCATGGTCCAATCATGTATCTGAAGGACAATTTAGAACAATTTGTGGGGACTTATCTTGATACGTTTTAAAGTTCATGGATGAAAATGAGTGATTTGATCTAAACTTCGAGAAATAAGATTCATGTTAAATCTATTTTTATGTGATATGATATGTAAAATACACGAAAAATGCTTAGGAACACCATTGATGTCAAGAATTATTATTAATAAAGATGAGTTTCATATGATAAAATCCACTTTTTTTAGTGGATAGTATTTAATACCATGGGTACCTTATAGCAATACTTAAAATGCATACCACCAATGATATAGGAGATAGTAAATTTTATAAAAATGTGCAACACCTACATGAGATCCTAACAATGATCATTTCATTATTATTGAGGCAAGAATACCCTTATATAAAATACACACACACACATATATATGCACGTACCATTTCTTTTAGCAACTTCAGCCGCGACGTCCAAGGCAGATTTTTGAGATCCAACTACTGTGACCCGCTTTCCTTGGACGAGCTCAGCTGCAACTTCATTGTCCAGGGCTGCATACTCCATGGAATGCATGACCATACCATTGAATACTTCAGGGCCTTTATTATTCGGAAAATCTGGTATGTTTGGCAACCCACTGAACGTCCCAATGCATAGGATTACAAAATCCACTTGGTATTCCTAACACACAACATGTAAGGGATTTTTACCAAGACAATATGATAAGAAAAAATTGGATATAAGTTATACCGATATGTAATTCAATTACCGAAACAAGTTGTTTCATGATTGAACAATGGTGGAGACACAAACTTTTTTTTTTTTTTTTTTTTTTTCTGGTAGGGACACAATGAATAGAATTATAAATTACTTTTTAATTAAATGAGAGTATACTTACACATTATAAATTATTGAGTAAGTGCATGGTTAATCAGGAAATTTCCTTATAAAATGGGGGACATAATTGAAGTTATATAAATTTTTATGAGTACGCAAAAATCAATTTTTAAAATATCAGTAAGGATATGTGTCTTTACTCATATGAACATGATTCCATTACATCAATTAACAACGTGTTCTTTATCAATTAAAAAGCTAGAAAAATTACCTCAATGGGGGCAAAGGGATCACGGGCATTCTGAACGGTGACGTTCCATTTGCCATAAGGCGAGAATGCCTCCCCTGACCCACTCCACAAATCCCAAGATTCGAAATCCTCAACATGACCACGACCAGTTGTAGAGTAGTAGTCAATGCTGATGACCTTGGTGTTGAACTTGATCTTGGGAAGGATGTTGAAGTTGGAGGCATAGGACATAAGATAGTCCAAGACCTTGTTGTGATTGGGGAAAGTCTCTCCCACAGAAGGTGGCCATGGGAAGTCCGAGAACTCGTAGAAGTTCTTGGGAGTTTGGAGCTTAGTGGACTCTATGGTTTTGGACCAAATGCCGCCTACGCCGCTCTCTGCTTCGAACACAACCGGTTCGAACCCTTTCTCGATGCAATGTTTGCATGCCAGGAGGCCGCTCACTCCCGCACCTACAATTGCTATTTTCCTACTTTCCATATTAAGTTGGCTTTGGCTTTGGCTTTCTTTGGAGCAATGATCTTGCTAGGGCCGGTATTTAAAGGGATCACAAAACTGCATATATATTTTTTTAACGATGTAATAATTCACTGGTCAATATTTGATTCAAAATTTGTTACACAAATTTAATATGCCTGCAGTAGGCTGAGGCATTTGAAACACCCTTTATTTAAATTTCCTTTTTTATTTAAAAACTTTGTGATGATCATTTACTCAGATTTAGTCTCCTAGCCGTTTGGAAAGAGACATCACAACCACCTTTTTATGGTTTGGATAGTGAAGTTGCCAATTTGCTGCTTTTTTATGGAACATGGCATCGGGGGACATGTACAGTTGTACTCTCCCAAAGTCAACTGTATTCTCACGAAGTCAACTGCAGAGAGTGAGTGGCTTTTTTAGGGGGGGAAAAATGCACTGTAGAGATTAATTTTTGTGGGATCAGTACCAAAGTCCAGTCTAGTTGGACTAAAAAAGTCGAGTAGTTAATGGGAAGAGGAGTAGTCCGACTAACTAATGCCTACACGTATCCATGCTTATCTAAAAAGTCAATGTAGTCAACGGCCACGTAAGTTAGTATGAGTCCTCTAAACAATCTATTATTACACATAAATAGCATTTCGTATATAGGAAAAATACTTTCCAACGTCATTAATGTTATTTGGCATTGTTCGTTTGAATTGATAGATCATATTCATATTTTTTAATTGTTAATAAATACTAATCATATATGATTTATTTGTTAAAAGTATAAAAAGTTTAAACATAAATATATTTATTTATTAATCGTATTAATTATATATATATTTGCATAATCCATTTGAAATATTAATGACTGATGACATGAGGCTTAATGTTTGATTAACTTATCTTATTATTATTGTTGTTGTTTTTGAAAAACAAAGAAAGTTTTCTATTTATTTACTAAATGTGTTAATTATGTATATCTGCATAATCCATTTGAAATATTAATGATTGATGAGATGATGGCTTAATGTTTGATCAACTTATCTTATTGTTATTGTTGTTGTTGTTTTTGAAAAACAAGTTAAGTTTACTGTCAAATTTTAGAATTCATATATTATGTGTACAATATATTAATTTGATATATTTTTATATCAATATAATTAGGTTATTAATGACATATATATAAGATTAATTGTGGTTAATCTAAACACGATTCTTTTGTTGTTTTGTAAATTGTGTCAACTCATCATTAATCCAAATCTTATTAAAAAATACAAATACAAATACTCTATCTTTTGATCATGTTTGTGTTCTATAATTATGTCATAATCTAAATTATTAGCCTACTATTGTTAGAATCAATAACATGGAGAAAGGGGTTGGATAGATTATTAGGTGGGGTTGATTCCATTTATATAGTTTTTACTTTTTATTTTATTTTTATTTTTATTTTTAATTTGGAGATTAAGATATTCAAATTCTATAGTTTATAGTGGAGTTATTAAATGTGAAATTATGGCAATTTGCAATCCACATTATTACTTGTTGTCCTTTATTTTTATTAAACAAATATTTTATCAGAATTAGCTTGTGTCTTGTTATTTGATATTATTTTCCTTTCGTTTTAAAGAGCCAAAACAATGGGGGAACGTCGACCTACTAATCGAACATCTGTGTTTCTTTATTTCATTTTTGTTTTAAAAAGTATTTGCGAAATCTTGATGTCTTTTTTTTTTTTTTAATACATATAAGAACTTCGTTAATGTTTTCCAATTGATGCATCCCATCAAACGTATTCTAAAAGGAAACTATATATTATAGATCGAATTATCCAATTGCAACTCTCATAGTAGGTCAATTCACACACGTGTGTGTGTGTGTGTATATATATACACAATATGGATATGTATACATACAAAAATAGTCTCTAAGGTCATAATCTGTCCAACAAATATAAATTTCTGTTTAGATCTATGTAATTATTTAATTGATTAGTATGTAATTTGAAATAACTTTATATATAGAATGGAATTATTGGAAGCTGTCAGTAAATAACATGAATCAACGAAAATGTTATAAACGATTTTATTATTGCATGTCATTAATCTTATATATTACATTACCGGAACTGATCGCTAGACAGTCATATTACAACATTTACATGTCGTTTTCATATATAATTGATGGTGGACATAAGACTTTGCCAGTCTATTTAAGAATAACTTTTTGGACTTGTACCGGCTCACGAAGGGAATTATAATATTGTGGAGTGCTGGGAAAAACAAAAAAAAAAAAAAAAACGCTTTAGTGCTTTGGATTTAATGGAAGAGTTGACTTTAATTTGTTTTAGTTTGACAACTTGTTCCCTGATCAATTATTCATTCACATCTCCCACCAGAATCACCATTAATATGATAGGAGTGACTTCAGGATTCAAATTCAAGGTCTCAGTCCATGGCTTTACAGCCTAAAAAATATGTATTATTATTATTATTATCCGTATAAATATTTTGTAAAGTACAACATTTAGGTCAAATATAACGTCAAATTAATGATTAATTAACTACAACATAACATCTTTAGGGAGGGAAAATAAAAAATAATAATAATACGAAACAAACATGACATGTTGCTCGATCTAGAGTTTGCTGATAGAAATATTCATAGAGAGACTTCCCATGGGCTTGGCCTTGTCTTAAGAAGGGATAGACTTCTGCACCTTAATTCGTAGTTGAAGTCTTGGGCATATCCTCAAATACGACATTTCTCAGAGCCATGTAATGAGGCAAACGACTCCTAACAAAACCAATATTAATCTCCTCTTGATGAGTATGCCTCAATATATAATATCCTTGAGACAATAATATCTTCGAGCTCCATCTAGGCGTTTGACTCCCAAGTCCCCGGTTCCAAGTCAACCACCACTAATAAATGCCTCTTGTAGTAGCCTTTAAACAAGATGAACTCTCCCATGGTTTTTTAATAAACTCACCCATGGTTTTACTATCACGAAAGTGGTATACTTTCAAGGTTAATAGGGTCATTCACATCAACTTCATCCATTCCAAGATGGTGTAGGCCAACCCTTGCCTGGCCTTTACCTTTGCCTGTGAATCTCTAGGCAAACAATCCCGTTCACGACATGGGACGGTAGGTTTCGGTAATAGTCTAAAATGCCATTTGCAGTGACACTTCTTTGGCAAACATCTGTGCTTTCATTAAGCAGACAGGCATTTAGACCATCTCATTTAGAAGAACTCCAGCTAAGGAATTGAGATATCTTTGCCTTTATGAGTTTAAATGTCAATTTTGGTCTTGAGGTAGTGCCTGATATGTGATTTTATGCAATTAGGTCTCAGTGCTCATCCTTTGCCCTAGTTAGAATTTCATAATAAAGTTTTCCCATTGTTATAATAGGCTTTCATAGTCGAAAATCCAAGAAATCTTTATAATAGTTGCAGATAGAGGCTAATAATATTGAGAGAGAAACAAGAACTCAAATGATTGAAAGCGTTTTTTTTCCCCCTCGGCCTATTTTCAATTTTTGGCTGAAAAATAAAACCTCCAAAGGAGAGAAATAGACATTTTTATGAACTTTATGCTTGGAAATAATTTAAGTGTAATGCATCAGATTTCATTGTCTATCTACCGTACGTATACTCTCATGTTTACTGAGAATTCGCCCTTTTTTTTTTCAATTATTCTTTGCTAGAATGTTCTGTGGACAACATGTCAATGGGCGGTCAGATTTCATTGTCTATCTACGTACACATTGACTTTGAGGTTGGCATTATTATCATTAAGTGTGAAATTATCATCGCTGGCCTTTTATCATATATTAAAGACAATTAAATATAAAAGCACTTTTGGTAAAACAAAATTAAAAGTAAGTTTGAAGCAGCAAGCAACAACCAAAACTAGCTGACTCTGGTCAATATTAATATATAACTAATTGTACATCCAATGGCATGAGCAATAACTGTACACCGTCATCAAGTTTGATTAATAACATATACATTGATATTAATAACAACAATAATAGTATAACAATTAAAACAAACACATTTGTTAAATAGTGGAACAAAAAAGCTAAAATTGTAAGCCCTAAATCATACACCTAAGAGTATATCATTCATATTGAATTTGATAATTGAGGTCCTTTTCGTTTTATTCACAAGTTTAGAAATGATGATATGCAAACGAGATGACACCAAGAATCCGTAGAGGTCAAGTGGCTATAGATATTTGTAATCGGAAGGACCATAAGGAGCGAATAGTTCGTCCAAAAACCAAGATTTCCTTCTGTGATTGCACCCAATGTCCTTGCACATTTGATCGTTGTTGTGTATTTGCAACAAAGCAATAGCACAAAATCTTTTGTGGCTCAAGCCAGAATAGCGTTTTCTGCACTTCTCCCACCAAACTACATCTCCTTCCATCTCTCTTATGCTCGGTAACTTGAAACCTCCTGCTAGAAAATGTGCTAACCACTTGCTTTTTATCTCTGTCGTATATATATTTGCTGGACTGTCAGCGTATCCAAGTATTGCGAGATTAGGAATCCGTGGATGAATGCATTCCCTGAATCCAAAAAGAAAATCAAAACACAATATCGTTAGGTAGCGGCGGACTGGTCTATTATTTTAGTAAATATGTACATTAAAAGAAAATTTTTAAAGAAAACTTATATTGCAATAGTCAATTTTTAGTTAGGTAAAATAAAAATAAAAATATAATGTTTGAAAAGGTAAAATTAAAAAATAAAAATTCACCAAGGGCGAAAGCCCCCATTTGACCACATGTGGCTCCACCCCTATCATTAGGTACAAGGAAAAAAAAAAAAAAACTAATTAGTCACAATAATAAAAGTAAATGATAACCAAATACGCAGTGATTACTTTTTTTTTTTTTTGCTGACCCTCAACGATTAAATTGTGTTCTCACTGAAAGATTCATCGCTAAAAATTTTACCATTTTTGTAATTTGTTCCTTCAACTATGAATATAAAATAAATATAGTACAATTAGAAAAGAGGGTACTCCTATTTAGGACTAATAACCGTGAGGGTAGGATTTTTTTTTTTTTTAAGGGCTAGTAATCAATGTATCAATGTGACGCCATTTATGTTAAAAACATATTGAAATGGGATTTAGGTCCAAGTAAGGAAAATAACAAATTCGAGACCTGTAGAAGGGAGCTGATGATCCAATTATGCATTTCTGGAAAAACACTGAAGAGAAAATGTTCATAAGCTTTTCGTCGGTTTTGTATCCTGTAGCAAATATGACCACATCAGTCGCCAGATGTGAAGCCTCCTCTTCTTTCTCGTCCTCATAATCTACAAGCAGTCCATTTTTGCAAAAGCTAAATTTCTTTGATTTCTTCACGACTAAACTTCCTTCACTCACTTTGTCAAAGAAATTGGGTGGCGTAACCAAGGTCATACATGAAAACATATGTTTCACGAACCCACGGCTGGGCACCATATTGTACTTCTTCAAGGGGTACACAAATCTCAGAAAGCTCTCCACAAGCTTTGAAAATATCCATAACTGCACTAATTGTAGATAAATTTTACTTTTCATGCAATTTAATTAGTTATATATGTGTAGCTTATATGTAGGCGTGGAGAAGAGTGATATTAATTTATAAAATAAAAATATTTAAATATAATATCGATATTAAACACCATCATAAATAGAAAGTGAATCTCGTATCATAGGACCTAGTCTTCTATTAATGGGCGTGTTCAATATTGCCGATGCCCTATAGTATTCTTCTTAGTGCAAAGTAGTAGTTTACATACCAAAGGAGAAAGCAAGAAAGCCAAGAACCATTGGAAGAAGCCTTCATGGGGTTTGTGGACCATCAACTCTGCACAGCGATTGAAGCCTCGGAATGTAAATTCCGCGAAGTACTCTGGAATCATCCAATGTGCATTCCTGAACAGGAGCACAGACGGGTGCTTTGGTCCTAATCATATTATTCAAGACATTATTAACCAAAGTTTTTTTTTAAACTATTTTACTCTAATATATATATTTTATGGGAGGGGGGGTAAAATCTACTTTTAATCACGTAACTATTACCAAATCTCATTTTAATCACGTACTTTTGAAATGTAATAGAACAAGTCCTCAATATCTATACAAGTCGTACCATAATAATTCATACTATCCGTCCGACTGTAAAATGTCAACAAAGTTGCTTCATAAATATCATATGATATCCTATCATGCATGTAAAACTATAAAATTATTCAATTGCAAAACCATGCATGGTTCTCAAGACAGAGACAGGATTTCTGTTCAGATGAGGCTTAAAATTTTTTTAATTAATTTTTTTTGTTGAGAAAAACAATTTTAATCTTTCAAACGGGTTATATTTTAATTTGATGTGAATGTATATGCAGACTTTGGTAGGGGAGATCTGAATTTCCACGATTCCTGTGATTATATAGGGGGCGTTTGTTTTTGTTTTCGAGTATGATTTTCTATTTTCAAAAATATAGAAAATGAAAATGGTCCCAAAATAGTGTTTATTTATTCAATGTTTTCAAAACCATTTTGAAAACATCTTTTTCAATTATATTGTTTTTTTGAAAACAAAAAAAAGTTGTTTTCACTTTTTGTTTTCGTTTTCTCCCTCTATCTCCTCTCTCTCTCTTTCTCTTTCTGTCTGTATAGCGTTAGTGATAATCATGTCCAACGATGGCATCCATATTCAACGATGGCTGATGACCATGGGCTAGTGACGATAACGACGGCCCCCTTGTGACAAAAACTATTAATTCATGACCTAAATCTAGCTATCACCGCCACCTAGAGCTCAGATCACTAATTTCTTTCACCTTATCACTCATTGCAAAACCTACCACCGAAGTCTTTTTTTTAATTATGACTAATAATTTATTTTTTATTTTTTATAATTAAAAGTAAAACTTATAAAATGAGTTTTCAAAATATATAATCAAACAAAATTTCATTTTTATGTTTTTTAGAATATATACTCAGAAAAAATAACCAAACACAATTTCAGAAATGATCTCAACACAGTTTTCAAAATATTCTCATTTTTAATTTTTTTGAAAACAAAAAACATTTCAAAACTAATACCAAACGTCACCATAATTTCTCTCAATTTTTGTGTTGGCTAATTTTTTTTCAAAAAACACGAACAAAGTAAAATTTTTGAAGAACAAAAAATGTGAGTGGACGTTATAATGTGGCAAGTCCATGATGGTCCAAACCTTTTTTCGTAAAGATTTAATCAGTTGAATGGATGAAACAAAAATTAAGTAAGACAATTTAAACAGGTCAAGGACTTATTTTAAGACTTTTTAAAAGTCAAGAATCATATCAAGATTAAATCTATAGTTCAAGGATTAAAAATCATATTAACCCTTTTGAATGTGATCTGACACTTAAAACGCACACTGCCGATAATTATAGATGCCTTTTTTATTTTATATATGTTTTTTTTTATTAGACCTTAATTTTAATTTATTGTGTTATTAGGCAGAGTACTTTATATATATATATACATATATACATATATATATACCATTTCTTTTAGCAATTTCAGCTGCGACATCCAAGGCTGATTTTTGAGATCCAACAACTGTTACCCGCTTTCCTTGGATAAGCTTAGCTGCAGCTTCATTCTCCAAGGCTGCATACTCCATCGCATGCATGACCACTCCATCAAACATTTCAGGGCCTTTATTTACTAGAAATTCTGGTATGTTTGGAAATCCGCTGAACGTTCCAATACACAGGATTACAAAATCCACTTGGTATTCCTAACAAACAAGATTGGCATGCAAGAGACTTTAACTAAGACAATCAGATAAGAAATGATATGATATTATATATTTATCTATATCTTCCCAAAAAAAAATTATGATAGGAACTATATTTTTATCCTATTCTTATACGTGCTAATATTTTAACAATTAGATTATCTTTCATCAATAGTTTAATCTGTGAGTGTTTATATTTAAAATTTAAAGTGTTCGATGAAACTAATCTAATCAACAAAAGTTAATTTAATAGTTAAACCAACAATATCAATCATAGGGCAAAAGTTCATCCTACTACAAATTTGTCTTGTCGTGTTAATAAGTTAAAACAATTTGTTACATGATCATTTTTTTTAATTAAATGGAAGCCTAATTTTATATTAGAATTATTGAGTGAGCGCACAACTAATTAAAAGTCTTCTTGCAAAGTAGAAGAGAATAGCTGAACACACATAAAAGTTTCAAGAGTCAGAACCAATTTTTAAAATATGACATTAACAAGACTCCACAATCATGCTCTTTTTCATTTAAAAAGCTACAAAAGTTACCTTAGTTGGGACAAATCGATCACGAGTATTCTGAACAGTAATATTCCATTTGCCAGAAAGCGAGAATGCCTCCCCGGACCCACCCCAAAAATCCCAAGATTCAAAATCCTCAACATGACTACGACCAATTGTAGAGTAGTAGTCAATGCTGATGACCTTGGTGTTGAACTTGATCTTGGGAAGGATGTTGAAGTTGGAGGCATATGACATAAGATAGTCCAAGACCTTGTTGTGATTGGGAAAAGTCTCTTCTACTGATGGAGGCCATGGAAAGTCTGAGAACTCGTAGAAGCTCTTGGGAGTTTGGAGCTTAGTGGACTCTATGGTTTTTGACCAAATTCCGCCTACGCCGCTCTCTGCTTCGAACACAACAGGCTCGAACCCCTTCTCTAGGCAGTGTTTGCATGCCAGGAGGCCGCTCACTCCAGCTCCTACAATTGCTATTTTCCTACTTTCCATGCGTGGCTTTGGCTTTGCCTTAAGCTTTTCTATGGAGCATATTCATGCTAGGGCTGCTTTATAAAGGGACCACAACACAACATTGTAATTTGTTGAATTTGATTCTTAAACAACGTATTAGTACACCGATATTTGATTAATCAAAATTGATGGGCATGCAACACGACAACACCCTGGACGTTAATTTTTGAATTTTCGATGATAATTTATTAAGATTTCGTCTCTTAGCTGTTTGGAAAGAGATATTACAACCACCTTTGTTATGGTATGGATAATGAAGTTGCTACTATATTCCTTTATATTCTGGTCTAAATTAATGTTGTGATAGACACTGGACAATGATCTGGGGACTAATCTGTATTCTCACTAAGTCATCTGCAGTATCTAGAGAGTGAGAATAGCTTACTAACAAAAAAAGAAGTGCAGATTGTATAATTTTTGTAGAATCACTAAAAGTCAAGTAGTTGAACGTTGGGTAAAAAAAAAAAAAAAGGTCAAGTACGTATTCAATGGGAAGACGAGTACACCAACTAATATGTTTATATCCCAAACCCAGAAGCCAAGCAGTCAATGGGCATGTGTCCAAGTTGCAAAGGCAGTGTGCTTTTGATCTACATACTAATAATAAAAATTCTCCTACCATATATGTCAATTCATACGTATATTCTCAGCCAAAAAAATAATTCATACGTATATACGTATATATACATATATTTATGTATATGTTTACCTAAGAATATGACTAATTTTTGGACTGGTACCAACCAACTAAAGGAAATAATTGCAAACTTGAAAAAAAAAAAAAAAAAACTAAATAAATGCTTGAATGCTTGGACTCCAACATAGAAGGTGATCTTTTGCTTTATTATCGATCAACTTGTTCATCAATTATTCATTCACATCTCCCAACCAAATCACCATAATGAAACGACTATACATTTTATATTACGCTACGCATTGACCGTGGCATTGCAGCCTATTTTAATACTATATTATACCAAATGCATTCTAAAAGAAAATCAACATAGACCAATTAATAATTTCAATTTTCCTTATGGGCCATACCACACATATCTAGAAGGAATAGTCTCTATTTCGACAGTCACACCTATCTAAAAAATATTTCTTATTCGGGTGCATATAACTATTAGTTAATTAATTTACATATTATTTTATATTTGAAACTGCTAGAAAAAACATGTATCAACAAAAATATTATACATTAATATCTTATTAATATTACACATCTAAGAGTAGATTAATATGGATTTTTTTTTTGGATGAAAAGTAAATTTTGGACTTATACCGGCCTACTATCTACGTACATAGAAGTTTGAGTACTGGAGAAACAAAATAAGAAATGCCGTAATGCTTTGGATATCAAATGCAGGTGTTGGCCTTTAATTTGTTTTATTGTTGATCAACTTTTTTCACATCTCCGACGAGAATTACCACTATGAAACGAAAGACATCAGGATTTATTTTCAGCTCTCAGACCATGGCTTTACAGCCTAATATAATTTTATTATTATCTGTTATATATTTTTAATGATTATATTTTTCTGAAGTAAAACATCTAGGCCTTAGAAGGTACAGCCTTGTGGGCAAAGCTACAACAAAATACGACACAAAACATGACACATGAAGTAAAAATATTGCTCTCTACAGGTTGCAGATAGTGATATCCTTAGAGAGGCTTCCCATGGCCTTAGCCTTGTCTTTGATAAGATACTTCTGCACCTTCCCAGTCGAAGTCTTATTCACACAGAATCCAAACTTGTTAGCAAGTGGTAGTTTTTGCAGTTGACCCCTTTTTGATGCGCTTATAATCATGTTCGTAATTGTAGGTGCGCCGCTTATGTGAGTCACGTTGTGACGAGAAATAAAATCGACAATACCCTTTGCGGTGACGTTTCTTTGGCAAACATTTGTGCCACCTTGAGCGACTATTGTCCAAGGGAGACCCCAACCGTTAGTGTGGAAAATTGGAAGCCACCATAAGTAGACATGCATTGACACCGTCTCATTTAGAAGAACTCCGGCCAAATAATTGAGATATGTGCCTCCATGAGTGTAAATGACACTTTTTGGTCCTGAGGTAGTGCCTAGTGTGTAATTTAGTGCAATTGGGTCCCACTTGTCTGTTGGCCTTACAATCTCAAAATCAAGTTTTCCCGTTGATAATAGTCTTTCACATTCGAAGTTCCAAGAGTTGGGAAGAGAGTTGCTGAAGGTGGGGGATATTGGTTGGCCACATTCTGGTATTAGGACTAGAAGAGGCAGGTTGTTCATGATATTGTTTTTGGATAGGATTTTGATTGCTTTTTCAGCAATAGGGACAAATTGGTAATCAACAAAAAAGATTTTGACCTTGGAGTGGCCGAGTATTTTTGAGACCAATGGAGGGTCAAGACGTGTGTTAAGTGCACAGAGAACGGCTCCTGCCATTGGAACACCAAAATGTAGCTCATACATTGCTGAGATGTTTGGAGCCATCGTCGCAAGCTGCTCAAATCAACGAAATCTTAAATAGTATTTACAGACAAAGATTGTATCCGTTTGTTTTATATGTTTGAACAGAATATGTAAACAAAATTAATTCTTTGTGAGAGTAAACACACTAACAAAAATGATTAATTTGTAGTGAAAACCTCTGAATTAAATGAATGGATCATAAAATGAGAAAAAAACCCAGAACTCAAATGACCCTTTTTTGCCTTGAAAAATAAAATTCCAAAGTAAGAAATAGACTTTTTAATGAATAATGCGTTAGAGTTCTTTATGTCTTTTAACTCCCACATTAGATGCATTTTTAAGTTAATTTAATCGGTTAACTGGATTGCCTAGTTATCATGCACGTATGTAAAAAATTCATTTACACGAAATCATTTTACTTAACGTGTAACCGCAAGTTGGTCATTTCGGTTAGATTCGAATCAAAAGTCTCATTCTGGAAAAGCTAAAAACTGCTGAAAAGGGGAAAATGAGGAAAGGCATCGAATGTAGGAAATGGCAACTTACAACATTTTGTGAAAAAATACCAAGCTTATTTATTTACACTTCTTATTTATTTATTTATTTATTTATTTTCTACTTCCCTAATAAAAGAAGGTTATCCTTTGGTCTTGAATTTTCTTTGCAATTGGGTTATTCCAACAAAAGTCTCATAATCGAAAGATGCACCAGTATTTTTGGGTAGGATGGGACTTTGAGAAGGGGGTTACGGTTTTGATCCATCTTTTATATATATATATATATATATAAGAAAGAAAGAAAAAGAAAATTTTTAGACGCATGTTTTTCAGAGATTTTAATAAAATTAGTACAAAATATCATAAAGATAAGCATGTAGCGACACAAAAAAAAAAAAGGTTCACAAAAGATTACATGGGTTTCTTTTTTCAATAAGTTATCTCAAAGTATTGTAAAGCGTATATATATGAACCCTTTTTCATCAAAGGAATCTTGTAAAAACATTTGAGTGCATTAGCAAGGAAACAAAATTTTCTATTTTCTATTCAGAAAAAAGGAAAGGTAAACAAATTATTAAAGGTTGTTGTTAGTGCTTTTCTCATAAATTTTAACTGCATTGGCATTACTATTTGAACTTTACTTTTTTAAATAATTACTCGCTGGATTTAAAAAATTATCACACATCATTTATTCAATCGTTGTTCCCCGTTAACCAAAACTAAGAAGTTTGTATTCTCATATTTTAGTAGAATCGATTTGCGTTTAAGTTACAACATTATATATATACACACCCACGTTCTATGCTTACATGTTAGAAATAAATAAGCAGGTTTTGCATCGCGTGGCTTAGTTTTATAATTGTGAACAAAGAAATTAATTACTTAACTAGTAAAGTTTACAAAGGATATATTATATATTGATTGACAATGTTTCACGTTGCGGATTTAGCTCATATACCTCTTATTTATGTCCACACTTTTGTGCTTTTAACAATATTATGACATTTATTTAAGTTATACAATTTTTGATTAATATGGTATAATATTATAATTAAAGTGTCAACATGTAATTAAAGTGTATAAAAATAAGTAAGAAAACAATTGTTGCTAAATTGTATATTAGAAATAAATCGATGATTTTATACGCAATTGTATTGGCATATATTTATAAACACTATTTTTTTATAACTCTTACTCTTGTCACACTATGAGAAGTAGGATAATTTATTAAAACCCCGTTTGATTTGCAATCTCGGACTCAAAATTTTGGTTTCAGTTTTGTCTTTTTTTGAAAAGTCAACAAAAAATATAATTAAGTCAACCAGTTTCGACTTAAAATTTCATTTTATTCTGAATTCGACTCGTGAACCATTGAGACCCTAAGTGTTTATTAAATTTTAATATAAAGTTGCCGATTAGTTAATTCCTATGAAATACTCGTGCCATTTTTTTTTTCTTTGTTTATCAAAAATGTAAGCTCAGGAGACCAATCCATTTGAATTTTCAACTAAAAAATTTTAATAAAATGTGTTTAAATAAAACCTAGACAATATTTTATGTATAAAAGCAAGTGATAAGTCGACATCAGAAATCTCCTCCATTTGAAGTTGGTAGTTGTCAACCAATCATGTGGTGTGACAACAGTTATAGCAATACCGTGGACCGTGGTGTAGGAGTCTTGTGAGGGTAGACCGCGACGGAGGACGGAATTAAGGGTTCCAAATCCATTGAAACGTAACATAAAGTTTCCTCAATACAGAAATAGCCTTTCAACGCCTTCGGGAAAATAACCAAACAACCATAACACAAGTAGTTCACTACATAAAGCTAATAAACTAAAACGACAGACCAGAACAGATCAGCAGCACCAAAGATCTGCTCAATAGTCCAAAATTGTACTATAGGATATATATATATATATAAGATTCGAATAATTAAGATATTCTTAACAACTTGGACTTTGCGTAAAAGAATATAAGAATGCCCCATGCTGGCACCTAGATGAAATTGAAAAGAGACCACTGGACAATATTTTGTACCACTTGATCATGAAATTGCAGAAATCTTGATTAAATTAATACAATGTTCATAGAAAAGTGGAATCATAAGCCTGGCTTGTGACATGCATATATCAAAACACACGCTCTCTTCTTTCCTGCCTGCTAACTGCAACTATTAAACATATCCTCTTATTAAGAAGGTTTCTGCATTTATGGTCTCTATATATATATATATATATAGTGTGCGTAACTTTAATATATGTATTTTTAGTTTGTATTTTTTTATGTTTAAAAGCAATGCATCGTTTACTTTTTAGTGCGTGCTCTCATTCATTTTTTGTGATTGTAGTGGTTTTTTAAGCTTTTATTATTTTCCATTACTGTCATTTTAACATAATTATTCTCATATTTTTCAACTTTTTTTCATAAACAACTTGTAAGATCAATTTTTATATTATTTATCAGATTTAATTAATTAATCCAATTAATCAATTATCAAAAACAAGTAAATAAATAACACAGACAATTTTAATGAGATTTGGTTTCCCTACTTCTCGAGGTCATGCTTAGACGTTAAACACTTCACTATCTATCAAAAGATTGTAGGTACTAATAGATTTATGCAATCTAAAGACTCCATTTTTGTTATTATCGTTGTCGTTTTGAATTTAGTTAATGAACCTATTTAGCAAGATCTTCTTGCAAGCATATGTTAAAATCTCTTCAACTGCTATTGTCTCCTCTCGAAAACTCTAAATCTTGCTCTCAAAAGATGTAAAGAATACAGAAAGTTTCAAAATCACCAAGCACTCAAAATCTCACGATCACAACTCTTGCTATCTGTCCCAAAAACGAATATTTTGAGCCTTTATATAAAAATTCAAAGATCTTCTGCAGAATTTCGAATTTGTTTTGAATTTTGAAGATATTATAGATAATGTTACAACATCTTCTGTAACAATCTCAAAATTTCAAATTTCAAATTTGTTGAATTTTAAAACACAAATATTATGTAAATGTTATCCAAATCTACTTCCAAATATATCTGTACTTTTTTTTCAATTAAAATCACAATATATATAGGCAAATCTTGGGTTTTTAAAAATCCTAATTTAAATAGAGTTAGGAAATTTAATATAAATTAGTTTTTAATTCTTCAAACTTATCTCTTCCTTAAAAATCTTCCCAAATCCTATTTGGACTTGATTTGTCACGATTTTCTCAATCCAAGTCGAAATTCAAAAGATCTTCACGATGTTGCAGCTGGTGTTATAACATCATATAGCACAACTTGCACTGAACTTCTGAACTTGCATGTTGTAGCAAGTGTTATAACATCTTATAGAACAACTTGCACTGAATTGTTAAACCTGCATTTAAACTTTTTAAAATTTCTGATTTTTCCTAAATTGACATAAATGCCAACACTGAAAAACCTAAGGTAACTTATTCTTGATTTGATTTCATTTTCAAATCACTGCCCCCATCAATTGTCTTGATAAGAATTAAGGCGTAAATTATCAAATTTATCCCCAAATTAAGACAACATTTGTAAGTTAGCTAGAAAAAGGTTTTTAGTGTAATCAAACTAATAGGGATCAAGACTCAAGTGTCGTTTGACAAAAAAATTATATTTTAATTTTATTCAAATGCAATATAATTTTATACCAAATACAAATTTTGTAACAGTACTACGAAAACAATTACAATTCAAAACATTTTTAAAACAATCACATTAACTTTTTAACTTCACTATTTATCTCTATTTTTACCAATGACATCAACTTTTCAACTCTAAAATACTTTTCATCTAAACACACATTTCATTCAAATATAAAACAAATACTTTTCAACCAAATACAACATTCAAAAAATAAATTTCATTTAAATATAATTAAAATGCAATACGTTTACCAAACGCTCCTCAATACCCTTTTATCCATTTGAGAGCTTTTATTCCTTCTTTTTTTTTTTTTTCTAATATGACAATTCAAACACAATTGATTTTACCCCATACAAATGCATTGTCGCTCGTTTTCAATTTTGAATATAGTCACTTCCAAGTATCTCCTAGAGTTTATTGATTTTATAATTGACAAAGGGAAGAATTTATAAAGAAAATCAAATTATGAAATGAAGAATTGTAATTTTGAAAAACATAAAGTATTAGTGAGTGGAAACACATCCTGGAGATTTCAAATTAAGTTCAAATCTAATTTTAAAACGCCGCAAAAAAAAAAGCTTGGGACAAAACCTATTAAAGACTTGATCCCAAACGCATAGAGCATAATCTAATGAACAGTGTTTGTTTGGTTACTCAGGAATTCTATAAACTATTGGAAAAAATAAAATAAAATACAATTAAAGCTCATACTGTATTACAGTGGAAGAGAGCTTATGGAGTTTTATTACGTAATTTGCAAATGTTTATGATTTCAACAATAGCTCTTATTTATTTACGAAGATGGAGCAAAGCTTCATGATTACAACAATATATATTACACCAAATACAACAATTAAATTCTAAGAGTGCCTTACAATTTGCTGATACTCTTCTTCTTTGACAGGCTTCCCATCGCCTTAGCCTTCTCTCTGAGAAGAAACTTCTGCACCTTCCCAGTAGAAGTCTTTGGCAGATCATCCTCGAAAACGACGGTCCGCGGAGCCATGTAATGCGGTAAACGACTCCTAACAAAACCAACAATCTCCTCTGCAGTAACATCAGAACCATCCTTAACCTTAATGAACGCACAAGGCGTCTCTCCCCAGTGATCATCAGGCCTTGCCACAATTGCAGCCTCCTGAACTGATGGATGGCTATAAAGCACAGATTCCACCTCAATTGAGCTAATGTTTTCTCCTCCAGAGATGATAATATCCTTCGATCGGTCCTTTAATTCGATATAACCATCCGGGTGTTTCACCCCTAAGTCCCCAGTCCTAAACCAACCACCGTTAAAAGCCGCTTGTGTTGCTTTGACATCTCTCAAGTATCCATTCATAACAGTGTTGCCTCTGAACATTACCTCCCCAATTGTTTTTGCGTCAGAGGGAACGCTTTTCAGCGTACTGGGGTCTTTCACATCAACTTCCTCCATGCCAAGATGCTGCACTCCTTGCCTGGACTTAATCTTTGCCTGCAAATCCCGGGGAAGCGAATCCCATTCGGGTTTCCAAGTACATATTGTTCCGGGACCATAGGTTTCCGTCAAACCATAAGAATGAGTGACACTAAATCCAAGTTCCTTCATCTTGAAAAGTACTTGTGGCGGCGGTGGAGCACCCCCAGTCATGATTGATACCTTGCCTGGAAGTGGCCTCATGTCACTTGCAGGTGCATTTATGATCATGTTGAGAACTGTAGGCGCGCCTCCCAAATGTGTTACTTTGTGGCGATGAATGGAGTCAAAAATTCCCTTGGCGGTGACATTCCTCTGGCAGATGTTTGTGCCCCCTTGAGCAGCAACTCCCCAAGTGAGGCACCAACCATTGCAATGAAACATGGGGACACACCACAAGTACACAGGCAGCGAGTTCATCTCGTTGAGAAGAACAGCAGCTAAAGAATTCAGAAAAGCACCACGATGGCTATAAATGACACCTTTTGGATTTGACGTAGTGCCTGAAGTATAATTAAGTGAAATTGGATCCCATTCATCTTTTGGTCGTACGACCTCAAAGTTCTCTAGTTGTCCAGTTGATAAGAGGCTCTCATATTCGAAATTTGAACAAGTCGCAGAAAGAGAGCTCCTGGTGGCAGGAGATGATCCATCACATTCTGGAATTAGGACTAAAAGTGGAAACTTGGTGGTCCCATGATTGGACAAGATATCAATGGCACCCTGAGCAACTTGGAGGAATTGGTAATCAACAAAGATGATTTTCGCCTCCGAATGGTTGAGCAAGACTGCTACCATTGCAGAGTTATGCCGGATGTTGAGTGTGCAGAGAACAGCTCCAGCTATCGGAACACCAAAATGTAGCTCATACATTGCTGGTATATTTGGAGCAAGTGCAGCAACCTACTCACGTCCGCAAACATAAAAGACGAAAGAGATAAGCATTATATGCTTTCCTGTCCTTGAAAAAGAAGTGTTTTAGATATGAAATTTTGACATGTCTCCACAATGTTAAAACCCCTCGGAATAAAAAGAAGTGCTCTTATGAAAAACCAAACCACGGAACATTAAGCTTACATTTGGTACACACTTTTTTTTGCATTGCATTTAAATGCAATGCAAGTTCCCCTAAAAGACAAAAACATTTCATTCAAATACCAATCACATCATATTTTAAATCTAATACAATCACTATTTATTATTTCACTTTTTCTATTACTTTTATTAATTACATCATATATTCTCTTTCTCTCTCTTTTTTTCCTCTCTACTTTTACCCATCACATCACATATTTATTATTAAAATACAATTCAAATACTTTTCACCTAAACACACATTGCATTCAAATGCAATGCTAATATTTTTTCTCTAAATACAAATTGCATTCAATGCATTATTAAATGCAATACGTTCACCAAATGGGACATAAGTTAAACTCAGTTATTAATAAAGAAATCTAATGTCTAGACCATCTAAACTACAGAGCTTGTAGTTTTAGTGAGCATGTTACTCTTTATAGTCGTTTGCTGCCATCCAGTTAGCCCTTTGGTGCAAGGGGCCTAAGGGAAAGGTAATAATAAAAAATGAACAGTAGTTTTTTGTTCTAAAAGTTTTGAGTTCAAAAACACAGTTGATTCCCAAAAAACTAAGATATGTTACCTTGAACTTTAATGAACAAGCAAAAGTATAATCCATGTTAAGCAAAGACAACTAAGTGATTTAAACAAAGCAATGATTATGTTTTAACTATTATCCAGCGTTCTAATAGCGACTCGTCATAATTCTAGGCAATAATTTTATCAACTTGTTATATTTGTTAAAGGTGATTCTAAGTTCTAGGCAACTTTTTATTTAGTGGACCACTCTTACACAAGCCATGCCCCTTTTAGATAAGGTTAGCATAAAGAGGTCATTAATTTACAGCAACAACAAAATATAAGAAAAAGAGTGGATCCGTTTTCCCATTATCTATACTACAACAGAAGACCCAAAAAAAAAAGAAAAAAACCGTAGTGAAACAAGAAACCGTTATTCTTTCTAGTCATTGAAAAAGAAAATCAAGAAGATAAAAACCTTCAGCAGAAATAATAAAACGAAAAAGCAATGAAATCCAGCTAATATAATGGTCATAAACACATTACTTATCTTATTAAAAAAAAAACACTGAAGAAAAAACCAAAGGACAAGCTTTTTGCTGGCTATAGCAGTCCAAATCTCAAAAGGGAAGTAAATCAAAATATACCGTGAAAATGACAAGAACAAGGTCAAAAAAGAAGAAAAATTGGTCAAAATTCTCAAAATTTAGTACCACATCGCCTCGGGAGACTCCCAAATGGGCAAGAGCTGAAGCGAGTCTTTTGCATCGGATAATGGTCTCACCCCAGGTGTAGTGGACGTCTCCGTAGACGATCGAGGCTCTGTCTCTGTAGACCGTGGCGGAGCGCTCCAAGAAGGTGATTGGAGTGAGAGGAACGTAGTTCGCGTCGCACCGACTCGTACCCTCCATAAAATTGAATGCTTGAGCTCTGCTGCTATACAACCACAGACAGAGACTGTAATTTAATGTTATCCTTGGATGGAAAGAAAAGTTCGGAGGAGTGTTTGAATAGGTTGATAGATGGACAATAATATCCTCATCGCTTAATTTTTACTCTTTTCGATACAGAGTGGGCTGAGTCTCCCCTCTTGTTTTGGCAGAGTTTCACCCTTACAAGTCAACCAAATGTACGTTTGCGGTTCCAAATCATTGATGTGCTATACGCCGTCGTATTGGCATAAACTTTTTTATATTAATAAAATCAAATTGTGACTTGTGAAAAAAATTTGGAAACAGTTGGTTATCCGTGTGTCATTCGTATCTTATTTAAACATAATATAATTTTTATATAAATATAAAAATTTTATATTTAAATATAATATTTTTTAATAGTATTTTAAATATATTTATTAAATAAAATTTTTTAAAAACTAAATTTTTTAAAATCTATTTATCTCATATTCTTTGTTTATCTCATTTTTTTTATCTATCTTTAATAATTATATCAATTTTTTAACTCTGAAATATAATTCAAATACTTTTTATTTAAACATATATTGTATTCAAATGTAAAACAAATTCTTTTCATTCAAATACAAAATATAATCAATGCATTGTGTTCAAATACAATACAAACGTAATACGTTTACCTAACGCTCCATTAAACTTGTTCTGCAGTATCGTCTATATATGGTTAAAAAAAGTTAGTTAATTTTTTAAAAATTAATATAAAATTTTTTTGATTTAGAAAAACATAAAACAAAAAATATAAATTAAACCAAACTAAACTTGATTACAAAACGTAAATAATAAATCATGCCATTATCATAGAAAAATAAATAAATCATGCCATGAAACACAGTCTCTAACAATTAATTAACATTAAAGTACAATAATATAAAAAAACTTATTGCACGATTAGTCATGTATTTAGATGTATTATAACGGCTAATGGTTTAACTTAATATGTTTTTTTGAACAGAACAAGAAATCTAGTGGTTAAAATCCTTTTTTAGTTATTGATTGTATTTTTCAGATACTTTCATATTAAAAAGATTGTATCTTGTTACGTTGACTGGTATGCTATATTTTGTTATTGCATATTACAAAATATAATGTGATTAAGCAGAAATAAACAGCAGAGCTTGTAGCTTTAATAAGCATGTTACTTTTTACATATGATCTTCTTTTGTCGACTCACAAATTTTTATTATTTCTTCTGTTATTTTAATTAAATTAAATTGTCAAGTTAAATACTCTTCTACGACTCGTGTATGGAGATAGATCGAAATCTATGTAATATGAATTGATATGAATTAAAATAATAAAACTTGAGAATATAAGGTGAAGAAAAAGATAACAAATACTGTAACAACCTAGGGTGTTACAATATGATGTTACTTTGTACATTTGATGTTCTTTTGTCGACTCACAAATTTCTTTTATTTCTTTTGTTATTTTAATTAAATTAGATTGTCATGTTAAATACTCTTTTAAGGCTTATATAGAGATGATTGAAATCTATGTAATACAGATCGAGATAAATTAAAATAATAAAACTTAAGAATAAAAGATGAAAAAAAAGACAAAAAATACTGTAACAACTTATGAGAGATGGATTGGAAACCATCTTCAAACACGCTCTTAGTATTATGAGATTTGATAAATCAATATTTAACTTGATTTTGTTGGGACAGTTCAATTCAAATGCAATTGTATTTGTATAGTTCATTTACTATTTATATTTTTAATTATAATTTTGTAATCAAACTTTAAAAGTCTATATATTTACCTAGACATGTTCAAATGAAAATTTTTTTTATTGTATAGAATTTCAACATAAACGAAACAAACTTTATATTAATTTTTTTTCCTAAAATATTTTAAATGTTTACAATTTTTAATTTTAGTAATTCGAACCTATACACCTAACACAAATAATTTAACTCAACTCAAACCTAAAATTTTCGGCTCGACTCTACGCAAAAAAACTCATGCTTAATAAGAACAACGTGTATTAGCACATGGCTAGCCAATAAATACAGAAATATGAGAAACAAATACAAGTTGTAGATTTGTTCTTATCAAATAGTTTAATTCCCTAATAACAACGTGTATTAGCAGTGGAAATCTTAACAAACAATACCATTATGGTCTCAATTTAAAAAAAAAAAAAAAAAAAAGGAAACACCTGCAATTACAAATAACGTGTTTAGCTAAAGGGTTTGAACAGAAGTTTTTAATTTAAATACAATTTGTTTATATTTTTATAAGAAAAAATAAGGTAACAAAAAAATTTTTGGATTCGATCTCTGTTGGAGTCGAACTTCGCTCATTAGTTGTATTGAACATGTGGCTTAATCGTCATTGAACACTGAATAATCTGAGGTGAAGCTGACTTACTGAATTCTTCTCGAAGATCAAATGTTGAACATCAAGGAGATTGTCAATTTCGTTTGTCTGTACTTATAATCGAGTGCTCAGATACATCGACTCAAGACTCGTTTTTCCTGATCGTCATTCGATAGTCATCTGGATATCATTAATGGTTACCGGTATACAATTTCCACCTTTTATCGATGTTCGTTGTCCACTAGGTTAGCCTGGCAGTTCCATGGGAACACGTCCTTGGGATTTCGGCTTTTAACTGCTATCGTGACTATGTAGACCGATGACCTTGATGGCCTAAGTAGTGGGTTCCTGGCCTACTCAATCCCGAGTTTTGAGGGGTCATCAATTAATGCTCTCCTTCGATAAATAGAGCATGAGACCCTCAAACGGGGGCATCTGAATATATTGTTATTCTGTCGAAATTGATAATAAAAAAATACCTATTGTACCTTTATCAAAATATAATAAAGAGACTTTCAAAAGACGTAATATATTCTAGCAAACCTCTTTATATTTCGGTGTCTTTTATTTATTATTATATTTTCTGATTTGTTAATTATTAATTACAATGTCCAAGGGCCTATTACTAATTCAATTTGTTAATTTTACTAAATTGATTTCATCGTAAATTTCTTAATAAATAGATAAATCAAAATCAAAATAAAAAACTTTGCCTTTCCATGAAATTATCCACTCAATAGTACTCGCAGGGAAAAGAACAAAAATTAAAACGAAACAAAACAAAACAAATAAAAAAAGTGGTGAAAAAAGCTTGGGAGTATATGGAAACAAATCAGACGTTAAGAACACTTTAAACAGCTCTTAAAATTTGAAGCAATCCCAACCGTCCGATTATAGAATTTGACCGTTAGCACGCTCCCCCTTCTTATCAAGAAAATTCGAACTCTCTCTCTCCCTCTCTCTCTCTATCTCTTTCTCTCTCACATAAAACCAGGAAAACCTAAAGAGCCTCTCACAGACTTTCACTACAACGCCGAAACTCTCTGCAATTTCTTGTGTTGAAAAAACCAAAAAATGTCAAGGATGAAATCCGTACAGAAGCCTCCTCTCGCCAAATCTCCTATCCGGCTTCGATCTCGCTGGCCCCTCCAACCATGCTCAACACCTTCTGGTCTGTACTGGCTTCAGTGATCTTTTTCCTCTCAATTCTTTTTACGGATTTCTTTATTGATTTTTTTTTTTGGATGTGGTTTTCAGGTTCGTTGATGAAATCTCTGAAACCGAATCTTGCTCAGGACATCGAAGAGTCGGAGATGCGACCGGAGTATCTCACGATCTCTTGCGAGTTGCGGGCTTTAGCGAAGAAGGTTCAAGAAGAGCTTGGCAATGGGGAAAGGGAAGAAGGTCTGAAGAACCCCGGTATTTCTACGAGAGCGGGTTCGAGTAGTTCTCTGTTCGAGAGGGGTAGATTTTATGATGAGTACTCTGCTAGACGGAACGAGAGGTTGAAGAGGAAGAAGGGCCAAACGGGAGAGGAGGCTGGTCAGAAGAGCGCTTGTTACAATCTGGGTGTGACAGTTGAGTCTGCGAAACGAAGTAGTTCCAAGAAGCTTGGGAGCTTGAGGAAATCCATCTCGGCGGCGTATTACTCGGCGGAGAGGACAAGCACGACCGAGACTCCGAGGTATATGCTGAGAAGCATGACCAAAGAGAACAAGAAACCGCCTCTTCCTGTTGTTGCCGGTGATCGGAAGGTCGGAGCTCGGAGAGTTCGAAAGACTCAGTACTAGATAGGGAATTTAGGACAATGTTTGAAACTTTCTTTGTTTCTTTGTTTCTTCTTCTTCTTCTTTTGGTTCAGTTTCATTGGAAAAGTTGCTGTTTTTTAGATATCCAAGCTTTTGCTTCTGCAAAAGTTCAGGCTATACTGTATGAAGACTTGAATTTGTTTGTCTTTGTTTCTGCATATGAAGCAAAGGGAGTTTGGTGATATAAATATTTCTGTTGCAGATGTTTCTTTTTCTTTCTTTTTATTGTTTTTGGCTGATGGGATCTTATTTTTGGATGCGATTTTTCTCTGCAAATGCCCTCTTTCAAAGGGAATATTTATTAGCTAAAATTACAACCTCAAAAATTAAAATTAACAAAATAACCTTTTTTATTTTAATATAAAATGATCGTGATCATTTTTATTCATTCGCGATAATCTTGCTAATTAAAATTTTTGAAAACTCATCTTATAAATTAGAATTTCTTAAGTTATTTTAAAATAAAAATAAAAATTTCCCGATATATGGAGCAATCAAATGGATTAGCTTGAAGAGTTTGGATCAAGGAGTATGCTAAAAAATTTTGTGATCAAACCTGATAAAGAATCATGGTCGACAAGGACAAGAGCAAGACGAGAAATTCAACGCCATGGATCATCAGTGTAAGTACTTTTGATTGAGGCTTTGTATCATTGTGAGTACATAGAATATTCCTGATAAAGAATATGTCCAAAATGTTCCATGTGTAGCTAGTACATCTCAGGAAAAGATTGTTACAGCTTTCCCAGAGAGAGAGATAGAGAGTTGGTTATGAGTTATTGCTTTTGACGCATTCAGGTGGGCATTTTAGGTATTCGACGATCTCAGATCCTCCAAGCTTCGAACTTTCAGATACTCTTATCAACGAAAGTGATTGGAACCAGTTGATGAATGAACACAAAATTGATGAATCCAAACGGAAGGCAATTAAATTGTTTTTTGTGTTAAACAATAGTTAGAACGCAGAGCCTCGTGAACAAAAAAGTGGGAACTAAGCCACAAAAAGCATGAATGAATGGTAAAAGAAGATCTCACACAATTATGGTTTTCAAGCATATGAGAGGCAGAGCCTCTGGAAGGTAGAATCTGCCCAACTGATTAACAAGCACAAGGTTGAGAAAAATTGCTATAGAAGAGAACTGAATGAACATGTTTGAATATACATATGATCCCATTCTAAAAGGAAGTAGGGGACGAGAAAATGCCTTTGGTGATAGACGGTCGTTTTTTAGTCACAAAAAAAAAACACATTTAACGCCAGGCTACACTGTATGAAGGCTTGAATCTGTTTTTCTTTGTTTCTGTGTATGAAGCAATTGGTGATATAAATATTTCTGTTACAGCTGTTTCTTTTTCTTTCTTTTAATTGTTTTGACTGGTGGGATCTAATTACTGATTGCGATTTTTCTCTGCAAATGCATCTCAGAGCAAAAGACAATAGGAATTTTTCAACATAAAAGAAGCAATCAAATGGATTAGCTTGATGTGGATCTGTTTGGATATAAGAATATGTTAAAAATTTTGTGATTAATCCTGATAAAGAATCAGGGAGGACAAGTAGCAGAATATGGAATCAAACCCTGCTATCAGGTTTTAAAACCCATTAGCAAGAAAACAAATTCAACGATATGTACCATCACTGTAAGTACTTTGATTGAGGCTTGGTATGTCTATAAGTACATAAAATATTCATGACAAAGAATATATCCAAAATTGTATCATACAGTTCGTATATCTCAGGAAAAGATTTGCTGGGCTTTCACAAAAAAAAATGCTTTGAAGTTGTTGCTTTTGACGCTTTCAGGTGGTAACCAAAAGATAAGCTAGGCCTTTGAGGTATTCAACAATTTCAGATCCTCCGAGCTTCGAACTTCCGTATACTCTATCAACAAAAGTGATTGGTACCTGTCGATGAATGAATACAGAATCACTGACACCTAAAGGATGACGATTAACAATAGCAATTGTTTTAACAATGGTCAAAAATGCAGAAAGTAAACAAAAATGTGGACACAGTTCCACAAAAAGCATTAATAAATTTGTAAAAGATCTGTGGACACAATTATGGTTTTCAAACATATGAGAAGCTGATCTAAATGAACAGATTTTGAATACACATATGGTCCCACTCATTACGAAGTAAAAAAATTTAAAAAAAAAGGTTGATAATAGATGCTTATTTTTCAGTCAAAAACTTGTTTAATATCTCCTCTATTACATGACACGAACTTTCAGAAACATGTACATATACTGCAACTAGACCGCAAGCTCATTTCAACGAAATAGGCACAAAAAACATGCTCAAGTTGGTAAGAAACTAGGTTGAGAAATGCCGATGCGATTCCTGTGAGCCAAGACAAATCTTGGTAAACAAACAAATAAGTTAAAGTAAAGCATTGAAATGGCATTTCATGGATGGAAGCAATAGAAATTTGACAAAAACTCAAGAATGACATAGTGAAAAACAGCAAAGCCTGGGAAGAAGATGGGAAAACTAAGCATCATAGAGCTGCCAAATGCAACAATAGACCAAAATAATTCAAAAGTCTAATTTTACCTCTTCAATATGATAGCCTTTTCTAGAAGCCCGAACTATCATCTCCATCTGAAAAACATAACCCTTACTAACACACGAACTAATAACATCTTCAAGCACCGATTTTTTATAAAGCCTTCACGAGAGCACACCAAAAAGTGTTAAGTTGCAAAACATGATGACATGAACCAAGATATTGCTCCCTAAAATGAATAAGAAAGTCTACCGGAAAGATCCAGTCAAATCTGATACACCAGGCCACAGTAGTGTTTGTGCAAGAACATTGGCTCCTCGACTTGTTAGTTTGCGCATAAGATTCCATCCATGTACACCCCCACCTCTGACATAACGGGTTCCGGTAACTATACTTGCACCAGTCTCCAACTGTTTCCTAAGGAGCATAAAAAAGTCTCAGGAATTGGGCATTAGGAATTCTGATCTGCACATAAATTCACAAACTGGATTTTTGCTTACTTGATGATGCTGGGCAAATACTTTGGCTGCATAACAAGAAGCAAACGATACAATTAATAACTCTCCAAAGATAACCCAAAATATGAAGTGCAATGAATATACTTGGAACAACCAGAGACAAAAAATGGGAAATACCAACAAGACTCGCAAAATTGCTTACACATATAAATAAGGCCACCTAAATGTTTCTAGAATTCTCAAAACACTTGCATGAACATGAATAATCAGAGAAAATATATATATAAACGCTCAGCAAAATATATTTAAAAAAAAAAATCCAAGTTATCCCAATATGGAAAAATCACGAAATGGATTCAGAACATCCAGCAAGTACAAATAGGGCATAACAACAAGATCCAGAGGCCACCATCTGTACAATGTTTCTACAATTCTTTAAAAATTCTGACACAGAAGAACCAGTATAAATTTAAATACAGATAAAAGCAGAACAGCATGAAAGTAAAGAGATTACTTATTTGCCTCTAAAAACACTCTAGGCCACTGCCCGTATATGCAATATGCATTTACATATACAGATCAGTCCATCTAAATGAACAAGAAATCCTAGAAGATACTTACATGGTGTGATAAATCAGCATCCATAATTACAACAAAATCGCCAGAGGCATGCTTTAGACCGTGAGTGTAAGCCGTCCCTAAAATGATACAATTGCAAAAATAAATGCATAAAAAAAAAATCAAATCAAAGGCTAGTTTTACGTAATTGTTGCTTAAAGCAAACAAATAAAAAAATTTCAAACACGTACATACCTAAACCAAGCTTCTTAGCTCTGGGTCTCAACAGCTACAGAAAGGGAGGAAAAAAAAAATTTGTCATGAAAAAAAAAAAAAAAACCCTCATTCTTAAATTAAAATGAAAAACAAAATAAAAAACCAAACTTACAATCCGGTCTTCACCATAAACGTTCTGCAATTGTTTGACGATTTCTTGAGTGCCGTCGGGGCTCCCATCGTCCACGACGATTATCTCAAATTCTACATCCCTACAAAATTGAAAAAAAAAAAACGTTTACGATTCTTTGAAATGAATTTTCCAATATATCAGTTGGAAACAATCAGGAAAAGAAAAAGAAGAAGATCGAATCGAGAAATAAATGGAATTGATGAAGGGGATCACCGAAGATGCTTGAAGACGAGGTAGACGACGAGGGCGATGTTAATGCGCTCGTTGTAGGTTGGAATAATTATGCTGTATTTGTTCTTCCCTTTGTCGCTCCCGTAATCCTCCATTGTTTTAGTTTTGATTTTTCTGTCACAATCCCTAGAAACTCAAATTTCTTCTCCGTCGTCTTTTTGTTAGTTTCATAAATCTACCCACAAACTATGTACTCTTTTTCACTGCGCCCCCAATTTGTTAATATCCCCTGATATGCACAAAACAGTTTCAAATATGCCTTCGATTTATGAAATCAAAATTGAAAATCTCTTCTCTCTTTCCTTGGAAAGAAAAATTGCATAAACACACCTCTACTTGATAACATTGTAATTTTCAATCATAATTTCCATGATATATTATATATCCGTATAAAATTACAAAAATGAATGCAAATTATGATTAAAAATATAACTTAATTGTAATTATATGTATGATTCTATAAAAAAGTGTTGAGTTCGAATCTCACGTCCCTACTTAAAAAAAAATTTAGATTGTAAACTTAGCTTATAGTAGATAAATTTGAGATTGCATTCCACCTGTAATTCACTTTCACATTATAACATAGTTTAGGACTTTATTTGAAATTCCATTTGAATTTTAAATAAACTATACCTTTTTAATTAGGTTATTGTCTTTTGTGTAAAATTAATAAAAATTATAACTAATTAACTTCAACCCAAAATTTTAACTCCAATTGACATTTCAAACAAACGCTTTAGCTCCCATCCGTTTAAGAGGTCTACTTTTAAAAATTTCTTACTTTTAGATTAAAATATTCGTTTTTTTTTTTTTTAAAAGGAAATTCAAAATTTTTGTGTAAGGGTATCAAAATTTTCATTTTTAAAAATCAAAATGGATTTTTCTCTATGAAAATAAAAATTTTTTATTTAAAAAATGAACAACTCATCTAAACAGAAACATATTTAATATGATACTAAATTTGAGATATGGTACTTTTTTTTTTTTCCCTCTGTCTCTCTCTTTTGGTTTCAAGATTTCGTTTATATATATAATGTAGATGCTCGCGCGTATAAAGAAATTCTTTAATAGGATTAAAAAATTATGAATGTGATGTACGACCACCTATTTTCATTTAAGCTTATGAGATACGACAAGTTAATCCCGAACGCATCGAGCATAATTAGACCAACCGTGTTTAGTTTATCAGGAGATTAGACAAAAGTGGCTGGAACTACTTGATGAAAGATTTCAGAATTAATGAAACCGAATGAATTGTTATGTTTGTTAAACAGCATTATTTACCTTTTTTTTTTTTTTGGTAAGAAAAAACGTAGAGCCTCCTAAACAAAAAGTGGGAGCCAAGCCACAAAAAGCATAAATGAAAATAGTGATAGTGTTTGTTTGGTAAGAAGGACCTTTTTATGGTGTAAATTTCTCTTTTATAATCTCTCCACAAGAGAAAAGATTGTAATAGGGAATACTTTAGAACTTAAAATCCCTCACCAATCTTCCAAGAAACGAACAAAAATAAAATAAAATAGAAGATATATTATAAAAATGGTAAAACGGTTTGTAAGTAAAAACAACAACAACAAATAAAAAGACAATAAGATTGCTTCCAAAAAAAAAAAAACAATAAAAATTAAACGACACAAAAGCATAAAAACAAGAAGAAAAGTGAAAAGGAAACGACATTAAACGTGAAAAATTGATAGCACACCGGAACAGACAACAAAAAGGTGACAAAGCGAACGACTTATATTCAAAATGCGATAATCAAAACGTAAAGAAAACTGGTGGAGGACAATGAGACGATGAAACGACAACAAATTTAGAAGACATGAACATGTAAAACCGCAATAAAAATGTGAACACAAGCAACATCAGGAATTCAAACGACATAAAAACTTGAACGCGTTAAACTGCCAAAATGGTTGACGATAATCTAACTATTCTGACCATATATACAAGAAGTGTTGAAAAGAAAAAGTTACTGTACACTGATTTCCACCAAAACGCACGTTTTGGTTGTTGTTGTTTTTTTTGTTTTTTGGCCTTTTGTCAATCGGTTGAGGCGCAGTCTGTCTTCATGTCTGTGGTGTGTTGGACGAGTGAAGTAACTGGCGTTCTCCCTCCATGCCTGTGGTGTGTCAGATTTCAAATTCACTGCCAAGCAAAAAAACCTGCCCCCTCCATTGGTACTTTTTTTTTTTTCTTCGTTTTTCCTCCTCTTTCCTCACCTACCAGGTCGTTATTATGGATTTTGGATGATATATGTATTCAGGCGTTTAGTAAACGTATTATATTTTGATTATATTTGAATGAAATTTATTTTTTAAATATTGTATTTGATTAAAAAGTATTTGTTTTGTATTTGAATAAAATGTGTGTTTGGATTAAAAGTATTTTAGAGTTGAAAAGTTGAGATGTGATTGATAAAAGTAAAGATAAATAATGGAGTTAAAAAGTTGACGTGATTGTTTTAAAAATGTTTTAAATAGTAATTGTTTTTGTAGCACTATTGTAAAATTTGTGTTTGGTGTAAAATTATATTAAATTTAAGTAAAATTAAAATGAAATTTTTTTATAAAATAAAATAAAATATTAAATTTAAATTAATTAACTTAATTATAATATTTATTGATATTTTAAAAATAAAATAAAAATAAAACTAAAATTTTGAGTTTGAAATCTTAAAACAAACGTGCTTTATGTATGGCAGCTGAAGGAGAGAGAGAGAGAGAGTTGCTTATTACATCACACATGAATAAGCATGTATATATGCACATGTATTTACTTCTCAGAAAAAAAAAAAACATGTATATTATTAATATATGTAAATATATATAGAATATTAGAGAGAGAAGTTTTTTAAAAATTTAAATATATATGAACAAATAATTTTTACTCTAATGCAACAATTTTTTTTTCATAATTGGCTTTACTTCAAAATTTTTAATTATTTAAAAAAATCTAATTATCCCAATTATTTTTCTAAATATGTATCTTTTATAAAAATATCATTTTGTTTCTCGAATATATTTTTTGTTAATTGTCTATATAATTATAACCTTGTTTGATTACTATTCTAATTTCATCCATTACTTTTTGTTATTTTTCTTACACCCTTATTACTTCTTTCAACTTGTCATTATCAAAATAATCATTTTTCAAATATATCATTATTTTTAAAATATATTTCATTTATTTCCTTCTATTTTTTTATTTCGATATCTTTAAATCTTTTTTTTTATTATGTCTTATTATAATAATTTTTATTTTTGTTCAAATGATTGCACATTTATTTGAAGATCAATTTTTTACTACATGTAAAAATACTTAACAAACATAATACACAAGTGTACAGCACAAAGTAATAAACTAGTATAAATGTAAACGACAAAAAAATAACACGAAAACGAACAATCAGAACAACATCAAAACTGAAACTATAAAAAGAAAAGTTGAAAACGACAATAACATGCTAAAACGATGATATGCCCAACGACATAGAATTTGAAAACGACAGTTATAAAAATGACGTAATTACTTGAGGGATATTGATATGCTACTTGGAACCGGGTGAAACGGCTTTTATGTTCTTTATTTTCCAGTACACCACTCAAACTCACTGTTTGCAAGAAAGAACAATTCTCCATAGCTAAAAATATTTACAACCGAGGAGATCATGTTTATTTATTCACACTCTCCAGCTCCAACAGGCACAAGTTAATCATCTGGTGAAATCTCCCTCGTTTCTTCTACTTTTTGGCCTCTCAAGGTCTTGGTTGGACCAACATTGTCATCATCCGCAGAAGCCGATTCCTCAAATTCGTCCTTCTCATCCCCAACCTCAGCACCCGATGTCTCGTTGCCACTTCGGGCACTGGCCGCATATTTTCCCTCAAACTCGTCCTTCTCGGCCGCCGATGTCTCATTGCCACTTCTGACACTGCCCCCATAGTTTCCCTCTTTACTTTCATCCACTCTATAGTAAACCTATACATATTTTGTTTTAGGCACGAAAAAGTAAACAAATAAAATTAAACCAAATGCCAAGTTGATTGTTCACAAAGTGATAGTGAGCATTAGTATTTATTACTATTTGTGCTGCAATGACCAGATTCCAACTAATCATAAATTCACATACTGATTAAGGAATTTACCGGAACTCACATGGTCAGCCTTATATTTTGATGTCTAATTAGTTATTTTCCATATATGCGTGTGGTTGGAACTGGATGACAAGTAAGAGGAAAAAACAAAAAACATACCACACAAGTGCGTGATGGTGAGAGTATTTTGAAGGAGTTGGGACGGTTGTTGAAATTAGTTTCAGGCACCCCTGGTATTCCTTCCTGGGACGTGAAATGGTCTACGTCATGACCCACCTGTCACAAATTAGAATGTCTTCTTTCTTACTCTTAAGAGATAAGGAATTCAAACTTTAAACTTCCCATTTTTAATACGAAGCAACAAGAAATCAAAAAATGAAAAAGCAAACATTAAGCAGAAAGAATAGATGCCCCATGCCATTCCTCTAATTTAGGATGACAAGGCAAAAAGGAAAATCCTTGAAAGCTAACTTCAAACCTCAATATTATAAGTGTAGCATGATAAGATTGCAACCACAATGTCTTCTTAATGCCATTCTGCCTTTCGGTTAATCTTTTTCCACATAATTACGATGACATGTAATATTATAAGGTTTAAAGGGTGTTCTTACCCTTCCTTGCCCACCAAATTCCCAATCATCGCTATCCAGTGCAACTCTGTACTTCCCAGGTAAGTCACACCCAACTTTGTACCTGTATATTTCAATCTGAAGTCAATCGAAGGGCCAAAGCAAATATATTTTTGCACAAAGGTAAGCTTACCCATCATATGTGTTTTCCGGATGGAAGTTGAACACAAAAACTAGATCTCCGCGTTCAAAGACAATAACCTGCAATTAGAAGAAGGAATCACTTCTCCAATAAGTAATTGAAATTTGTTCACAACTAGTATGAACTGAAATTATTGACTGATTGTCCAAGAGCATCTTACCTTGTCTTCTTCATTTGTGCTGCTCACCATCTGTTTGGTTGATGATAGGAATGGATATTTCTCATCAAGCAAATTCATAGCTTTGTCAAATGCATTCATAAACTGGACAAGTCCCAAAAAGAGAAATAACAAAAGATTATTAGATCATCAAATGGTAAGGAAAGCATATCAGCTGAATAAAAAATACAAATGCCTTATGAATGATACAGAGGCAGAAATTATTAGCAATCTACATCTAATTGATTATTATATAGGCCATTGGTGGGCAATTATATACGTAATCCAAAAACTGAGGGTATATATCGTAAGACAAACAAAAAATTACCTAAATCTTTATGCTACATGATTTACTCATTTCACATTGCTTACAGGTTACTAGTTACGGGAAATGGCTCCCAAAAAAAAAAAAAATAATAAGGCATAAAATTATTAGAAAATAGTTTTTCGCAATAATAATTAGAAAATAGTTGATACTGAAAATGCACTTCATAAATCTAATTTGAACCTTATATCTCAGATGCTCTGTATCGACCAGCTCCCACTGGCGTCTGCATTTTTCATAACTCCAGCCATTTCCTTCTCTTGGGAAGTCAATCCACTCAGGATGGCCAAACTATAGCATCCAGTATGGATTACATCAGAATATGGTTAAGTCTAGCTGCAGTGAAGATAGATAGATAATGATAATGTTTAAAGATTATCAGGCACGAAAATGAATCAGAAAGCTTACTTCATTTCCCATGAAATTGAGATAACCTTCACCTCCTAATGCCATAGTGATAAAATGTATCATCTGTCAAAGACAACAAAAAGAGTTGAAATCTCCAGTACCGTAAGCACCACCAAAAAATAAACGATTTTCTTAGTATCTGCATAGATAAGTTAGGTGAATTGGACTAGATAGAAAAGAAAAGACAACCAGATGTTTTATATCAGCCAACTCATCAGTGATTAAAACCACAATATGCCAACAGTTGCTGCTATGGTTTGACAGAGACAAACCTTGTGAAGTGCAATCCCTCGCTCAACAGTAGGAGAAGCTTCGGTGAGACAAGACATGCCAGAATACATCTCTTTGTCCATCAAGAAAAACGAAATAGTCTTGTCACCGACAATTGCCTGCATTGTAAAGTGCCAAAAAAAAAATAAAAGTTCACAAGACATAAGAACACAATCATATCAACAAAAATCCCCTAGAAACCCATACTTGGTCGTGACTTTCAGCATAAGATATGCACTTCTCACTATATCTTCTATTTGTCAAGGTCCCTGAAATTTCATTCATTGACCACTCTTGATCAGTCTTGTTCTTCAAATTATCTATCCACTTATCAGGGATTGCCATTGCCAAGCGGTAGTCAAAACCAACACCCCCCTCAGAAACAGGCTGACCAAGGCCAGGCATACCAGAGACATCTTCTGCAATTACTGTTGCATCTGGCAAGATGTTGTGAATGAGACTGTTTGCTAGCATCAAATAAACAACAGCATCAACATCTGTCGCCATACTAAAATACTCATTGTAATCTCCTGTAAATGCCACGTTGATCCCATGATGATGATATAACATCGAAGTAACACCATCAAATCGAAATCCATCGAATTTAAACTCCTCAATCCACCACCTCAAGTTGGATAAAAGAAAGCGGAGAACTTCCCAATTCGCATAATTAAAGAGTCTGCTGTCCCACAACTTATGGTAGCCTCGTTCTCCAGTGTGGAAGTAGGAATCTTGTGAGCTTTGGCCAACATCAAAGCCATTTAGACCATCAGTGACGTTGTTACTTGCATGGCTGTGAACAACATCCATTAGTACCTGCAGACCGAGGCTGTGTGCTTTATCTACTAGATACTTTAGGTCCTCCGGGTTACCAGATCTACTGCTCACAGCAAAAAAGTTTGAAACATGATAACCAAATGATGCATAATAGGAGTGCTCCATCACAGCCATCAACTGCACTGTGTTATAGTTGTTTGCCCGTATACGAGGCAACACATTGTCAGCAAATTCTCTATATGAATTTACACGGGGTTCTGAGCTACTCATTCCAACATGAGCCTCATATATTCTTGGGGCCACAGGTTTTGGGGGACGAGGATGCTTAAAGTGATACCTGCTTGGTTAACAAAAAAGAGTTGTAAGAAACTATTTATTTGCAAACAATTTCAAATAAAACAAGACCCTTAAATTGACTCGTTAACAGATTCGTAGCAGTTGGATTGTGGCTATGAAATAACTTGCATCTTAAAGACTCTTAATCTCGTAACCGTAGAATCTCACAGCATCAACATTTCATTTTCTGGATTTTACCACTTTAGAACAAGAAAAGTATGAATGACTAGCACCTTTCCGATGATGGCGGATCCCAGTAAACACCGTCATATGGTGCTGCAAACCTAGTTGAGTCTGCAGTGGCATATTTGATCCAAGCAGGGATGCGATCCACCCAAATTTCATTGCCATGCCTGAAGCGGAATTTTACACGGGAATTGTGAGGAATGCCCGGATTTCCACCAGAATCAGGAATCCTGATACTCCAAACTCCAAATTCATTCCTCTCCATCTTGTGGTAGGTACCATCCCATCCATTAAAGTCACCAATAAGTTGTGCGTCTCTACATTCAAAAACATCCGCTTCATTAGCCATACATGGTTCAGAGAGTCAAGAAAAAGCTAATATTTGAAAGCTAAAAAACTTACTGAGCTGCTGGGGCCCATTCGCGGTACACAATGCCACCTTCTTCTCTGTTAAATCCAAATTTCAAATAACCTGCATAGAGGATGCAAAATTTTACAGATTCGCATATGTAAGATGTAACCACAAACAATGTGAAAACGGCACTGCTAACTAAAGGGAGGAAAAAATCCACCTTTTGCAAATTCTTCAAGCCCTCCTTCATGTTTCTCAAGAAGCTTTATCTGATCTGCATATCTCTCAACTCTATACTTGAAGTGATCTTTATGCGGTTCCAAACCTGGGTCGACACTCAAGATGCCGATATGATCCATTTCTTCATCTGCGACTGTAACCGTGAAGTTCTCATCCGTTAAAACTTTTGAGATATATGAACCATGCTTTCCCTGAAAACAAGAACGCATCAGTCACAACTCAAACTGCAAAGAGGAAGCCATTTCCTCTGTTGATGTTTGGACTCGGACTCTTATGTCATGTTTACTAATCATGAATGGGAAAAGAAAAAGGAAGAGCATTTTCCAGTTCCACCTAGCTACATGTTCACTTACAAAATGAGTAATACTTAATTTGATAAGTTACTCCCAGTTTTGTCTGCCTTTGAAGGAAAAAAAAAGCTAAGCAAAGTTACTCTAGCAGCCTCGTAAATTTTTACTACTATATATTTTGCGGTCAATTGTAAAATTACTGCTAAGCCTATAAACACTTAACTAATATTAATACAAGGACAATTTTAAATAATATCAATATATTAAAATTAATTTTTCTCCCTTCAAAAAAAAGAAGTAATTTTTCTAACTTTAGTAACACTTTTTTTTTTTTTGGTTAAATGGAAAACACCTTTCTTATTTTCCTTTCCAAAATCTCTCTCTCTCTCTCACGGTACGCAAACATGGTGTCAATTCCATCATTTTCCAAATTTAATTGGAATTTGATGACAGACTATTAAGGAAACAAGCTTCTAATTAAGTAAAAAAGAAAACAGACAATTTCCAAAAGCATGTATCAGACTTTAAAAACAAAATAAATAAAAAATAAAAAACCTATAAATCCCCTAATTTCTGCCGAGAACGTCAGAAATACCTTTCCATATATTAAATTCCTTGACGGAAATGCGAATTTCCATTGCCTCAATCCAAAGCTCACACCTGGCGGTTCTTTCGCAAAGGGCCTCTCATCTCTCACAGCAAAGGGCCTCTCATCTCTCACAGCCTATCACAAAATATTAACATCATTATATGTACATATATATGCACAGTAAACACACACTCGAAAATACTTCGTAATTTAAAGGAGAATTTGCAAATATAAATGTATATAGACACACATACATATCAATATACAGAAGTTGAAGAACAGACCTTGGATGAGGAAAATGAGGAAGTGGGAAAAGATGGAGTACGAAGAACACCTGAAGAACTGAACATCGTATTTTTCCGTGTTTCAGTCACTCTGAGTCT
This sequence comes from Antiaris toxicaria, assembly GCA_035233585.1. NCBI lineage: Eukaryota > Viridiplantae > Streptophyta > Magnoliopsida > Rosales > Moraceae > Antiaris > Antiaris toxicaria. The sequence continues at coordinate 27,086,782 of CP141160.1, forward strand.
CTTCCATTACTACTGAAGCTGAAGAAATCAAACAAACTTATTTATATTATGTGATGGGAGCCGGGTAAATGGAGAAACTGAATCCGAACCGGACAGAAATAACCGGAGGAGCGGGTAGTGAGAGGAGACAAAATCAGAAAGGGAAATGCCGGAGGATCTAGACCGTCGGCTGCCGTGACTGATTTGATTTGATCCATGTGACGGAAAAGGATATTAACGGTGCTGCCTTTCCAGCTGTCGTGTTGCCACCTTTTAAAATTTTCTCGGTTTTGATTGATTGCCTCCCCGGCGAAACAAAGGACGTACGTCCACGTCGCCGTCACAATGGCACGTGACAGCAAAAGAATCTCCAGTTGTGCTCCCTCTTGCGGGCGTTGTTTTGGAAATTACATTGAGGGAGAGTCTGGGGGTTATGTTGGGAGAAATTATTTTTGGATTGAAAAAAATTATTTTTAAAAATGTGTTTGGGGGAAAAATTATTTAGGATGAAAAAATAAAAAATTTTAAAAATTTTTTTAGAGAAAAAATATCAATATAGATATTATTTTGATCCTTTGAAATTCTATACAATTTAAAAAAAATTATCTCATTTGGACTTGTATACACAAAATTATAGACTTTTAAAGTTTAGAATTTACTTTAGTATTTTGAAAATATAAATAGTGAAAAGTGATGAAATTAAAAAAAAAAACATAATTTTGAATATCTCCAAAATTTACCCTAAACAATACCTTACATTTTTACTGTATTTATATTCCACATAACTTTTATCTAAATATACAAAAATTATATTCACCTACTAATTATATCATAATTTAAATTTAATATAATTATTATTTATCATTTTATTTTTTATTATTTTTATTAATTATTATTTTTTTATATTTATCAATTATATCACATATTCAATATTTAAATATAAAATAAATATTTTTATCCAAACAAATATTATATTAATATAATATAAATAATTTTTATTTAAAAGTATATTGTATTTAAATATAATGTTAAAATATCTCGGTATCTAAATAAACAAATAAATAATCTACTTATGAGAAACGACTTGTCGTTTTTTACCGTTTAAGTTTATTGCTTTAATTTTTCCCTTCAATGCGCTCTTAGGGTGCATCTTTATGTTGATGCCGTTACGGAGGTGGTTGTCTTTTTATACAGTGCTGCTGTTTTTAAAGAAGAATGTCGTTTTTTGTAATGATGATGATGTTGTCTACAGGTTATCTTGTCGTTTCTTATGGTTTATATTGTTTTCTAAATAAATGTCGTTTTCCATTTAATGATCATTGTAGAGGTGTTTAAATAATCTATTAAATTATGGATACTGTTTAATTCTAATCAAACCAAACCAAATCATTTACTGTTTTTGTATTATTGTTAGATCTTGATCAATTTGTTATATTTATCTGGGTGTTTGATTTAATTATTAATTTTAAGATCTAAAAACGACCAAACCAATTGATAACTTATTAAAAAAATGAACTAATAAAAATTTTAAATTATTTATGATATTTTAATACTTGGAACAATCTGCGGTAAACATTTTTTATTTTGAACTAGATTATGGATTTTGTATGTTATTTTTTAATTGCATTCCAACGGTCATCTTAGGGCTTGTTGTTTGCAAATCTGTGATATATACAAATCAACGCAAGTATACGTATCGCATCCAAGTAATATATGATGAGAAAGAGTGTCGTACCCACGAGGAAAGTGCTTTTGTATTCAGATGTAATTGTTTTTACAAGAAAATCGACTTAACTAGACAAGTAACTAAATAAATTTCAATTATGGAAAAAGAATAAAATGGTAAACAGAATTTAACAAGAATTAAAATGAAATTTCCAAGTACAAAATTCAGGGTTTATATCTGCACAATCAATTGGGAAAAATAAGTTGCAAGTCACTTTCCTTTCACAGCTCTGAAATCGTGCTACAGCTTTGCTATAGCATTATTCTTTCTAGTCAGGATATAGAAAAAATTACGTATAGACCTCAGATTCTAAGTCTGTATATTCCTATGTAGATTCAGATTTGAGAAAATCGATTAAGAACGTTATCCTTAAAGACCATGTGATGGATGACTATTCCTAGCTTACCCACAGATTTGATTAATTTTTACTCTGAAAACTAACCAAACACATGCTATTCAATCTCAGTCAATTCATTGAACGTTTTCCAACATTCACGAATCAGTTGCTAATATTAGATTCCCTTCCAAGATCTAATACAAGATCAAATAAAATGAGCATAGATTGAACAATAAAAAAAATTATACTATGCAAAACTGTACAGATCTCAAATTCTGTTCAAGTACTCATGACTCACAACTCAGCTAAATTAAGCTTTCATGAGTTCAGCAAAAATCATATAACGACTTTGATTTAACATCAAAATACTGTTCTGCAAGTAGAAAAACCGAAATCAATACAAAGTAGTATAAAGCAGTAATGATCTCCCCTTTTCCAAGGTTCGAATCAAGCTAGTACAGCTTCAGTGCCTTATACGGTCCGTGAGGAATGAATCCAGATGAATTCCTTCTTGAGATGTTGAAATCCTCACGTTCCGGCAGAATTTGCTCTCAATTCCACTCTATATTTCTTTTTCCGATCTTCCTTTTTGCTCTCTTTTTCTCTTTTTTGATTCTGTTATTTTTCCCTCTTTCTCTTTCTGTTATCCTGCCTCCGTATATCCTTGTCCTCTTCCTTTCAGCTCAGCTTTTATAGTACAAAAAGGGAACATTTAAACCCTACTTGTGACATGTGGATGATCCTCTGGCTGGCCGTGGACGTTGTGGTAGTGCTGGGCAATGATGCTGACACTTGGAAGAATGATTGACATCATCAAATTTGGCCAGCGTGGATTAAAATGTGTGCACATTCAGCAGACCACGTAAGCCAACGTCTGCTTCAGCTTTGCTGTGGCAATGCTGCGGCAACATCTAATTTTCAGCATTTCTTCACGCTGCAAAGTCCTGCCATTCACCAAAAACAAAAACCAACCTCCAAAAATATATCACATGTTAAAAGACTTCAAAATGCTCTAACAATGATCGATTCCTATGTGCTGCTAAGAATGAACTTTTATCAATGGCAACTAAAGTCAGAAATTGATAATTCTCATTTATAGTGCCAAGAACCATGACTTTTGTGACTTTAACTTCCTAAAATGGGCTATCTAAGCATGAAAATGTAACTCCATAACTCGAGAAATTCGAGTTATCACACCCCCAAACTTAAAAGTGCTGCTCGTCCTCGAGCAGTGGCAGAATTATAAAACCAACACACAAGACAAAACGATTCATTATTATTAAGCAGATAGCAATGACTACATGTCAACCCAATCCTCAATAATCATCCTGAACATTGTATGAAGATTAACTACTAATATCATAGATTACTCTCAAAGCACTTCCTTTTTAAACACGAGGAGGGGGGGTTCTGAACTCATTTTAGGTACCATTAGCTTTTAAGTCATGAACTTGGCCAGCTTAAGGGCTTTTCAAGTTGATCCCACAAACTCCTATAACTCTATACAAAGAAGCCCTACCCTCAGTAGCAATAGGAAATTTTCTTAATTTTTTTATTTTTTAATTTTTTTTTAATTTTTTTAATTTTTAATTTTTTTTAATTTTTTATTTTTTTTTAGATACTAAGTTGTCTTTTTCTGCCTTTTTACGCGAATGTCAACATGGGGCTCATGAAGACACCCGGTTAATAAACAGAAAACACAAACCAAAGTGGGCTTTTACATTCATATTTTAAATTGCTATTTTACGCGACTGTCAACATGGGGCTCATGAAGACATCCGGTTACTAAGCAAAGTTAAAACAGCGGAATGCTCTCTTTTTATTTTATTTTGTTTTTTTTTTTTTTTTAAACAATGCCACAGCTATGCTGTAGCATTGCTGTTGCAACCGGACACTCATGTTCTGACCACTGTTTGACGCGAATGTCAACATGGGGCTCATGAAGACACCCGGTTACTAAGTGGTTTAAACAGTGGAGTATCCTTTTTAACTTGAGGGCTTTTCTAAAATTCAATTCATCATTGTTGCTGGGGATTTACAGGCTCCTAAACATAGCATTATTAAGGGATCCACAAGATCAACCTTAAATTCCTCAAACTGGCAGCAAGACTTTTCCACTTAGGTTATCCAAAAGAAATTCCAAAATAACCCTCTTTGTGACCAAACTTTTGAATCAACTTCCAAGAGTAATCAATGACATAATAAGATCACACTTCAACAATGCTAGAGACTTAATTGGAATTGACATTTAATTACCACTGATCTGCTTCTTGACTTAATGCACACAACTTTTTTTTTTTATATATATATATCATAACTAGGACACTTACTAAAAATAAAATAAAATAAAATAAAATAAAATCAGGCAAACATTAACAAAACAAACATTTATTGGCTAAGAAAAGTGGTGAAATGAAAAGTGGGCTTACTGATGGGTCAGACATGGTCTGACCTCAGCCTATTACTGCCTCCACTTGGTCCTTCATCTTGGCTACGGTATAGGTGCTCGGGAAATGCAGGGAATGAGCAGAATTTCTTGCTGTTCATGCGCAGATTTTTCTGCAAAGCTTGATCTCTTGCATGCATATAACACCACATCTCCTTCTGATCTCTCTTCATCTCCTGCAAGCTCTCCATGATATCATATTGAACACATTCCACCTGGCTTACCCTCAATTCCAATTGGGCAAGTGAAAAGCTTGCGGTGGGACTTGGTTTAGATGAAGGAGCTTCTTCTTCTGCTTGCCCTTGCTCGACTCCTTCACTGCCTTGATCCTGCATTAGCCTGTTAATTGTTCTTAAGAGAATTGGCCCCTTGTTAGGAATCCAGTCATCAAACTCTTGAATCTACACATTAGCACTTTTACAAAGCCGAGTTATCAAACAAGGAAAAATCAATGCACTTCTATCTCTTTGGGCGCAAGCTAAAATCTCTTCCCTAATTATACTACCCACATCAATTTTTCTACCCACTATAATTGAATTCAAAAGAGCCATTCTCTCCCAACTTACTGTCTGCCCATGGGTAGTTGGTTTGAGGGAAAACTTAATGAAATGATACCACACATTAGCTTTAGGATTTAACCTGCAATGAAGAACTGTTAGTGATCCCTGTGGTGACCTTGTCCATTCAGTTCCAGTTGTTGTCAAGTCGGCCAACACAATGTCCAAAGCTTCTCTATCTGCATCTGCTAAAAACTCAGAATGCTCGTCCTCAGATTCTGATAATCCCAAGAACTCATTGATTGCATCCCTTGTGATATCCACTGGTTTCCCTCTAACATGGACTATGTTCTGAAATTTTCCTGTCAAGCTCGCATAGAACTCACCCACTAAAGGCATGATAGCCTCATTCGTATGTTCACAAAAGACTTTCCACTTATGGACCTTTATCACCGAACTCACAAACTAGGGCATTTCTGCTGTTTTCAAATGGAAGCCTTTTTCTAGACATAACGACCTATGTGCAAAACTCTTATTAAATCTTTTCTCTATTTCCTCATTTTCGAATCTCTTAAACTCTTTTTCTCTCTCAACAACTTTCTTCCCCTTTCTTGCCATACTCTTCACCGGCATTTTTTTTTATTTATTTTTTATATAATGCACCAATCACTAATCTCCAATGCTACGCTTCAACATTCAACCCCCAAACTTAAATCTCACTAACTTCCTAATTTATGCTTTCAAAAGGACTCGTGAGACTAGATAAGAAAGCACTTACCTATAACAATGGACGACCCGCGGCCAAGGATTTGGCTTTCTTCCCTTGCGCGACGATCTTCCACTATTGCTGTTCGGTGAAGAGCGAATTGCAGCGGCTGATGACGGCGTGAAAAGGTTCTGCGCACACTCAAACTTGCTCGGGATAGATTCGGCAAAACAACTTGTTGGTTTTGATAATGGAGAATGGGGAAGATGTGAATGATTACAAAGATGAGAATGGAGGAGTTTGGTGGTGTGATTTTTAGAGAGAGAACCGGCGAATTTTTAGAGAGAGAACCGGCAGCTTTTATACATGCATGAAGAATGCTCGAAAATGGATGGAAAAAAAACTGAAATGTGATGAGGAATGGCGTGGCTCACTCGGTTTCGACGGCAAGGACGAAAAAGGGTGGAGATTTCGACGGCGTTCGGTGTTCGGCGTGGAGTGGAGTGGCTTTCGGCGTTTTGGGGGGGGCGGCAGCTAAAGGAAAATGAAAGGGGAAAAGAAAATAATAAAGGGGCCCTTATGTAGGGCTTTCGAAGGACCATTTTTTTTTTAATATATATATTATTTATTTATTATATATATACTTATAATTAAATTTTTTTTAATATATATTTTAATGAAACTGTGCGTTTTGTATCTCTTCTCATTACCCATATTTATGCTTCACGACACCTTCACTGCAAACATTTTTTTTTTTTTATAATGCCACAGCTATGCTGTAGCATTGTTGTTGCAGTGTTTCTGAATCACCAAACATGCACTCTGTCTCTGCTCCATCTTCAGTGGCTCCAGTACCCATATACTTGTTCTTCAAATCACCTGCAACAAATACACTTTATGAAGAGTCTGAATCACAGTAAAACAAAGAACTAAAGAAATATGCACTAAATAAAGCAAGACAACTAACTAACTAAAAGTAAAATAAATTTGAATAATGCAAGGGTTGCCTCCCTTGAGCGCTTATTTTTCGGTCGACGGCCCGACCATTCCTTATGCTCATGGGTCTTGGAGAATGATTGAAGTCTTCTCCCTGTCCACATTCCCTCCGAAATAATGTTTGAGACGCTGCCCATTCACTGTGAATTGTCTTCCAGAATTTTCTTCCCTTACTTCTACAGCTCCATGTGGAAATACTATAACAACCTTGAATGGCCCACTCCAGCGTGATTTGAGTTTCCCATGAAATAGCTTGAGTCTTGAGTTAAAAAGGAGGACCTGCTGCCCTTCCTCAAACTCACGGGGAAGGATTTTACTATCATGCCACCGCTTGGTCTTCTCCTTGAACAATTTGGCGTTCTCATAAGCTTGTAATCTGAACTCGGCAAGCTCATTTAGCTGTAACATTCTCTTTTCTCCAGCCAACTTCAAGTTCAAGTTAATCTTAGTAACAGCCCAGTATGCTCTGTGTTCAAGTTCTACTGACAGGTGGCATGCCTTGCTAAAAACAAGCTTGTATGGTGAGGATCTAAGGGGCGTTTTGTAGGCTGTTCTCAGCGCCCAAAGTGCATCGGTTAGGCGCTGTGACCAATCCTTACGTAATGGCCCTACCACCTTCTCCAGTATCCTATTTATTTCTCTGTTTGACACTTCCACCTGCCCGTTTGTCTGAGGATGATAGGTAGTTGCCACCTTGTGCTTGACTCCATATTTCATCACCACACTATCAAACTGTTTGCTCACAAAATGCGTGCCATTGTCGCTAATGATTGCCCGAGGTGTGCCGAATCTAGTGAAGATGTTTCTCTTGAGGAACTTCATCACTGCTTTTGAGTCATTAGTAGGCAGTGCCTCAGCCTCCACCCACTTGGATACGTAATCCACTGCTACTAGAATATATGTATTCCCATAGGATGGCACGAACGGTCCCATGAAATCAATTTCCCCAAACATCAAAAACCTCAACTTCAAGAATGTTGTTCAAGGGCATTTCATGCCTCCTTATGATATTTCTGACCTTTTGACACCTCTCACACTTCATGGCATATATGTTGGCATCCTTGAATAATGTGGGCCAGAAAAAACCTGATTGCAGTACTTTTGCGGCTGTTCGAGTGCCTCCATAATGACCTCCATATGATGAAGAATGGTAGTGATAGAGAACATCCTCCATTTCCTCTTCAGGAATGCATCTCCTCAACACTTGATCAGCACATTGCTTAAATAGATATGGTTCATCCCAAAAATAAGCACGAACATCATGCATAAACTTCTTCAATTGTTGCCTAGACAAATCTGGAGGTAACAGACCACTTACCAAATAATTGACAAAATCAGCGTACCATGGTACAGTCGACTGAGTAACTGTAAATAACTGCTCGTCAGGGAATGTTTCTCTAATAAGCTGGTTTTCTTGCCCTTCAATTCCATTGTCCAGTCTTGAAAGGTGATCAGCTACTTGGTTTTCAGCTCCCCTTCGGTCCTTGATCTCTAAATCAAATTCTTGAAGTAGAAGAACCCACCGAATCAACCTAGGTTTTGCATCTTTCTTCTGTATGAGGTATTTAATTACTGCATGATCAGTGTATACAACTACCTTTGCACCCACGAGATAAGCTCTAAATTTTTCAAAAGCATATACAACAGACAATAATTCTTTCTCAGTCACCGTATAATTCAACTGAGCTCCTGTGAGTGTCCTGCTCGCATAATAGATTGAGTGAAACACTTTGCTCCTGCGTTGACCCAACACAGCTCCTACCGCCATATCGCTTGCATCACACATCACCTCGAAAGGTAATGACCAGTCAGGTGCTACTACAATTGGTGCTGAAATCAGTTTCTTTTTTAACTCTTCGAATGCATGAAGGCACTGCTCATCGAACATGAACACCGAATCTTTCTCCAGTAAGCTGCATAATGGCTTAGAGATTTTTGAAAAGTCTCTGATGAATCTTTTGTAGAACCCAGCATGCCCCAAAAAACTTCGGATTCCCTTAACTGTGGTAGGAGGAGGCATCTTTTCTATTACCTCAATCTTTGCTTTATCCACTTCAATCCCAGCTTTAGAAACCTTGTGCCCTAAGACAATTCCTTCATTCACCATGAAATGGCACTTCTCCCAGTTGAGCACCAAATTAGTTTCTTCACATCTATGGAGAACCTTGGCCAAGTTACTCAAGCACAAATCAAAAGAATTCCCAAAGACTGAAAAATCGTCCATGAATATCTCAAGGAAGTCCTCAACCATGTCAGAAAAAATGGCCATCATACACCGCTGGAAGGTGGCTGGTGCATTGCATAATCTGAAGGGCATCCTCCTGAACGCGAATGTGCCGTATAGACAGGTAAATGTGGTTTTAGCTTGATCCCCTGGAGCAATAGCAATCTGATTGTATCCTGAATACTCATCAAGAAAGCAATAGTATTCCTTGCCCGCCAATCTATCCAACATTTGATCAATAAACGGCAGAGGAAAGTGATCCTTCCTAGTAGCTTTGTTGAGTTTTCGGTAGTCCATACATACTCTCCATCCTGTAACAGTCCGAGTGGGAATCAGTTCATCATTCTGATTGGTTACTACCGTCATTCCTCCTTTCTTTGGTACGCATTGCACTGGACTCACCCATGAACTGTCTGAAATAGGATATACGATCCCAGCATCCAACCATTTAATGACTTCCTTCTTTACCACCTCCTTCATAATTGGATTGAGTCTTCGTTGCTGCTCAATGGACCCTCTGTAGTCGTCCTCTAACAGGATCTTGTGCATACATAATAAGGGATTGATTCCCTTGATGTCAGCAATGGTCCATCCAATGGCTTTCTTAAATCTTTTTAAAACCTGAAGCAGTTTGTCCTCTTGCTCCTCAGTTAGTGAAGCAGAAACGATGACTGGTAAAGTTTCTTTATCTCCTAAATATGCATATCTGAGATGATTTGGCAAAGGCTTCAACTCTAGAGTGGGCGGCTCTTCAGTGGATGGTTTGGGCAGCTTTGTTTCTCGATCTGCTAATCCCAACGTCTCATACTGTCTTCCCCTTACGTTGTTCCTTGCTTGAATTTCCACATTGTTCAACTCTTCTTGTCTTGGAAATGGCTCAAAATGATCTTCCAAATCTGTCTCAAGGTGGTTCTTCTCTAGCTCCTCGATTACAGCCGACTCAAGGACCTGGATAGTTGAACATTCTTCAAATTCTTCAGGAAATCTCATTGCCTTCAAAACATTAAAAGCGACTTGTTCATCATTCATCCTCATAGTCAATTCACCCTTTTGCACATTTATTAGAGCTCGTCCTGTGGCCAAAAATGGACGCCCAAGAATGATGGGAATTTCACGATCTGCTTCAAAATCAAGGATGATAAAATCTGCTGGAAAGATGAATTTATCGACTTTAACAAGAACATCCTCAATCTTCCCTTCAGGATGAGTCAACGATCTATCTGCTAACTGTAGTGTGACTGTAGTTGGCCTTGCTTTACCCACTCCCAACTTTTTGAACACCGACATTGGCATCAAATTTATGCTCGCTCCAAGGTCGCAAAGAGCCTTGCCAAAATAGTTGTTGCCAATCATGCATGGAATTGTAAAACTACCTAGATCCTTCAACTTTGGTGGCAATCTGTTCTAGAAAAAGGCACTGCTTTCTTCAGTGAGAGCAACTGTCTCAAACTCCCCCAATCTTCTCTTCTTAGCTAAGATGTCCTTCATAAACTTTGCATAACTGGGCATTTGTTCTAGAGCTTCCACAAGTGGTATGTTGATGTGAAGTTGCTTCAAAACATCTAGAAACTTCTTAAATTGCTTGTCCTGCTGTTGCTTGTGGAATTGTTGAGGAAAAGGTGGTGGCGGTTTTCTCATTTCTTGCTGGACGATTCCTTGCTGTGGCATTGCTGTAGTAACGTTCTGATCGGCCTGAACCTGGGTTGGGAGTGTTTCAGCGATTTCTTCTTGTGGCTTATCCTTTTGGATCAAAGTGAGCTCCCTTTTTTTAGCTGTCCCAGTGTTGGGTTCTTCCAGTTTCTTTCCACTCCTCAAAACGATGGCTTTGCATTGTTCCTTGCCTTCTCTTTTTGGGTTCTCGGTATCACTTGGCAGTGTCCCTTGTGGTCTACTGCTAAGAGCACTTGCTAACTGTCCCATTTAATTCTCCAAGCTCCTCAATGAGGCTGTGTGACTTTGCAACAATGCTGAGTGGTCCTGAATACGGGTATCTATCTTCGCCATGTGTTCCCTCAACAAACTCTCAATTGTTGATAGAGTTGTCTGTGGTGGTTCTTGAACTTGCTGCCTCATGGGTTGCTGAAATCCAGGAGGGAATGAAGGTCCGCTTGGCATCGGAACTGATGATGTGCTTACACCTTGACCATAATAATTTGAAGTCGAGCCTGCATGCTGCTTGTGTCCTTGGTTGTAATTATTAGGATAAGAATTGTTATAACGCTGATAATTCCCAACGAAACAAGCTGATTCAGGGTTAGACGGGCATTGTTCAAAAACATGTCCTTCTCCACAATATACACATGAGACAGCTGCCAGTTGTGGCGGTTTTACTCCTTGCGTTGTGCTCATAGACTTCACCATGTTTGTGAGTGTGGACAGCTGGGCTGAAAGAGATGTAATCGAGTCTACTTCATACACACCACCTCCCCTTCTTGCGGCATTGGCTCTGTCAGTAGGCCATTGGTAATTATTCTGCGCCATCCTTTCTAGAATTTCATAAGCTTCATTGTATGACTTGGTAAGAATTGCTCCATTAGCTGAGGCATCTACAATGGTTCTAGTTTGCCCATCCAAGCCATTATAAAACGTTTCCATCTGGATCCAGTGAGGAATCCCATGATGTGGGCATTTCCTGATAAGCTCCTTAAACCTCTCCCAAGCTTCATATAATGATTCACCTGAGAGCTGCTGAAAGCTAGTGATATCATTTCTTAGTTTCGTACTTTTTATAGGTGGGAAATACTTCATCAAGAACTTCTCGGCTAGATCATCCCAGGTAAGGTTTGAATTTGGTGCCAGTGCATTCAACCAGGCTCGAGCTCGATCCCTCAATGAGTATGGGAATAGCCTGAGTCTCAAAGCATCATCATCTACACCTGGCAGTTTAAAAGAATCACAGACTTCAATGAATAACCTCAAATGCAGGTGTGGATCTTCTGTCGGCATGCCCGCGAACTGCCCTGCTGATTGGAGCATCTAAAACATAACAGGTTTGAGCTCGAATTGAGGGGCCTGTATTTCTGGGCGTGCGATACCAGGATTAAGCCCTTCTAACATTGGCACAGCATAATCTCTGATAGCTCGATCTCTATTTTCTGCTCGGAGTAGTGCATTTCGAGCATTGTTGCCCTGGTTCACGGCTGGATTTGCTTGCTGGTCAGCCATTTCAGCACCTGCAGCTAAGTTACGTTGCTCCCTTCTTCTTGCACAGAAGGTCCTCTCTATTTCAGGGTTAAAAGCTTCAAATTCACCACCTTCTCGCCTATTCATAAACCAGTGTTCCCTTCACCTGCGATCACAGTATTCAAAATCTGTTAAGTAAATTCCTTGTAGAAAATCACAAATTAACAACAAAATCACTTTCCCCGGCAATGACGCCAAAAACTTGTTTGCAAATCTGTGATATATGCAAATCAACGCAAGTATACGTATCGCATCCAAGTAATATATGATGAGAAAGAGTGTCGTACCCACGAGGAAAGTGCTTTTGTATTCAGATGTAATTGTTTTTACAAGAAAATCGACTTAACTAGACAAGTAACTAAATAAATTTCAATTATGGAAAAAGAATAAAATGGTAAACAGAATTTAACAAGAATTAAAATGAAATTTCCAAGTACAAAATTCAGGGTTTATATCTGCACAATCAATTGGGAAAAATAAGTTGCAAGTCACTTTCCTTTCACAACTCTGAAATCGTGCTACAGCTTTGCTATAGCATTATTCTTTCTAGTCAGGATATAGAAAAAATTACGTATAGACCTCAGATTCTAAGTTTGCATATTCCTATGTAGATTCAGATTTGAGAAAATCGATTAAGAACGTTATCCTTAAAGACCATGTAATGGATGACTATTCCTAACTTACCCACAGATTTGATTAATTTTTACTCTGAAAACTAACCAAACACATGCTATTCAATCTCAGTCAATTCATTGAACGTTTTCCAACATTCACGAATCAGTTGCTAATATTAGATTCCCTTCCAAGATTTAATACAAGATCAAATAAAATGAGCATAGATTGAACAATAAAAAGAATTATACTAAGCAAAACTGTACAGATCTCAAATTCTGTTCAAGTACTCATGACTCACAACTCAGCTAAATTAAGCTTCTATGAGTTCAGCAAAAATCATATAACGACTTTGATTTAACATCAAAATACTGTTCTGCAAGTAGAAAAACCGAAATCAATACAAAGTAGTATAAAGCAGTAATGATCTCCCCTTTTCCAAGGTTCGAATCAAGCTAGTACAGCTCCAGTGCCTTATACGGTCTGTGAGGAATGAATCCAGACGAATTCCTTCTTGAGATGTTGAAATCCTCACGTTCCGGCAGAATTTGCTCTCAATTCCACTCTATATTTCTTTTTCCGATCTTCCTTTTTGCTCTCTTTTTCTCTTTTCTGATTCTGTTATTTTTCCCTCTTTCTCTTTCTGTTATCTTGCCTCCGTATATCCTTGTCCTCTTCCTTTCAGCTCAGCTTTTATAGTACAAAAAGGGAACATTTAAACCCTACTTGTGACATGTGGATGATCCTCTGGCTAGCCGTGGACGTTGTGGTAGTGCTGGGCAATGATGCTGACACTTGGAAGAATGATTAACATCATCAAATTTGGCCAGCGTGGATTAAAATGTGTGCACATTCAGCAGACCACGTCAGCCAACGTCTGCTTCAGCTTTGCTGTGGCAATGCTGTGGCAACGTCTAATTTTCAGCATTTCTTCACGCTGCAAAGTCCTGCCATTCACCAAAAACAAAAACCAACCTCCAAAAACATATCACATGTTAAAAGACTTCAAAATGCTCTAACAATGATCGATTCCTATGTGCTGCTAAGAATGAACTTTTATCAATGGCCACTAAAGTCAGAAATTAATAATTCTCATTTATAGTGCCAAGAACCATGACTTTTGTGATTTTAACTTCCTAAAATGGGCTATCTAAGCATGAAAATGTAACTCCATAACTCGAAAAATTCGAGTTATCATTGAAAGGATTGAAATCTATAGGAAAAAGAAAAACATGTATAGTGAAATTTTAATAAATTTTTAAGATAGTTAAAACTCATAATATCATATACAATATATTATATAACAATCATTATACCTTTGGAGGAAAGCATCAAGAATACTAGAGGATATGATTGAGAGACTTCAACCAACTAGTCTTCTTTACTATTATCCAATTTTCAGATGGTGGAGTGTGTGAGCACTGGGTTCTTTAATCGGTATTCTGCGCGATTTATCTCATTCCGACCACCTAAATTTATGAGAATTTATTATTATGAGTGAGAGGTATAATAATAAATTTGCTCGTCTAAAATTATGTGATCTAAAGAAAATATGAGCCTTAATGATCCTATTTATAATATTGTATTAGGTGGCTTTTTCCCTTACAAAAACTGACTCTTTTTAGGGTTTTAGCCCTTAAAAAATTTGACCATCATAGGGTGGGGAATTTAAAACTCAAACAGAACTCCATAAAAGACTTTTTCTCTCTCCTCCCAAATATAGCTAGTTTATCCCCTAGAGATTTTCCCAAAATATCCACAACTAGCAGGGATAGTAAATTTGGCCACTACTAGATTTGTGATTTAAAATTTGATTTAAATTTTAAACTTTGCAAATCTTGTGATTTTGTCTATATAGATAAATTTCCACAATTCTAGTTTAAATTTAAAATAAATTATGGCAATTTAATATGAATTTAAACAATTATATAATCTCCTATCTAAAACAAAATCAAATTAGAAGAAAATCATATCTTCCAATTCCTACATAAAATTTGCCACCTACAAATGCGCAAAGATAAGATTTTGTTAAATTCAAATTCAAATGGAATAATCTTATATATTTTGAATATTTATTCAAATAAGATTTTAAAAATTTAAATTAATTTTATATTCATCTTTTAAAAGACAAATACAATTAATTTAAATTTCAAATCTTATCTTATAAAATAAATATTTATATAAATTAAATATTTATCCTATTAATTGAATAAAATAAAATTATAATTTTATCCTTGGCCGTAGAGAAAAATGCATATATCATAGAATAAATGATTTAAATTTTTCTCTTCGCTAAATACAAGAATACAAGTCATAAATAATACCCAGATCAATTACCATCCGTTAAAGAATTATGTGGAGTTAGTGAAGAGACTAATTTAACGTATATAATACGGGCTCTAATAATTCATATAACTATTATTTTATACAGAATAAACCCATTACATAATTATTAGTTTCAGAGTCACACTGTTATAAACTTGAAATTACTTTTAATTATATATTGTATTATGCAAGCCAGCGATTAGCCATAGTCTAATGACCTTATTATGTATACAACATTCTCACATATGATCACATATGATCCATGATCAACCTTAGGTTAAGGTCTGTTCAACCTTTTGATCATACTATCTAAAAGATCCATTATACATTCAATTAAGAAAATGATTATTTATCATATGTGAATAAGAAGTCATTTGCTAAGTAAATAATCCAAGATCTTGTCCATTTTCACATCTAGTATAATGCTTTTAAGGGAATAACTTTTACTCCTTATTATAGTTATGATTTCATATACATAAGCAAACCCCACATTGTATACAAGTCATGTACCTAACAAATTGATCTATAAACTTACTATCTCTAAGAAGCTTTAGCCTTTGGAATATCAAAGTATACAAGTTATACACATGAAACGATTTACTTCCTTAGGATTATGGTTATTACATAATGAATATTAAAAGTGAGTTAATCTACTCAAGCGAATTACATAAATTAATTACACTTTGGTACCAGTCGAATATGTCATCACCAACGAACATATATATGTTTTTACTGAGCAGTCAAATGCTCTAGACAATCAAGACAAACCATCTCCCTAATTGGCTTTAGACAACATAATAGTCTTAATATGAGTTAGATACTCATTCTAATCCCATCGATTACGGACCATAGATTTAAATTACTTACTTTGGAATATTATCTTCTTGCATAACAAAGACCATTGTATGCAACATTTTAATAATTTAACAACAAGTAGTTAATAAACTATATTTGTTTATATTTATTTCAACATATAAATAGGATTAGAACATATAATAATATAATAAATAACTTATAATATATTATTAATTAGTTCAAAAAAAAATGAAATACATTAAAATGTCTTTATCACTTATGACATTCCTAACAGAATCTTTGTTTGAGAGGTTGAAGAAAATTGAAATTGTAAAAATTAGTAGGAAAATCGAGGCAAAAATAAAAAAAATAAATACTATAATAACTAATAAGAGTGGATTTCAACTCTTCCATATCAATATGATAGTCCATTTGATTTAAATTTAGGTGAAATAAGTTGTAATGAAAAAAACATCAACAACCTCAATTTATTTTTAAAATTTTTCCTAATGAAATAATATCCTCCATTGTTCAAACCAATCTTAGTGTTTGTTTGGATAGGAAGTTTGTTTTTGAAAAATAAAAAATTTTTAGATATGAAAAATAAAAAGTTGTTTGGAATGTTTTTTAAAAGTGAAAAATTATTTGAATAAGTGAAAACTTTTTTTTTTCCTACAAAGCTTTTTTTCTATTTTTTAAAAATGAAAAATTTTAAATATTCAAATATAAAAATTTAAAAAAAATCTATTTTTTCTTAAAATAAAATATTTTTTATTTTTTAAATTTGGCATACCAAAGTCCAAACAAACAAACGGAGCATTATCGTAGGAAAACAAACAAACAAACAAACAAGATGGACGTTGTTTAAGCGTGTCGTTTCAATTAAAACGTCATGCCGTTTCTTTAAGTAAAAGACAGAAATTTGTTTCCCACGACCGGTCGTTTCATGCAGCCACCGCTTTAGGAGAAACGGCACCTCGTTACGTTCTCATGAATTATTTTTGTCAAAAATTTAAAACAAAACGTCGTTTTTAAAGAGAGAGAAAAGGACATGCAAATCGAGATCAAATGGCGGTCTGAAAAGACGAAAAACACCCTCACATCAGGACGACAGCCTTTAATTTGAGGGGTCATTCGCGGGGAAGTCGTTGCAGACTGCAGGGTGAGGTTTAGCCTTCAATTAGGGTTTTTGCAGAGACACAAACAGAGAATCTTGAAGAAGAAGAAGAAGAAGAAGAAGAAGAAGCGATGAGCAGGAGTTTGGGAATTCCGGTGAAGCTTCTTCACGAGGCGGCGGGGCACGTGGTGACGGTAGAGCTGAAGAGCGGCGAGCTATACAGAGGAAGCATGGTCGAATGCGAGGATAACTGGAACTGCCAGCTCGAGAACATCACTTACACTGCCAAGGTTCTTCTCCTTTTTCTATTTTGATTCTGTTTTTGCTTCGATTTTGGTTTGTTTTTGTTTCCGAAACCCTAGACTCTTGAGGCGCTTTACGACATTTATTGAGATCTGATGGATTTAATTGTGAAATTGGTTATATTTATTGAAAACCCTAGGGGTTCTTCGATTCTCATGTTATAGCTCGGTGATTAACAAACTGAGAAGAAAGTTGAATTTTGGATTTCGCATTTCTGAAAGGTAACACTAGATCAAGCTTAGTGGTTGCAGTGTTTACTGCGTACATGCTAGAAGTGTAAATATTTATTTTGTAAAGGATCATATAGGTTGTTCGTATAACTTTTCGGTAATTTACAAGGGGGTTTCAATTTGTGGAATAATTCATGGCATTTTAACAAGTCTAATGATAGAATGTAAAATTCATGGGAAATGAAAATTGCATTGTTATTGGTTGTGGGCAGGCATTCCAGTCGAAACAAAGATATTCCCTGGCATATGATTTTATTGTTTCTGTTAACTTGGACTTGAGGCATATGATTTTATTTTTTCTGTTATTTTGGACTTGAGCAATCCTAACAAAAAAAGGGGAAGAAAACATCATTTTATTCTTTTTGGTGCATTGTGCATTGTGCATTGTGGTTGGATGTTTGGAAATTCAGATTGAATTAACATTTTTTTTTTCTTTGGGTGAAGGGCAGTTTTCCCCCGTTTTATTTATTTATTTATTTTTTATTCAATCTCAGTCTCTTATTTTGGTTCACTCATTCACAGGATGGGAAGATTTCGCAGCTTGAACATGTGTTTATTCGCGGCAGTAAAGTTAGGTATGTGAATAATCATATTCTCAATGGCAGCATCCTGTTAATATACGTTTGATTGTCCTTCCCACACACACACAAACAACCAAAATAGTGATTGGGGGAACTTTTTACAAGAGTTAAAATATGATGAATCTTTGACAGGTTTATGGTGATCCCAGACATGTTAAAGAACGCTCCAATGTTCAAGCGTCTAGATGCTAGAATCAAGGTACCATTTTCTTGTTTCAGTTTTATCTTTTAATGTAATCTTTAAATACTTATGATTATGGACCTGTTTTATTTTTGCTGATCAAATGTTTTGTTCACAATTGAAGGGTAAGGGGGCATCACTTGGAGTTGGAAGGGGTAGAGCGGTGGCAATGCGGGCTAAAGTGAGTTTTCATATCTCTGTGTACTTATTGTTTCTGCAGTCCATAATTGTGTTCATAAATGGTAGAACACAATGAAATTGCTTGGCTGTTACACATGATAGAGTAGGGATACAACACAGTATATGGTGCCTTGTTGACTTGACTAGAGTTCCATGATTTTGTTTCCATCAAAGATTTGAATCCTGAGCTTGATGATTTGCATTAGTTTAGCAACTTAGTCATTTCCTATGTTTAGTGTTTGCCAATCAGTGTTGAAGTTAGATTCCATTGCGATCTGCTTAGTTCGAGACAAATGTGATGCAAACCATTCAACATTGACAAATCCTTTAGCATGGAATTGACATGACTTGCATACGATTTGTCTTACAGGCAGCCGCTGCTGGCCGTGGAGCAGCTGGTAGAGGTGTAGTACCGCCTGTACGGAGGTAATAATCCTCTCGTCCAAATAAGCTTCCGTCAAGGATGCCGTCCAGTGATGTCATCAGAATTTGATGTAAAATTTTAACATAGTTAACTTGGAGAGGGAAAGTAGTAAAATCTAAATTGGACAGGATCTTGTTGGGTTGCTCTCTGTTTGTATGCATGTTTTGGATGGCAATTTTTTTGACAATTACATCTATCCGGCTTTTTCAGGTAGTTTCTAGTATTAATGTTATCGTGGGTCGTCATCGTGCCATTTATTATGAACCTACTCCTTCTATACTATGTACTTTTCAATCATTTATGCAGTGCTGAGAATAGAGCAGAGGGATGGTTTTTATCCATAGTAGTTTAACAAAAGAAATATAAATTTACTTGTGTTTTATTTTTGTACTGTTCCCAATACCATAAAAATAGAGTGGAGAGATTTTGTAAATCGATGCGACCTAAAATAAATATTTTCCGTTATGTTTGTACAAAATAATTTTAGAAAATGCTCTAATTAGGTTTAATTTAGTGAAACTAAAATAAATAGTCCAATAATGTTTGAACAAACAAAGCAAATTTAGATGCTCCGTTGTTTTTGGTTCAGCCAAGTTAATTTGTTCACTTTTATCTCTATTTCAATATACTACTATAGTAATACCAAGTTATTCAACAGGATATTCGGCATATTATGGAAATTCAAAATAGCAAGACTTGATTTAAAAATGCTAAATGAAGCAATATCGAAAACCAGATTGAAACTCTTAATTTTTTTTTTTTTTTTTTGTCTGAGTAGAAACTAATACACCACATGTTGGCTCACGGAACCAGAACCAGGGTTATAACCATTTTTTTATTAGCTGGATATCATATCCAATTAAAAACTGCTCGGTAGCATAAAAAATAGAGAAATGTCCAAACTTATTTACTTTAATAACATAATTTACTTAATGAGCATTGCAAGTGTACGTAGACAACCCCTTATCCGATGCAGGAATCTCCCCTTGCCCTCAACAACTCGTCACCGGTAATGACCTCGGCCCCTCCTCCCGACACCGAGCGATCTACTTTCCCTTGCATTGACGCTACCAGATTTGCTTCTCCCTACCTTGCACCATTGGCGATGACGATGACATTTTAAAAATGCTTCATATTTCAAAGTAACAGATGTTACGTTGTGTTTTATTTGTTAACTGTTTCGTATTTCAGCAAACAAGTGTTACACAGATCCTGTATGTATATATTTATTTATTTTACTAATGTGGGATACAATTTGATTTATTTTAGAGTAACATATACTCGCAAATGTTGCATCATAAAGCGGTGGAGAAGCTGATAGAACTAGTGGAAATAACCATAGAGCTCCAGAAAGCAAATGCACAAGTTGTAGGGATTGGAGACATCAGTTGTGGGACCCGTCAGAACAATCCTAAAGAATCTGAACGGACGCAAAGCGTTTGGTCCAATTATAGGCCATGATGCAAACTGCCCAGGCTTGCATACCGTTTGATCATTTTCATGTTCTCTCAGATTTGTCCACGTGTTCCCATCCAAAGATCCCTGAAACGTAGAGAATGCCAAGTTCAAGTACCTTCTGTACACAAACATTCCTCATGAAAATTTGTTCAATTTTATCCCACAAACAAAAAACTCTTATGATAATCCCGTGACCACATGATATCAATAGTTACATAATCAATACTAGAGTTTCTTATGACCAAAACAGTGTTACATAACACTTTTGATGCATCGACACGTGTACGGTGATTATACCCCCATTGCCATTTGGAGAATCTAGAGCGAATTTGATTTTTTTATTCTTTATTTTTATTTTTTGGTGGTAGAGATTAGGAAAAATATTTACCTGAAGGTTCCAACATCTAATGTAAGCCCTGGATCCGTCCTGCCTTAAGGTGTAGTAGTTGCACATAAGCTGCAACAATATTAGAATGTTTAATATTATATATATATATATATATAAATTCCCCAAGAACGCGATCGTTAAGGCGAAGACCATGAAATAGGACAAGCGAAACAATGACATTTTACAGTGAGTGAGTTTTAGTTTTACAAACCTGATGATCAGAACCCATGTCAACCATCCACCACGTGCTACTATGTCCATCTTCCATCCGAGCTCCGGTGAATGATGTTCCCTGAAGCAGCCAGCGATCGATCGTTCATTAACAACCTATTTACCATTTTGACATGCTCATATCATATTTTTATCTCTATAAATTTTGGCTATCATACCTGATATGTTCTCGAGGCCAAAACCTTGGGGTCAGTGAATCTTGAAGGAGGGCTGCTAGCTGTAATGGTGATTGTCTGAAACAAACAAATCATAAAGGATTAGGAACCGTATTGAAAAAAAATAAAAAAATAAAAAAGGGGAGAATCAGAAAGTTCTCCTGCTTCAAATTAAAATCGATGCTTAATCCTAAACTAACAAGAACTAGGAACAATTCATTCAGATTGCTAATCCTCAAATCCCTTCTGTCATTGATAACTTGACTTGAAGACACTAATTTGTCTGACAGATCTCTTTACATGTATCCCTAATCTTAGTTTGGATACAAGTCTTATCTCCAATTTTCACCGAATCTGTCCGGAAGAGAATTAGTTTTTTAATGGATTGATAATCTAAGGGCACACTTTTGTAGCCGCTAACAAGGCAAGATTGAGCATTATGATTCACTTGAACCCATGGGTGGAATTTATCATCTACTCTTTAAAAATTATCTGGAAGGAAAGGAGTGAAAGTAATGAAGATACTACCTTAGCAAGAACAGGATTAACCCACTGATGTTCTCCGTACGACGTGCCTGCAAAGTACAGAACGCCATTGCTGTCCCCGTCACATATGTACTGAAGCTCCTTATAACTAGATCTCCTATGTTGAAATCTCGCACTACAAAAGAAAGAGTGTATTAGGTAATTCCTCTCTAAACTTGTCCTAAAATTCACTTAAGATATGTTTGTACTTACCTTTGCTCAAACTGTGGCCCTGTCAATCCACCTTCAACAAAGCTGATGGCCTCCTTAACCTGTTGTAATATTCAGAGAGAGGAAAAAAAAAATCACTAATATCTCGATACAAGAATTGAAGTTTCATTTTCCAATATCAGTAGTTACCGAAAAAAGAGAGAGAGAGAGAGAAGCTCGACTCACAAGACAATCAAAAACCGAAACATGCCTGCTGATGGTGCTCTTCTCCAACTGCAACATCATGCCAAAGCCAGATTAGTGACATTCATGATTCTAGAATGTAGTTAGAAAAGAGTTTATATCAAAGCGTAATCACCTTCTTAAGCAAGGCAAGTGACATTATCGGAAATCTCACAAAAGATAAGAACTCATGAACTGACAGCAGTCTATCCCCAAAGAGGAGTTCGGGGGTGGAATGCATCATCAGCTCATCCACAACTTCCCACCCGCATACTTCCTTTGCTTTCATACCCCACATTAAGATTGCATCAAGAACCTTTTCTTCCGATGTTACGGTCAAATCCTGATGCTGCATTACCACAGTGCAGGTGTTTATCACAACAAGCGGTGTTATTGAAACATAACATAAGCCTGAAGCTACTGGTTAGAATGAAATTAGTGGGACCTACCCGAATGATAATGCCAAATGACATCTCATCTAACAAGACAAAGTCGATGCTTGCAGTTGTGCAATAGTCGAAGTGCATGGAAAACTTCCTCTCGCATGTTTCTTCGATAAGTTTACATGACCGAACTGATGAAACCACTTGGAGGATTGGACATACTGTGTCCTGCAACAAAGTTCAAAGGTTAGCCTATAAGCACCAGTCCAATTACTTGACCAAAACTTTCTGCTTCCTCGTCCATAAAACTTGTGCATAATACAAAAATTTCCTGAAGTGAGACCTGCTTCCAATAGGAGAACTCCATTCCTGCATTTAATATGTACACAATAGGTATCAATATTTCATAATTCGTTATCATAAAAGGGATCTCTCTTCTTTTGTTTTCAGAAGTCCGAAACTGCAAGTCACTTCTCCGTTCTTTAATTTGTAGACATACAAGCAGCATACCGTATAAATGACAAACAAAAACTATGATTTCACAACTAAGTAGGACTGAAAATAAAGCGAATTATCAAGCTACCTCAGAAAGCCACTCCAAGAGTGTTTTGCAGCATTCTTGATGGAGAAGAGTGACTCCAAACTGATCAGCCAATAACAAAAGTTGCAGTAACAAGGCACCGGATTCCATGGTAGCTTCCAAATTCAGCTCCCCGCTGTACATGAAATCAAGCATACCCTTGAAAGCTTCCGGGGATAAATCTCTTAAAAGAACCTCCGAGGAATTGGTTTCACTCATTCCATTTGTGAACATCTATCCAGAGTAACAATTTTATATCAGCATCATATCAAGTAATTTATTTATTATATCAACTCATGAAAGCAACATAATTGACTTTTCTTATGTGCATTGCATATCCCCGCTGGTCTTCCAACCTAACCCCGCAGACATAACGCCTCTTCCTTCTTTATTTATATATTTTTTTCAATGGTCCTACCAATCAATATGTTATCCAAAAATAAATGAAATCCGATTTCTTGATCTGCATCTACTATAAGTCCTAGTTACGGTAAAATTACCTTTGCAAATGGGACACTCCATAGACTGAGAATAATTTTATGTGGCTGGGAAACAAGACCACCTCCTTCAATGTATATGTTTACATCACTGTACTCCCCGCTTAGATGCAGTTGTTTGAGCCTCTGCTTATCGACTGGAATCCCGGAGGGGAAGGCTTTGCAGTAATGTGGCGAAGAAGTTGGAGTACGGTATGATAACTCCACAATCTTGCCCGAGTCAAACGACTCTTTGCTCAGTTTAAGCTGTTCCATGGTCTCCTCACATTGCTTTACCAGTGGCATTACCTCAAATTGCAAGCTCAGAACCATCAGGGAAGCAAGTTCGGACTCTAGAATCTAAATCATGAATATGACAATTATTAGAACTCGAATATCTATAATCACAACTTCACAAGAATCAACTGCAGAATACCAAGGAAATTGAGCTTGAAACGCATTCAATCTAAAAATTCTTGTTTATCTGATTGAATTAGTATTTGGGTTGCTTATGAAATTCATAACTACAAGGAATGTAAAATAAGGTAATTCGAATGGTTACAAATGTCTTGATATTTGAGAGTGGAAAAACAATTTACCTAACATGCAATAATTTACAAAAAACACACAAGGGAATTCAGATAGTGAAACTACCAGAATGTTTTAGAGCAGGAAAACAAATAAATAAATAAATTTTACCCGAGTCCGGCCAGTGTAGATATATTCAAGAAACGAGTACAGAACCGGATAGTTCACCCCCTTAAGCTCAATAACAACTTGTGAAGAACTCAAAGGGAAATTACCAGACGATGCCAAGATAACCTTGTGAGCAGGCACAGGCCTCTGCTCCACGCCAACAACAAAAGACACATCAGACAACTCCCAACTGTCCAAAAAGTTTTCAAGACCCCATTTCTCATACCCCATTTTCTCATCGTCTTCCAAATTCTCTTCTCCTCCTCGTCCTAATCCATACTCCTTACACATATACTCACCACCACAATCCACACGTTTCCATAACGATAAACGGTTTTGAATAACAGGCAACACATTTACATTTCTATATCCTACATGTTTATCCCAACTACTAAGCCCAACATACCGAACACTGCAATTTGGATTTGAATCCAACCATTGAAAGACAACATTCTGAAAAGGGTACTTTCCTGTGCCAACACTGATCAACCCATCATAGATACTGATCCAATAGCTCTGAAAAGAAGAAGAACGGCACAACCCAATACCTTCCACATCCACAACAGTCTTCCCATCTACTTCAATTCTCAGCCTCTTGTTCCTGTGACTCCCCAGTATGACGGTGTAATGAGGAGTGTTGTCTCTCTTGTAATGGTAATGTTGACTTCCCACATTCTCTCTGAACACCAAAGTGACGTCGTTGTGGGCAAAAGCTTCAAACGCCACACAACCTCTGCCGGCTTCTCTGAACTTCAAATCCTTTCTCCAAGCACACTCGAATGGAGCCACTGTCAAGAATCTCTCTTTCTTCTCCGTCATCATCATCATCCCTCTCTCTCTCTCTCTCTCTCTCTCTCTCTCTCTGTCTAGTGAAAGAACTTTGTCGTATGAGTATGACTTTATTACTTTTGGGGTATTCTATTTACATCTGCAAAGGAGAATTATGAAAAATAAATAAATAAATAAAATAAAATAAAATCTTTTGTTTTGGGGTTCTGAAAATAAAGAAACCATTGACAGCTCGAAGGATGCTGTCCAACTGACGTGACTAGACGAAGACACGCCCAAAATTGACAGGAAAATATGGAGTTACCAGAAACCATAAATAAATATCTGATCTAGTGGGGCAGTCGCTGTCAATCCAACACCACAATCTTATCTAGTACCGTCAGCAGAAAGAAACGATCTCCCAGAAAACAACCAAAATGAAACCACACGTGTTGTATTTATGGTAACGATCATGAAAAGAAATCGCCAATTAATAAGAGAGCGAATTTTTCTTCCTGCAAAACTAAGATAAAATCAGGGCGACCTTGAATTTTCTTGGGTGGGACCCGATTTGTTCTACTTGCGGCCGACCGACTTTTCACGACTGCTGATATTTTGGCAAGTTGGAATGTGCTCTCATGGCAATGTGATTGGGTTTTTTTTTTTTTTTTTGCTGTTATTTCTTTTAGATTTCGATTATGATAATATAAAAATTACTTTTGAATTTTTTTTTGAAAAGGAAAACGGAGATTGGTTTAGAATTGTAATTAAGTTTGGTAATTTTGCTCAGTTGTCTACCTGCTCCGTCAAGGGATTAAGTGCGTGTTTGGTTTTGTTTTCAAAACAGATTTCACGATTCTTTAGGAAATTGATTTCAAAATCGGTGTGAAATTGTGTTTGGTTTGTATTGTTTTTGAAAACAGATTTCAAAACGAATCCAAAATCTCCTTTGCTCTCAACGTAAAATTGAAAACGACTAAAAGTCGTTTTCTCTGATTTCATTTTTTCTATTTCTCCCATTTCTCTGATTTAATTATTATGGTTAATTAAGATTTAATTGATATAGTAATTACTTAAATATTATGGTTATTAATTTTTAATTTATTTTTCAATTAAAAAATTTTATTAATTTTTAATTTTTGGTATTCATAATAAATTTTTTTTAAATCAAATATAAATATGTTTTTATAGAATACTTATAAAATGACTGGTTTTCAAAAATATAACCAAACACAATTTCACTTTTTTGTTTCTCAAAACATACACTCAAAAAATAAAACTAAACACAATTTCAGAAACGTTCTCAGAATTGTTTTCAAAACGATCTCAAATTCAAAAAATTTGAAAACATAACAGATTTCAAAAATAATACCAAACGCTACCTAAGCCTTTAAGATTTGAATTTTTATGTTTGAATGACTTTTCTATGTGTGACCTTAAAGAGAAATTTAAAGGATCCTTTTGAAATATAATTTAGAGTTTGGAATTTGTGGTTTGAAATTTGAGAATGCACCTAGTTTTTTTTGTAACTAGATTACTTACGTATATGTTTGTGAAATCAAGTCTTTGTAGTTCTTATGGTTTAAGGTATTGTTTATAAATAATTCTCCGGTGTATAACCTTATAAGGAATTGAATAGATTTTTAAAATTTGATTACAAGTTTTGATATGGAATTTGTATTTTTAAAGTGAATCACCTCATTCTCACATTTGAGAATTTTCACTCATTTGTTTTGAGTTTTGAATTTAGATAATTTCTTAGTGTATGACCTTAGGAGAAATTAAAAAGATATTTTTGAATTTTGATTTGGAATTTGTGAGTGGACCTAATTATTGTGACTAGGTTATATACGTTGTCGTTTGTGTAATCAAGTTGTCGTAGTTCAAAACAATTGAATTTTGCATCTGATTGGCATCATGATTTGTTTCTTTGAAACAAGAGTTAGGCTTGTTGCTTGATATAATTCTTTGTTTATTATGTTTTTACAAAGTAACCCAACAGTTTTCTAATTTAATTTACTACCTTGTTTGGGCCTACTTGAGAGTCCAAGCCTTCTTAGAACGTTATTGGGCCAATTGACTTTTCTGGCTACGGAAACCAGACGGCTTACTTTTCTGGCAAGACAGGTTACTGGTCCAATTTGGATGCTATAGGGCCAGTTTCAGAGTCTCTTTCCGGCCCATATTGGTTAGCAGATAACAGTAGCTTGACTCTCTCTCTCTCTCTCTCTCTCTCTCTCTCTCTCTCTCTCTCTTTCCCTTTTTCCATTTTCTTTTTTTTAATTAGGCCGTTAGCATTGGTTGGTCATGACATTGAAATGTATTACTTCCAGGGCATTTGTATATGCATTCTATATCCAGTGTAACGGTCTGGCCTTTTGTCAGTTTTCTTTTAAATGTCTATTCCATGAGGAGAGCATGCTTTTTTTTTTTTTTTGGTGTTCGCGGTCATCCTAATGACACATAATGAACACATTTAATTAAAAACATTTATATTGTATTTAATTTCAGTATTACATTTGTATTGTATTTAAATACAATACAAGTTTCATTATTTTTAACAAATAAATCTAAGTCATGTTAGTTAGGATGAAAATTAAGTGAAGTAATCACTGTAGAGAACTTCTCAAATAAAGCTTGAAGAGCTTGTTTGAAACCATAAAGGGTTTTTATGAGCCTGCAGACTTTATCAAGTTGATTGGGTAGCTACAGGAGGAGAGTGAGCAACGGGTGCATTAGAGTCAAAGTACTAGAATTTGCTAAGTTATCAAAGGAAACTCTGTAAGAAACAGTATCGGAAATTAGAGTAGGTGAACAAGTGAGTGGGTCTATGTCAGAATAACAGTGAAGGGATCAATACAAATAAAATCAAATTTGGTTATATCATGAGAACTAGCAGGAATAAAAAAGAATGGGATATGCTTATGAAATACCATTCGTATTACTTTAACATGACCTTTACGATTGGAGTCCTATTGTACTAACTAATATGCGTCTATATACTGATCGCAGCCTATAATAATTCCAGTGAGGTAATTGCATTCATGTTTTTCTTCTGTTAATTTCGTTTTCCTCTTCTGTTAAAATTTACTGTCTATTATTTCCACAACTTTGGTATTGCAAGTAATCATTGTTTCCATCTATAAAAATATAGCCATAATTGTTTAAATTACAAAATTCATTGATATATATATTAGTTATTAAAATCTGCACCTATTACGTATCCATTAAAGATAGGTGCTTTAAATTTTTATTTTTGAAAGCTTTGGATTGTTTACATTAGAGGGATGAGACTTTTTTTTTTTTAATATATATATATATTTATTTGCTTACTTATTAGGATGGAAGCTTCTAAGTACATATTTATTTTCCAGGAAAGGACATTTTTGTTATGTTATCTATGAGGACCAATGAGACTTTGGTGTGTAATATTTGCTTTTAAGTATATTTGACTCCTTTTCTTTTTGGCAGTCATGGCATATATATTGGAACACACACATATATATGTATATATATATATATATTTTTCTTCGGTGCCTTTGCTAACTTGAGTCAAGCTCCACATGTTTTTGTACCCATCAAAGATTTGAATCCCGAGCTTGATGGTATGCATTAGTTTAGCTATATTAAGCTGTCTTGGATGGTTTTCTTGCAGGCACAAGCTGCTGGCCATGAGCAGGAAGAAAAAGAAGGAAGAAGCTATGAGCTAGAGATTGGGAATTCCGGTGATACTTCTTCAGGAGGCTGTGGGGCAAGTGGCAATGGTGCATCAGGAGAGCGGTGAGATTTACAGTGGAAGCATGCTACGATAATTGGAACTGCAGGCTCGTGAACATCACTTCTACTGCCAAGGTTCTTCGCCTTTTCCTTTTTCTCTTAGCAATTTTTCAGATTTCGATTTTGTTTTTGCTTCGATTTTAGTTTTTCTCGCTCCCAAAACCTTAGGATCTGGTAATGGACAAGTCTTACTTGCTTTCGATGTTTATTTACATTCACATTTGCCTATATAAATGCCAATCTGATTACATTCATATACCAAGTCTTCTAGTGGGTGATTTTGTTAATTATTTAATCTAGCTAGACAAGCAAATTTCTGGTGAGGTTTATAATTAAGACCAAATGTTGCATGTAGAGGTTGTAGTCCCCTAATCACGGAACTTCCTATATGCCTTTGAATTATTTTTCGATGAATTATAGTTTTTAAGTGATCTTAACAAGTGTAATTAAGTATGTATTTAAGTCGTTTAAACGAGAAATTGATTTTGGACTTTATATTCAAACTCCCCTTGTATTTTGTCCTTTTTTAATTTGAGACTTTGAGTTCTGTCCCCTTTTGTTTTTGGTTTGAGTGAAACTTTGTTATTATGATGTATTATTGTGTGAGATGGGTTGAGAGTGAGACTATGTATTATATAAGGGGAAACTGACTATAATAATGGTTGAACTCGTGGTTTGTGTGGTTGTACATGTGTGTTTATGTGTGTGTACTGTCCTTTATTTTTTTTGTGATTCCGTGTCTTTCTAATTTTTTTATGTTTGATTCGTGTTTTCTTGATTCACGACAAAACAATTTTTGATTAAAACATTTTTAGTAGTTTGATCAATTTGCATAAGGTTAAAAATGAGTTAATCAAATCTAATGCCAAAAATTTTCAGCTAGCTACTGCAAGTGCAAATTGTGCATGATCGCCATTGCTCCTACATTAATAGGTTCAAATACAAAAATCGGTTCAAATTCATATTAATAGGATCCATTCATTTAGATAATATTAATAGGTTTAAATATAAAAATTAGTTAAAAATCAAAATGGCGTAAAAATCAGTTAAAAATCTAAAAAACTGGTCAGATTACCACCTGCAAGCAACTAGATTACCAACAGTTAACCTCTCCTCCAAACCGACTAAAACTGATCGATGGAACGCAAAACCGATTGTTAGAAAACCAACCCATAAAAAGTTTAATGGTTTGGTGCTCAGTTTTGGAAAGCAAAAACCAAGCTCTTCAGTTTTAAACCGAAACCGACCAAAACCATCCGTTCTCAATCAATTATCATTTCTAGAGGTGTTTTACAAATTTCTACTTTTTGTGTCTAATAGATTTAATCGTGAAATTGATGAAATTTCTTGAAATCGCTAAGTGCAGTACTTTACTAAACCATAATTCTTCCAACCTTGGTCTCTTATTTTTGTTCACTCATTCCCACAATGGGAAGATTTCATAGCTTGAGGATGTGTTTATTCCTGGTAGTATGAATGGGTATGTATGTCATTCTTTGAGTGGCAGCATCCTGTTTATTGCCCTTTCAGCACACAAACACAAAAACAACAACAGAGATTGGTGAAACTTTTTACACGAGTGAAACTACAAAATGATCTTTAGTAGGTTTGCGACAGTGCCGGACATGCTAAAGAACGCTCCAGTGTTCGAGCGTCAGGATGCTAAAATCAAGGAACCATTTTCTTGATTCCGTTTCAACTTTTAATTAAATTTTAAAACACTTGTAATTATGCACTCGTATATTTTTGCTCACCAAATGTTTTGCTCATAATTGAGTTGGTAAGGGGGCATCATAATTTGAATCCCAAGCTTGATGATATGCATTGGTTTAGCTACATTGAGCTGTCTTGGATATAGTTAGCTTGCGGGCACAAGCAACTGGCCATGGAACAGGCGGAGGCGTGTAGTTAATGGTAGGGCTGAGGTGATAGTAACAATGTTTTTGGTTTATGCATAAACTTCTGGTCCATGTTTTACCATTGGTGGAGGCTTAATGGCATGTTTTTGGTTTATGAATAAATTTCTGGTCCATGTTTTTACTACTGATTTTTACTATTGGTGGAGGCGTATGGTTAATGGTAGTGCTGAGATGGTAGTAAAGATGTTTTTGGTTCATGGAAAAACATCCGGTCCATGTTTTTACTGTTAGTGTATGGATAATGGGTTTTTAACACTCAGACCATCTTTTTATTGCCAATATATTGTGTTCTAAAATTTACTACTAGCACATTAATCTAGCTTTCCGATGCTCTCGTTATGGTTTATGATAATAGTTTTCAGGTTGTTCCAATAGAATTGATGATTTTGTGGTGTTTGTCTCCTTACTGACTCTGTTAAAGAGAAACTCTTATGTAATGAGTGTATCAAACAAGAATGCTCGCTTGCACATATGGTTATGTCGACACTCCCTACAAGGGCAACTTATGTTGCTTAATTATCCCGCAAACCAAAACCCCATTTGCATAGTTTTAAAAAGTCAGTTTGTTGTGTTTGGCATTATCTTTACAGGTATAATTCCCTCTTTAGCTCCGGGTCGCCTCCAAGAGAAAGTCAGCAGGTCCATTTTTTGCAGCATAGCCAAACCTAGATGTACTATATTTTCGGTAAACACCTGTGAGCTTTCCGGTTCCAGCTTTATGATGGAAAGCAACCATCAGCTTTGAGCATTCTCTGCACAGACCAAAACACACACCGGTTAGCCAAACCCTGTTCTAGTCAAAACTGTCATGGTCTACAACTGTAAACTCGCGATGACATAAAGGCACTTACGAGAGCTGCTCCTTTGAATAGCCACTGTGCCACTCACTGGTCTTGCTCCATTGCCTAAACCCACAAAGAGTACATTGAGCTGTGTAAACTGCAGCAGCGGCCAACAAAGAGGGCGGAAACCTGAGCATTTGATACTCAACCAAGCACAGCTCTATCATGAAGAATGATAGAAGTTCAAGCTGAATCAATCAACGTTACATCTAATTAGAATCAGCAATCGTTCTAAATTAAAAAAAAAAACGTTTTGATTCATGTTAAGTAAATATCTACAAACCTTCTTGTCGGATTGAGAAGCTTTCAGAAATCTTCGAATGAACACATATGGCGTGGGAACTGATAGGTTGAATTTCAAAGTGTTGACCATTTGCTTCTCCTGAAAGCATAAAATGTATCATATGATTCTAAGTCTATTTACATAGCACGAATATAACAACACATGTTATCCTTAAAATAAATAAGGCCTACCATTTCAAGTATGTCTTTTCTGCTATACGCCTTGTCAGAAATAAGAATGAGATCTTCCACGACAGGAACCGAAATTTCTTCATATTTGCAGGCTAGAAGTAGAGATGTAACCCCAACCAGCTGAAGTTTCTTCCTCGGCACCGGTTGAACTGCTAAAAATCTGTCAATCAAATTGACGGTAAGGTATAGTGTCTCATCCATTAATTCAAACTTGTAGTGGACCTGTAATTTACATAAAATTGTCAAAAAAGTTACACTAAACAGGTATTCATTGGATAGCAACCACGTCAGCAGATAAAATTTTGAGTACCTCTATCAGCCAGTCAATCAGAATTCCTCTCATCTTCTCATTAATATCAGATTGGTTCGCCATATAGTTTGGTGGTACACAACTAGAATTCTGAAACAGATATGATTAAATTTTCGTTAGAGTATCTCTTGCTTTATGTCTTAATTAATGAATTTGATGGCATTGAATTTACCATAATTCCAAAATATTCCTAGATTGTTCCCTTTGGCACGGTAAATTAATTTGTCATATTTTAAAGAAATCAATCAGTTTGAATATTATGCTAAGAAATCAATCTGAACAATTTGATGGCATGTGATTCTCACCTCTACTTTCTTGTAGTAGGCATAAAGATCATCAATGTATTCCACTACTGCAAGTGGATTCTTCTTATCCCTGCTGTCTATGTCTATAATAGCGGGTTCCTCGGTTATATCTTCCATTTCCACTTCCTCCTACCAGAAAATGAGACATTAATATAGAAGGCAAAAAGTTCAGTACCAATTGCTGTTAAACTGGGGTGGTTGGAGCAACTACCATCTGATCATTCTCCTCCAATATTGACTCTGTGTACTGCACAAACATCGGCACCGGAAAAGCACTATCTGCCTTGTAGTCCTCTGCATCTGCGATGTTACAATCTTCAGACCCCTTTGGATTTGTGACCATCTTGACAGGCTTCTTGATCTCCTTTAAGAACAATTTATACATTATTCACCCTTACTTACATTATTATGCAACCATGAAGTTCTGTTCCTAATTTCACAAAATGGTACCTTGTGTAACAATTGCGGATTGTTAGCGAGCTGGGCAGCGAACTTCCTAAACAAATAGGAAAAGCAAGACAAAGTGGCCTAATTAGGAAAAAAAGAACTTTTATAATGTCCAAAGAGTACGAGAAAAATAAAGTGACAGTTCTAACCTAGTTATTGGTCGATTCACTGGTATGGGTGGATTTTTATCACCGATAGCTTGCTTTGAAAGGCAAATAACCTTATTAAGACTATCCGCTTGGGTTCTGGGAAAATGAGGGAAAACAAATCAAAAATTGAAACAGTACCAACTGTACTCATTTAAAATGAAGCAAAAGAAACAAAAAGTGTTTGCTACACAACTATTAGA
This sequence comes from Antiaris toxicaria, assembly GCA_035233585.1. NCBI lineage: Eukaryota > Viridiplantae > Streptophyta > Magnoliopsida > Rosales > Moraceae > Antiaris > Antiaris toxicaria. Next base: position 27,120,100 of record CP141160.1, read on the forward strand.
CCCTCTTGATTTAAGTCAATCAATTTTTTTTTTTTTTTGCTAAAATGCAAAAGCTACAATGAAAAGAAACACTAGATGGGGAACTTCAATTTTCTTTTCTTTTCCTCTATTTTCTCAGCCACCAACCAGAAATTAAAGTGCGAAACAATTCTTACCCTGAAGAGCCTCTCTTGTTGACTGCACAAGGGCAAGGAGGAGCTCCGATCACATTGCGGTTAATGTTGCTCAAAGCTCTCCGGTTCTGACCCGCGCCCACCACGAATTTCCCAACTCCGCCCAGTAATCCCCCTTTTGATCCACAATGTTAATAAAAAGGAATTTCTCAAAATTAGGGTTTATTAACAAAAATTCACGCAAAAGCCGAACTTAATTCGTCAAATTGATGAAATCATTCACAAATCAAAATCCGAAAGTCCGATTGATTAATCACCTTGTGCATTAACCGGCCCAGTGACACCCGGATTATTCTCGTCCGATTCAGCCATTTTCCCTATCAACCAAACAAAATCAACTCATAAGAAAATACGAATTCGGTTTATAAACACTAATTCCTCTAAGAAATGAACAAAAATTCCACCAATTTCTCAACTTCAAATGACTCAAATCGAAAGAACACAAAAAGAACCAATCAAGATCAAAGTTTTTTTAAATCATTTTGAAAATGGAAAAAAAAATATTCCACGGACCAGATTAAAATTCTTCCAGATTTCTTTTTATCGTCTTCTGGCAGGACCGGCTCTCGCGATCTCCGAATATCAAAAAAAAAAAAAAAGAAAAGAAAAAAAAAAGAGAGAGATCGGTCAAAAAAACTCCATCAAAACCATCTCTCTCTCTCTCTCTCTCTAGCTCGCAGAGTGTGTTGTTTTGGTTGTTTCTTCTAGATTTTTGAGGGGTGGGGTGTATGAGAGTTAAGAAGAAGCGAAACGAAAAGTGAAGAAAAAAGGAGAAAATCATTAGAGTCCAAACCAATTTTAAAACTAACGGCTAGTGAATCGTGGACGTCGGATCTTCTCTGATTGAAAAGTCGTGTTCTCTGTGTGCGCACAACGGTTATCTCAGCATGTGCGTTTTTAAAATTTTCGTACAAGAGGGACCTTCTTTGCCTAGGTGTCGTTGGTAAAAAAATTATATTTTAATTTTATTTAAATACAATATAATTTTATATTAAATATAAATTTTATAACAGTATTTAAAAAATAATTATTATTCAAAATATTTTTAAAACAATCATATTAACTTTTCAATTTTATTATTTATATTTATTTTTACCAATCACATCAACTTTTCAACATTAAAATACTTTTTATCCAAACACACATTTCATTCAAATACAAAACAAATACTTTTCAACCAAATACAACATTCAAAAAACAAATTTCATTCAAATACAATCAAAATATAATGCGTTTACCAAACGCCCCCTAAGGTCGCAAGGGTAGTTCTAGGAGATTCTCGGCAAAAATAAAAATAGAAAATAAAAAGGAAGAAAAGAAACCACTTAAAAATAATAGTGATAAAAATTAGGACACCTTGAATTTAGCTTAAATTAAACTAAATTATTCGTTTAGACCACGTTTAAATTTAGATTAATACGTCCTATATTAACACATTTTTATATTTACTTTATTTGTTTCAACATAATTTTTTATATAAGTTTAAATTAACTTTCACATACTAAATGTCTAGCTTTAATTTTAACTCAACTAATCTTTTAAATAGACATTTAAAAAAAGAGACTATAACACGCTTATCTCATGTTTTTTTTTTTTTTTTCTTCCAATAAGTCCCTAATGGTGTATAAAATCATATAGTTGTGCCATGTTATTTAAAATATTTATGGATTGTTTGAAATAATTATTCATCGAGAATGCATCTAGATACATGCAATAGACATAATGTGTGTTTTGGTATTTTAAAGTTGCATTATATTCGAATGTAAACATGTGATGTGATTGATAAAAATAAATAAAAAATTAAAGTGATAAATAATGATGAAAAATATTTGTATTTAAACATAATATGTATGTACCTAAACACTAATTGTAATACTTTTAAATGCAATATAAATGCAATTAATGTCATTGTTTTCCCTTTTTTTTTAATGGAAATAGTTACAAAGGTAGATAATGACATACTTACTAGATGGTATAGCCCTAAGTGTGATATATGTATTTCTTTCAAAATAAATTGTCTATATTCTTGACTACTGCAAGATCACAACTTAAATACATGACTTTTTGTATGTACGAATGGTACAACATGTTATATAGGTTCCTTTCAAAATATCCTGTCCTTATAGCTAACTATCAGAGTTATTCCAATTCATATTATCCATGAATTCTTGCATATGAGACGGGTGGGCTTATTAAACTCTAAAACTAAGTTTGGTTGGGAGGAATGGAATGGAATAATAATGGTAATAGAAATGGTAATATAATGGAAAAAGAATATATGGTTCTTTAATTTGATTGGAGCTATGGAATCAACACCTGAATAAAGATTATATAGTTTGATAGACCATGGAATGGAATGGAAATAACTGTATTTTGACAAAAATACCCTTAATTATTCTTAATTATACAAATAAATTTTTAAATAATTCAAAATAATTAAAAAAAACTATTTTCTCAATAAAAGACATAATTTAAAGAATAAAAAATATTTATTCGTAAATATTTATTCTTAAAAAACATTATTTGAAGATAAAAAATGAAAATAATATGTTTCAGTTAATTAAAAAAATGTCGTACATCATCCAAATATCTTTCTTTCTTGGTTTTTTTTTTTTTTTATAACTTCATTCAAGATATAAAAACCAGATAATCCAAAATATAGCCAACATTATACCAAGTAGATTTACCTACATATGTCATCCATCATCAAAACATAGAACCACATAATCTTACTTAATTAATACAATCTAACTAATAGCTAATAACTAGCAAATACATCAAATTATGAAAGAAGAAATGCATCTATGTAATGAAGTAATCTCCCTAAATATCACTGACGAGCTCTCACCCATTCATCTTTTTCCTTGTTTGGAATACTAAAAAAGTAAGAAACCATAGCATCATCTTTCATTATCATGCGTGCAGCCTTATGGCTCCATTGTGCTAACGGTTATAGACTTTTGTAGCTCTTCTCCAAGTCGACTATGTTTATCCATCATGTCCTCACCTATAACACGACTCAGACGTTCGGATGCCTTTTCAATGACACCGATAAGTACAAAATATGATTCCTTAAGGGTTTTATAAGGCTCTGTACTGTCTATATTCTTTCTTTCTTTTTCATAGAAGACCCTTGAGGTTGAGATTGAGATTGACGAATACCTGATGCTTGTGAAAAAGACATTGATTATGCTTCGATGGCATGATCTTTGCCAAAAACCATACATAAATCATCATAGTAGGGGAATGCCTTGGTCTTGAATGATACTGCTTTCTTATGACTTTGCTTTTCATGAAATGAAGTAAATAGACAAATTACTTATATAATGATATAAATAACTCTAGTATTAATAAACTTTAGTATAAAATTTACCTTGAGATATGCATCCCACACCTACTTATCTACTGTAATTGTTTTTCTTTCTAGATCCCATCCAAAACCACTACAGTTTGATTCGGTTAACATTTCATGAACAATTTGAAAATGAATCTTTAAAGTTTTTATTTTTGACTCAATGTATGGCCTAGCTAGTAGGTCACATTTAGGTAACCTGCTATGTAATTTCTTCTCAAGAGGTTGTAAATGTCCAAGCTTGAAATTACCTTCTGCTTTAAATGTTCCTTCATTGTCCAACTCTAAAAGTGCCTCGATTAGGCATTTATCCTCATCTTCAATTATGTTTGGATGGGAAGTTTATTTTTGAAAAATAAAAAATTTTTAGATATGAAAAATAAAAAGTTATTTAGATTTTTTTGTAAAAATGAAAGTTATTTAGATGGGTAAAAAATTTTCTTTTTCTAGAGATAACTCTTTTTTCATTTTCAAAAATAAAAAATTTTGGATGTTCAGGTACGGAAATTTAGGAAGATCCATTTTCTTGAAACAAAAAATTTTCCATTTTCCAAAAATGGAACTCCTAAACAAGCATATCATTCCAAAATTTTATGTTGTCTAAGACCTCTAGTCTTAGAAGTATCCATCCTAACAATGAGGCAAAAAAAAAAAAACCTATAAAATCATGGTAATAATATAATGAAAGTAACTTAAGTTCATAGTAATATAATGCAAACAACTCAAGTTCATAGCAATACAATGGAAACAATACAAATTTCTCCATTCTTAAACATACAACAAATAAATTTGTCATGCATTCCTATGGAGCCCCCATTCACTAAACATTTCTTCTGCTAAGGTATTTCTCCATGCAGTCCACTCATTAGATGTCTTAACAGCTCTTATCAATTCTTTATCTTCATCTTCATCACCTTCTTCATTATTTTTATCTTTATCCTCTGATGATAAATCAGGCTCATCATTAGGCATTTGTCGCTTGATAAAATTATGTAGCAAACAACATGCTAAAATAATCCTACTTTGAGTTCTAATTGGAAAGAATGATGGACTCGCCTAATGACTCTTAAGCACACCAAAACATCTCTTAATCACATTTTTAGCATGTGAATGTTTCATGTTAAATTACTCTTGTGCATTCCTAAGTAATGGTCCATCTTCCCACTCTTTGAGAGGGTATTGTTGGCCACGAAAAAGAACAAGAAATCCATTGTAATTGGAATATCCAGCATCCATAAGATAATAACATCCTGTACAAAGAATGTGCTATAAATAAGATTACATTTAGTAAAGTCCAAGTAACATATATTGTGTTCTATTATAAAATTGTACCATTTGGAACACATAAACCATTTGCCCTACGTAGAGCATTGCATAACACTCTATCATTGGCTACTGAGCCTTCCTATCTAACCAATACGTATATGAATTGCATATCTGGTGAACATACTACCAATACATTTGTCGATATTGAACCATGTCGATTACAATATTTGGGTCTCTCTGTCATAGGCATTGTTACCTTACTGTAGGTCCCATCTAGTGTTCCTACACAATTCTATTACAATTAAGAAAAGGATAAGCTTAGTAATTCAAGTACAAAGTTACATATTTATAGTCATGGTATGGAAAAAATCAAACAAAGATTATACCTTAAACCATTTCCACTTCTCATCCATTGAGTCTTCTGGAATTGACACTGGTCTAACTAATAACTCTCCATGAAGTCGAATAACCGAATGTAAGACATTGTGAAAGTACTTATTAACTGTCTTTCCCGATCTTATAAACCGGAACTTTATAACTTTATTTTTCTCATGGTGAGCAATTGTATGTAAAAATATAGCTATTTACTCATCTACTTGTCAATACCTAGATGCTCTTAACGCACCCTTAGTTTCAAGTAATGTGCATAAATTAGTGAATGCATTTCTATTCATCTTTAGTTGGTTTCTACAAATATAATCACTATAATAAACTATCTAATGCACAATTTGCCTATTCAAAAACACATCAAGGACGTAAATTTATCTTCTTAAAGAATTGTTTTCTATATCCTTCATGACCACTTTTTCAACAATTGGAAGAACCATTGTATTACTTGTACAATGTTCAACCAATGTAAATATAATGCCAGTATCTTCTTCTTTCTCACAATTTCTCTTTTGGAAAATCTTAAACGAGCCATTAACCTATAATCAAAATAAACAAACAATTATATGCAAAAAAAAAAAAAAAACAACTACACATTGCTTAGTAATTAAAAATTTTTTTGAAGAAAGACAGAGCAAAAAAAAAAAAAAAAAAAGACAGCAAAAAAATTCAAGATAGCTAATAGCTAAGTGCTAATTCATGGCATCATTCATATATAGGTCTTAAGACTTTTTGTGTTGAAAATTGAGAACAAACTTTGATTAAAATGTAATAGGTTCAAGATTCCAATAAAACAAGCTCTTAAATAATATGCTTAAAGCCAAATAAGGAAATAGAGAAAATATGAAACTAGCATATACTTAGAAATAGGAAATGGTAAAGCAACTGTCATGTACTACAATCCATTGCAATTGTGAATTCAATATGTCAACCACCAGTTTTTTCAAAGCCATTTTATCAATTACAAATGAATATTCTATCATGAAGAAACAATATTCTATCAATTGAATATTCAAGCCATTTTGTTGGATGGTGTTAGTGGGTTTGATTTGGTTTTGACATAGTGTTGTTGTTGTCATTTAAGAAGAGGAGTAGGAAAAGGCAAAAGAGGAGGAAGAAGATGAAAATTGAAGAAGGAATCAAAATGAAAACCCAGGAAGAAGGAATCAAAACGAAAACAAACAAAAAAAGAAGGCAAATAAAAAAAAAAGGAAAAGAAATCATTCATACCTGTGACCATTGATGACAACCATTGATGATGGAGCTCTGGTAGAATGTTGGCGTCAGTAACGATGGATGGTAGAGAAATAGTGAAGAGGCTAGGTTATCTTCCAACAAACTGAGAAGGGTAATAAAGAGAACAAATCACCCAAATTGGTTAAATAGCCTTTCCATTGGAAAGGATTTTCCATCTTCTATCCCCCAACCAAACATCAGATTTAGACACAATTTTAGGAATGGCTTTTCCATTCCATTCCATTCCTCCCAACCAAACTCACCCTAAGTTCTTGGTGGTATTGATGTGACTAGTTAAACAACATTTTAGACGTAAAAAATTAGACAACAAATATGAATCCAAATATATATTCATATAAAAAAATATAATAAAATCAAACAAACCATACCGAAACCACAATTCTTTTGTAGTTTTTAGTTGTTATACTATATCATGGTAATGTTTTTTTAACAAAAATATGATCCTTAAATAAAATTTGTTAAAAATTTGATGTTTTGAAATTGTGCCCTAGTTCTAAATGTCAATTTCCTAAAAAAAATTTCTTTGAATTCATAGAAAATATGACAATATAATCAACTCTTGACAAAAAACATGTGAGCACTTAACATGAATTTAAAATTTAAAGGTATAAATATGATGTGGTGTAAGATGTAAGTTATGATTTTTTTAATAACCTCAAAATATTGGATATATATATACATAATATTGCATATATTTCATATATTGCATATTATATACACACACACACACACAAAAGAATTTCTCCTCGTACTGCCCTTAAATTATAGCTGTTGGTTATGCTCCTTAGAGAGCCGTTTGAATTTTGAACCCATCCTCGAGTTTCGAGGCTCAACAAATGCTCTTGGTGCTTTCAAAATTAAATAAAAATATATAATTGTGTCTATCATTAAACCTTTGACTTGTTCGATGCAGATAAGCAGTTTTTTATGTTTCTTATGTTGTCTTGTAATGATATCCTATTTATTTATGTTGTTATGAAACTTCCCGTGAGTTTTCACTTTTCATTTAGGGTATCCGAGTATGTGTTTTGGACTCGACCGTGAATCTCTTTTTTGCACGTTATACATAATAATTACCACGTATATCAACGATCTCTTCATGGTAAAATTATCAATTATTCATTAACAAGTTCCTAAATTCTAACCACCTATATTTCCTAAATTCTATTCTTAAACAAAGAATCAGGTTTCCAGTAATCACTCCAACCGTTTGATTCAAGATTGCATCATATTCTATTTATGACTGTGCAACACATTCAGTCGAAAGAGATTCTACCATTAATCCTAGCATTTGCATAAGAATCAAGATAATGGTGAGTTACCATTGTTTGTTTAGACCTTAAATTATGTATATAATGTCAATTTGGCCTCTAAACTTTTAATTTTAGTAAATTATGTAAAGTCCCTTTGATCCTTCTAGATACATATAGTTTTTCTCCAATTACAAAATATTTTACAACATAATCCTTTATTAATCCTCCCAAAAATTTTTTAACTACTACATGATTTGCATAACTCTTTAAAAAATTCTTAATTTTATATTGATTTTTGATTAAATGAAATTTTATAGTTACAAGCATAGTTTAGTTTGGAAAAAAAAAATAAAAGGATCATGAAATATTTCTTAATTATAATGTCAGTTCAATTAGAGTTTAATCTTTGCCTTCCTAAAAATAAAAAATAAAAAAAAAATAAATAAAAATCTGACACCTCGACTACACACGTGATATTAGTGAAGCAATATTAAAATGAGGTGTACCTTAAATTAGTCCTACAACCAATTAATTAATTACACCTGGTTCCTCCTAGTTTTTCTATTTTTCTTCTTTCTTTTTAGAGATGACAGCATTGGAGGCTATTTACAGAAGTTAAAATTAACTGAATTTCAAAATGTAGTCAGTTGCTATTTTTAAGCTCCACCTTTACGGCCGCAAAACGTTTTCGTTTACAGAACACACCCGAGAAGCCCGCGACAAGCTTTCGAAACTCAAAAACAGCGTACCAGAAAACATTATTCCATGGAAACTAGGGTTAGGGTTTCGTCATCTCCACACGTTTTTCCTTCGTTCCTCGCTCTCAGCTCTTTAGCCATGGCCGATTGCTAACACATCCGGAAGATTATTATCAAGCAAATCAATTATTGATATATATATATATATACAAACAGATAATAATCAACGAGCCCCCATGGTGATGGATGAAGATCAAGAGAGAGAAGGTGGTGGAAGAGGAGGATGGGAAACTGTGGAGCAATTGATATCGCCGAACGACGATCAGTCGAATTCGGTTGATGTGGTTCAAGAACTCGTCGGCGTTGTCGAAATGGCGGCTCAATACGGCGATTACAGAAGGACTCAGAGGAAGGAATGCTACAGCCTCGTCAGACGATTGAAGCTCTTGTTGCCCCTTTTCGAGGAGTTGCGAGACCTTGATTCGCCGATTCCCGACGGGGACATCGCCTGCTTGTGTAACCTGAAGAAGGCGCTCGTTATGTCCAGGAAATTGTTGAAGACTTGTAATGAAGGAAGCAAGATTTACCTGGTTAGGGTTTCTGAACAAACCTATATAAATTCAACTTATTCTGCACGTGTACGATTTTTTTATAATTTTTTTTATAATTTTTTAATTTGAAGGCCCTTGAAAGCGAAGCGATCATGGTTAGATTTCATACGATATTTGATAAAATTTCGCTGGCTTTGGATAATTTATCGTACGATGAGCTTGGGATATCAGAAGAAATTAAAGAACAGGTATTAATTTCTTTTGAGCGGTAATTATTTAGCTTTGCTTAGTAATTCAACATGTTACAACTAATCTGACCATATTTTTTCCTGGATATAGATGGATATTCTTCTTCAGCATTATATTGAGTCATATGACTTTGGCTTCCTTTTTTTTTTTTTTTTTTTTTTTAATAGAAAACCTCTAATCTTCAGATAAACAAAATTAATGGCTTCTGTAATCTCATTTTTGTATGACTTCAAATTCTGAAACAAATTGGGATGGTATCTCCTAGAAACGACAATAAAGAACATTTAAAACACGAAAATATATATCTCCTAAACATGTCGGTATCATTTAAAAAAACCAAAAAAAAAAAAAAAAAGTACAACTATAGACAGATAAACGACAGTAATCTTAGAAAACGACAATAACCTACAAGAGACAAAGATGTCTCAAAAAACGACAGTTTCTTGACAAAGCAAGAACTATTGTCATTAAACGCCAGTAGCTTTAACTGACAAAAGACAACTCTATGAAAAATCGAATAGATAACTTCTCTTCAGAGCGACAATAACTTTTACATTTCAACTACAGAACGATTACATTCAGAAACAACATTAACTTTTTAAAATGACAACTATCAGCCTACATCTCAAACGACAATAAAGTTTGCATTCATTTTCATGCATTCATTTTCATTTTTTTTTAATGAAAGATTAAACTATCATTATAAAATCAAAGCATCATTTGTAGATTCTATTGTTTTGTTTGTTTCCTGGGAAAACTTTTGCTTTGGTTTTTCAGATTGAGCTAATGTCGATGCAACTGAGACGAGCAAGGAAGCGAACGGACACACAAGACATAGAACTGGCAATGGATATGATGGTGGTATTCTCCAAAAATGATGACCGGAATGCCGATAGAGCAATAATCGAAAGACTTGGGAAAAAGCTTGATCTACATTCTGTTGAGGACCTCAAGATAGAAACGATAGCTGTGAGGAACCTAATTAAAGAAAAAGGAGGGCAAAATGCAGAGAGTAGTCAGCAAATTATTGACCTGCTTAACAAGTTCAGACAAATTGCAGGCATGGAAGAAACCAATGTTGTTGACGACCCTGTCATGCCTAAAATGCTCACAAAGTCCCCCTCCTTGATGATCCCTCACGAATTCCTCTGTCCGATCACACTAGAAATAATGTCGGATCCAGTTATTGTTGCTAGTGGACAGGTGATCTTCATTCCAGTAAGAAAATATAAATTACTCATTTGATTCATAACCTTTTTGTGAAGTTATAATTTGGTTCCTAACCCTTTTGATTTAGCTAAAAAAATCTCTAAATTCTTTAATATATTATATATAGATCCTTTTTACAAAAAAAACAAAAAACAAAAAATACCTCGGGAATCATACATGATTTACTATTTAAGAATAAGTAAGATAAACAATTTACATAATTTAACTTACATATGTTAGAAATGTGATCTATTCTATCCAATTTTAACCTTTTTTATTGAAAAAAAAAAGGACCATTATGTACTCTTTTAAGAAGTTTAGCGAGCTTTTAGTCACCAAAAATTTTTGGAAACTGAATCACAACTTTGTAAAAAATTTAAGGATCAAATTAGTAATTTACCCGAAAGAAGTAAAGATTGTAATTAAAAATGAGGGGAATTTCACACACAGCAATTTTTATCAATTGATTGAAAGTTCACCCGTCCATTGAATTCTCATAATTAAAAGGTTTAGAATTATGAATGAAACTAACTGTCTTTTTTTTTTTTTGGTTACTTATTGAAGTCATATGAAAGAGAGAGCATACAGAAATGGTTCGACTCAAATCACAGGACATGTCCAAAAACCAGGCAAACTCTTGCCCACCTATTACTAGCGCCGAATTATGCACTAAAAACCCTAATCCTGCAGTGGTGTGAGAAGAACAACTTTCACCTTCCCACAAAGGACCCTCCACCAGGCCAGGAAAGCTCCTCCACCACGGGTCAGAAAGAGGAAATCTCATCCTTGGTGGAACAGTTATCTTCTAGTCACTTGGACGCGCAACGAAAGGCGATCAAGAAGGTTCGCATGCTCTCGAAAGAGAGCCCGGAGAACAGGATTTTGATAGCCAACAGTGGAGGAATCCCACCACTGGTGCAACTCCTGTCCTATCCGGATTCCAAGATTCAAGAACACGCCGTGACGGCTCTACTGAACTTGTCCATTGATGATGCCAATAAAAGGAACATAGCTAGAGAAGGAGCCATTCCAGCCATAATCGAGGTCTTGCGAAAGGGAAATATCGAGGCTAGAGAGAATTCTGCTGCAGCCTTGTTTAGCTTGTCCATAATTGATGAGAACAAAATGATAATCGGGTTATCAAACGGCATACCGCCATTGGTAGATTTGCTTCAAAATGGGACGATTCGAGGTAAGAAAGACGCAGCCACCGCACTTTTTAACTTGTCCCTAAACCAAGCGAACCGGACTAGGGCCATTGGTGCTGGCATTGTGGCACCTTTGCTTCAGTTGCTTAAGGACAGGAATTTAGGCATGATTGATGAGGCTCTCTCCATCCTATTACTCATCGCGGCGCACCCTGATGGTAGGCAAGAGATCGGGCAGCTCTCGTTCATTGAAACTCTCGTCGACTTCATTCGAGAAGGGACCCCAAAGAACAAGGAGTGTGCAGCTTCCGTTCTTCTTGAGCTGGGATCAAGCAACTCGTCCTTCATATTGGCTGCTCTTCAGTTCGGGGTTTACGAGCATTTGATTGATATCACAATCAGTGGGACTAATAGAGGCCAAAGAAAAGCTAGTGCTATTCTTCAACTCATGAGCCAGAGCGAGCAAATTCCATGATACATGTTTGTAAAGCAGGTTTTCGGTTTGGCGGTTTGTCATATGAATTTTACACTAGCAAATTGTCTGAAAGATTGTTGCAAATATCACTTTCACACTAGTAAATTAGTCAATGAATGGTTGTTGTTGGTTCGTATAATTTGCTTAAAACATACTTTCCAATAAATCTTACACAGGAGTTAAAACTAGAAAATGAAAAAAAAAATTAATAAAATGGTTTTCAAGATCCTTAAATGTAGGTGACGTAACGAACAAGTAATCTTGCTTAATTAATATGATTTTTTTTTTTTTGGGTGTCCCCTTTTCCATAGAGTTGTTGGGTTTTCATTATTTCTCTACTGGAATTCGATTATTTGAAGAAAATATATAACTACAAAAAAAAAAAAAACCGGTTGTTTTTAGTTTTTTACCACTTGCAATACTCACCTCTGACTGCCTTTGGAGCCCCCTACGAAATCAGTCATCAAGTATCAAAGACTCAAATTGGAATCCTTTGAATTCTGGAATAAGCCTTGATTTGGAGAGAGGCAAAATATTAAATAAGGGACAAGATTGTAGAGGAATTAATGGATTGTTCTCTCTCTCTCTCTGTAGTTACCTTTATGTATCTCATCTATAGAATAACGGATTGCTCTCTCTCTCTCTCTCTCTCTCTCTCTAGTTACCTTTATATATCTCATATATAGAATTGAAGCATTTTTTTCTTCACTTAATTGGATAATTTTCATGTAAGATAGACGTTGAGACTACTATTTGAAGATGTCTACGTGGAAATATATTGGCAATTAAACAAACGTATTAATACATTTATCATGTTAAAGGGTGAGTCTTTAAATAAATATTAAAAAAATCCCACTAAGGATTTTTTTTTTTCCTAAAACATATTCGGATATGATATTCTGTAACTCTAATTTAAAAATTCCACTCAATTATTAAGTTGTAATATAAGGAAAATTGATATATTTTTTTCTAATGAAACTAGTTCAAGATTTTTTTAATATATAAATGAGAAAGATAAGAGGGCAATAACTATTCTTCATTTATTTAGGAGTCATGATCGCACATGCACGTATCAGACACAGAGAACCTCTCCAACCACTCATAGTACGTGTAATTGATATCTTATCCCTTATATGTTCAACTCATGACCTTTATCTTATCATGAATCATAATGACTACAACTTATAAAAAAAATTATCCTATGGCAGATATATATATATATATATATACACAAACACACACACACACATATAATATAAGTGAGCCACTGAAATAGGCATTAGAAGATTCCACTGCATACATTGTGGATATCCACAATAGCCCTTCAGCGTTCATGATGTGTATATAGGTTGAAATTTTTGATCACCTAATGACCGTTCTTCTACGCTTCTGGAATGGAATGTCTACAATGGCCTGCTCTAACCGACAAAAAATTTTTTTTCCCCCTTTTCAAAGAGTGGGTAAAAATGTATTTTCAAATAAAGATTCTTCTTTTAGATATAAAATCAGAACAAGACAAAAGCAGCCCCAAAGGCCCTCACCCAAAATCAAATATGGTATGATTTCAAAGCACATGCTAGTGAAATATATAGTTTACCTCTTTCTTTCCACCGGTTCCTGTGAAAATAACTTCTTTTCGTGAATGCTGACCTTGCTCCTGCCATGTTCATCAGTGTTTTGCCCTTGTCCATCTGCACTTAGAGGGAGGTAGGGGAGGTTTTTGGAGATATTTATTTTGAATTAAAAAAAAAGTTATTTTGAAAAATATGTTTGTGAAAAAAATATGTTTAAGGTGAAAAAATAAAAAAAATAAAAAACAAATTTAGGAAAAAAAATATCAATATAAATATTATTTCGTTCCTCTCGATATTCTATATAATTTTAAAAAAAAAATCATCTCATTTAGACTTGTAAACATAAAGTTATAAATTTTTAAAATTTGGAGTTTATTGTAGTGTTTTAAAGATATAAATAGTAAAAAAATGAAATATTAAAAAAAAAAGATATTTTGAAGATTTTTTTTCTCAAACTCCGACTTAGGCTCCTCCGTTTTGACAAAAAAGTAATAAAAATAAAATAGAATACTTAAGAGAATCCAAGAAAATTTCTCAGTCATTAAAATTATCATTTTCTATTCTATCATATTATAATTTTAATTTAATAATTATAAGTATATTTATAACGATAATTTTATATTTAATTTTATTATAAAAAACAGAATTTGAAACTCAAGTTCAAAAAAATTATATGAATTTAATTCGATCTTACTGTTAAAAGTTATACTTGATTAATCCTAACGTTTAAAGCTTCGTATAGATACTTTTGACTATTTTCTTTTGCATAATTGCATGTACCTCGGCTGCTTTGTTTGTAAAAGTGAATGTAATTATAAGTCCAATTTTTGGGTTCTTCTGTAGAGCCAGCCACAAACTAGATACTTTTAGGATTTATTTAATTAATAAATTAAATTTAAAAATAAAATAAAATTTTAAATTTTAGATTATTTGATTTAATTATAATTTTTATGATTAAAAATAAGACAAATTAAATTTAAAAATAGATTTGTACTCGTGATCAGTCACGTGCACGCCGCATGTATAATTGATTATTGATTTATCATCTTTCGGTAGTCGTGATCTTTTGAAAAATAATTGCTGTCATCAACTAATTCTGTCATGTCGAGCTCTTTTTTTTTTTTTTTTTTCCTTCTCTCTCTCTCTCTCTCTCTCTCTCTCTTTTTTATTTTTTTCAAAGACTAGACAATGTATTGTTCGTCATATATATAGCAATAAGTCGGCAGCATAAAGTGGAGAAGTTTTTTCCGGTGATGTTAAAGCTGTAAATGTGTAGTGCTCTATTGATTTTAGTTACAAATTGTAGCCAGGTGAAAATTTGCCTTCTGTAATCCTTCTAATTAAAGTATGATATTTTCTTCATTAATTTTTAAAAGAGTTGTATATAATAACCAATACATAATCTTTCATACTCTTAAGTACCCACTAAATCTAATTAAAATCATATTAAAATAAAAATCATATAAATCGATATAATCTAATATAAAATCTGACTAGCAAATACATAATCTTTCATACTCTACATCAAAATTGCCATTAAATATATTTCTTTTTGCAGTAGATATGCACTGATCGCAACTCCAATTAGGGAATATCTTATTATTAATTTATTCCGTGGAGTAACTTTTTTAAATTAGTAATTCATTGTTTTCATAAAAGACTGCAACGAACCCCACATCTTGCAAAAAGAAATGAAAGGTGACCATACTCAAGCGAATATAACTATAAGTGCTTGAGTTTAATTAGAAATTCATTGTATTAAATATATGCAAAAAAAAAAATTTATGATTCGTTTGGTTTAACTTAAAGAAATAAATTTAAATTTTATGAAAGAATACGCTATAAAAAAATTTTAATCATGAGTTTCAACATATTATCCCAATATAAGCTTACTTTATTCACGATGATTATTCCAATGAGCTGTACCTAGCAAACGAACAAGGAAAAGGAACAAAAACGAATTGATGAGCACTTCTCTATTTTTTCACCCCGTTTTTTCTGTGAAATATTGATGGTGGTTCAATTAAATGATTCTTGTTTTTTTATTTTTGGCTGAATGATCATTGTTTCTTCAAACATCATTGCCTAGACTTAGTACATATATTGACAAGATCTCATATCCTGCGATTATAATGATCAGATAATATAACATAAAGTTGATAATGTGTAATATTAAGAATTTTAATGTGTTATATCTTTGTTGATGCAGATTATTTATACCAACAGTTTTTTACATGAGACAATATATATATATGTATATATGAAAGACCTAAAATGACAATCGATGAACAATTAATCTTCATTTCCTACAACAGAATTTAAAAATTAAAAAAAAAAAGAAGAAGAGATAGAGGGAGGGGAAAAAAAAACTCTGAAACAGGAAAGGGTAGTGTACGAAACAGTCTCTTTAAAAGACAGTAAACTTCTATCTATTTCCAACATTATATTCATATTATATCTAAATACAATATAATTTTCATTTAAACACAAAAATATTATATTCAAATACCAATCACATTATATTTTAAATTTAATATAATACTTTTTTATTATTTTATTATTTTTATTAATCACATCACATTTTTTTTCTTCTTTATTTTTATCTATCATATTATATATTTAAATATAATGTAAATACTTTTTATTTAAATATATATTATATTTAAATATAATATATAAATATTTTTTTAAAATATAAATTATATTTAATATATAATATTTAAATATAATATAAATGTAATATATTTATCAATCGTAATTGGAAGCAATGTTTTCCAGTTTCCATTTTCTGCGTGTGGCAGTGAAGAACAAAATTGAGAGGAAAATCTGTGTCCAAGCGGTGATTTATTAAAGTATAGAAAGTCCATTGGTTGAAAAGAAAGTCCATCGGTCGAAAAGAAAGAGAAAACAATAAAATCTTGGATTGGCCACGGAATTATTGACATGGATATTGAAGAGCGGATAAAATAAAATATTAAAGTGGGCCCATAGAGAACCATACTCTGTGGCAAATCTGACCTCATGGGCCCATGTATGATCTTATCAACAAACACTCCGTCAAAAAAGTCGTTTTACCCTTTTGTCGTTTTACGTTAAAGTAAAAACCCCAAACCTCACTCCACGGCCTTTTTTTCTTCCCGCGTACATAATGCAATAATTAACGCACCACATGTTATTTTTCTTAAACTTTGTTTGAGGTTACACTTTAAGGAAAATTTTAAATGAAAATTTTGATTATTTTTAAATTAAGTTAATGCACCAGAGTTTTTTTTTAAATCTTTAGCTTGCATTTGATTTATTGATAGAAACTATAAAATTTTTTATTAGAGGTTGTTTGGCTTTTTAAAAATTTATTAAAATTTTTGTTGATTTAAAAAAAAAGATAAAATAAGTTGGAAAATTATAATTCAAAATGATGAACAGGATAGGTGCTTAATACGTGAAAGGTTAGTAATTTATCTAATTTATAAATACCTATCTCTCTGAATTAAATCTATAATGAGAAGCAAAACAGAAAAATATATTAACATTAATAGTATAGCCGGTCCTAGTAAAAAAAAAGAGAGTGAGTGACGCAAGAGATAGAGAGAAGCGTTCTTGGTCGGAGTTTTAAGTGCATCAATACTAGACCTCTGGCATCCAATATCCAATGTAAGTAAGAAGTCGAGTACAAGAGTAAGATCATGTCATCCATGTAGAGAGAGGGCTACTAGATCGAAGCTATGAATGAGGTTCAGTTGCTGTCTTTGGTGAGTTTTTTCAGTTTGTTCGTCATCATCTCAATCTTCCCTTTTAGAGGCTTTGGCTTATGGGAGGAGATGAGTCATATGGTGATGTATGTGTCGATCTTTATTGCTATTGAGGAGATGTGTTTGCCATTGCTTGTTTTACTTATCAATTTCTTTCATCGGTGTTGAGAGACCTCGCTCTTCTTGATATTTTGATGTTACAACTTATGTTTTTGTTAATAAAAATACATCAACTTATGTTTTTTTCAGTTTGTTCGTCATCATCTCAATCTTCCCTTTTAGAGGCTTTGGCTTATGGGAGGAGATGAGTCATATGGTGATGTATGTGTCGATCTTTATTGCTATTGAGGAGATGTGTTTGCCATCGCTTGTTTTACTTATCAATTTCTTTCATCGGTGTTGACAGACCTCGCTCTTCTTGATATTTTGATGTTACAACTTATGTTTTTGTTAATAAAAATGGTTTCTATCCCGATTAACTTGGATCTTTATATTGTTTGCTTAGTAATTAGTTTTGTTTTTGTCCGCAAGATTAGTTTCCTTATTGGTGTTTATGTGGTCTTTGTGATACAAATTTTTTGTCATTGGTTGATTAGATATTTTCATTAATATATTATAAAGGATTTGTTAAAGAATCATTATACTTGATATCTTATATACCTTTCTATTTTATTTATGAAGTTTGGCATATGTTGTATCTCTTTATAAGTTATTTGAGTTTCAGGATAAACTAATTATTTATTGATGATAGGTATTTTGTAATAAAAAGTTTTATATGTGAATTATCAATAATTGCATTACTTTTATCCTTTGAAATATAATTTTCATTTTCAGAAAAAATTTGAAAAATATGTCATGCCACGTATATATATTTTTAAGTTTAGTTTAACATCATCTCTAAATTTTCCTACCTCTTTATGTCAAAATAAAATAATTTAGGCAACAACCTAGCAACTTACAAAAAATATTTACCATACGTATTTTTTTTATATATAATAACTCTTCAATTCAATAGTAACATATATATCACAAGACTCTCCTAAGAAATTTTTAAAGTAAATATAGAACAGAAACAGCACATGTGTTTTTATCACCATCCGAGCTCCACACGGTACCAAATAGTAAATATTGGCCAATTCTGGGCCATCGTCCAACTACTTCCATAAGTAGTCTAAACAACTGAGATTTTACCATTAAATGTTGTGAGTGATATTTTATTTTCCATTTTATTTTTTCTAAGATTTTTCTCTTCGTTTTCTCTTGCTATAACGCTAGCAAAGGGCTATTTTTTTTTTCTTTTTCTTTTGCCAAAACGGTAGCAAATGGCTTTAATTGTGATGCCAAGTTGTGGCCACTCCCTAGGCAGATGGGACACATCACCCACTAAACTATTTTCCGATGGGTCACCACCACCTTCTGCAAAGTGTTTATGACCCCTCTCTCTCTCTCTCTCTCTCTCTCTCTCTTTATTTTAAAAAAATAAAAATCAAAGGTTGCGTCAATCTTGTTAACCCTAACGAGTCTCGCAAGGGGCTCACCAATTATTATATTTATATTATTCTATGAGTGGGTCCCACAATAATGAAGTGCACGAATCATAGAACCGTGGGTTGCAGTGTCACAAACATCTTTTTTATTTTCTGCAGACTTTGGGCATTAGAGGATAGTTACAAAAATTATTGGAATGTATATGTGTGGGGGTAAGTTTTTAAGATTAGGAAATTTTTAACTGTTTGGTCAAGCCATGTGTTACTGTAGGGATAAGTGAAAAAAGGAAAATTAGCCATCTAGCTCTTTATAAATTGGCCAAAAATTTTAACCAAAGCCTTGCCACACCAAAAAAAAAAAAAAAAAAAAAAACCAAAAGCAAAGAAGGGCGTTTGCCTCTTCTCTGTCATCTCCTCTTCTCTCTCTCTCTCTTTCAAACCTTCCTTGCTTGCAATGGATCCATACAAGGTATTATTTTTATTATTTTGTTGTTTTTTTTATTATAATATAGTTCTTGGGCAATATGGTAGAATCTAAGCTCCTTGCTGGGGTTTTTTAATCTCCTTTTTGAAAGCAACTAATTCATTGTTTGATTTGATCATTATGAAAATTCTTCCTTACGTAAGTTTGATAGATTTGTATTCTTAGTGACGCATAATTTGTGTCTTCTTTATTCAGCTTAGCAATATTACTAGATTATTTTTCTTCTTCTTGTTTTTTTTTTTTCAGTTTTTATTTAAATATAAGAGATCTAGACTCTTAATTACTCAAATGAAAAACTAAGTAAAAATATGAATATTCCTCAAAACTTTCTCACGTGTCTGTTGTGTTTATAAGTTAGTATTTACATATTTCATGGTCAACTTAAGCTTTGAAAAAATACTTAAAATAAAAGTACGACGAACGTTGGAGTTAAAAAAAAAAAAATCATTCTTTCCATCAATAAAGAAAAAACCTTTAAAAAACTGCCATTTTCCAGACCTTTTTTTTTTTTAATCTCAGATCAATCTTTAACCAAATCAATGAAACCAAATTTACAGCATGTGGCGAGGTAGCTTAATGTTTCAAAGTTTTTGTTTTCACTGCAATCCTTTTGGCTCATGACGATCATCTCTCAGCAAACCTTAATAACAAAACGAAGAGTAGAAGAAGATCTCAGCCACTACATATGTATAGATATATATTTAACATATATATATCAGAAATATATACAAATATATATATGAAAAAAGTACTTTCAATAACGAGAGTTTTTTAGGTTTTGGTCATAATGTTTTTTAATATATATATATATATAGTATATGTAACTGATGATGGTTTATTTGTAACTTGGATGACTCAGTATCGACCTTCAAGTTCTTACAACTCTACTTTCACGACCACTAATGCTGGAGCTCCAGTTTACAACAATGAATCTGCGCTAACCGTCGGTGCTCGAGGTAATTTCTCACCCTTTCTTTTTTTTTTTTTTTACTACTTCACTACTTGATCTGTAACTAACCCTTCATAAAATCTTCTCTACTCATATTATATTTAAATGCAATGTAATTTTTATTCAAATATAAAAATATTTCATTTAAATATCAATCACATCACATTTTAAATTCAACACAATCACTATTTATTTTTTTATACTTTATTAATCACATCACATATTCTCTTTCTCTATCTTTTTTCTCTTTACTTTTACCAATCACATTACCCCTCCGTCTATTTGACACTTTCAAATTTGAAAAATGAAAAATTTTTTATTTCAATAAAAATAAATCTTTCTAAATTTCCGTATCTGAACATCCAACATTTTTCATTTTTGAAAAATAAAAAAAGAACTCTTTAAAAACAAAAAGTTTTCACCCACTCAAACAACTTTTCTTTTTTAAAAAAAAATTACAAACAACTTTTTATTTTTCATATATAAAAGTTTTCCATTTTCCAAAAACAAACACTCCTTCCAAATACTTTTCATCTAAATATATATTATCTTTAAATATAATATAAATATTTTTTCTCTAAATATAAATTATATTTAATACATTATATATAAATATAACATAAACATAATATATATATATATCAAACGGAATCTAAAATAGACTTTTAAGAAATAAGTAAATGATTACGGTTACAAACGGAGTAGATCTCTGCAAATGAAAGCTTATTATTATTGTAAAAATAAAAAAAGAAAAGAAGTTGTTCTGCAAATATCTGATCTGCTATTTGTCGTACGCGGTGATTAAGGTTTGATCGGTCTTTTTCTAAGACGGCGAAAACGCCATCTTTTGAGTATTGGGACACAGTTGTGAAGTCGCGAAATGAATTAGCCTCCGTCTGTTTGACACGTTTAAATTTAAAAAATAAAAAATTTTCATTTAAAAAAAAATGAACCTTCCTAAATTTTTCTGTATCTGAACATCTAACATTTTTCATTTTTAAAAAATGAAAAAAGAACTCTTTAGAAACAAAAAGTTTTCACCCACCCAAACAACTTTTCACTTTTAAAAAAAATTCCAAACAACTTTTTATTTTTCATATCTAAAAATTTTCTATTTTTCAAAAACAAACACCCCATCCAGACGGACCCTTAGTTTGGCTTCGTGTGAGCTCAGACGCCGATGTTTTTGGAACTTTTCATTTTATATATACTTAAATAAATAAATAGAAAGAAAAGCGACGTTTTTTTATTTTTTTATTTCTTTTGAAGATTTATATATACGTATTTCGCGGTCGGCTCGAGCCTAACACGATTCACTGTCGCCACATCGTTATTTTGTTTCCTAGCGAGTAGCGTTATTCTTAATTTTTATTTTTATTTATTTCAAAAAAAAAAGTCCATTTTTATGTCATTGTTGTTATTTTGCTAATGAAAGATTTTTTTTTTCTTTCTTCCTTGTTCTCTTATTAGAATATTTTGGCAGTATTTGGAATTGATTTTAAAATATTTTTGGTATTTAAAAAAATGATAGTGAAAATATTTTGAAAATTGTATTAAAATCATTTTTAAATATTTTCTAAGTGTATATTCTGATAAACATAAAAATAAAATTTTCTTTTGTTATATTTTTTGAAAATCTATTTTATAAATAAGTATTTTATGAAAATATATTTATTTTTAATTTAAAAATAACAAAAATTAAATTATTAGTCATAATTAAAAAAAATTTTGGTGGTAGACTTTACAATAAGGGATAGGGATGGAAGATATGGGTAGTTTGAGTCCTAAATAGCAGTAACGGTAAGATTTAAGTCTCGAGTTAATGGTCGTTGTCGTGACGAGGTCATCGTCAGTCCATGATCATTGCCCTTTATTAGAGATAAAAGTCATCATTGGATATAGTCATTATCATCAACACTGCATAGGCAGAGAAGAAGAGAAAGATAAGAGGAAAAAAAAATGAAAATAAAAAAGTAAAATGAATTTTTTTTATTTTTAAAAAACTTAAAAAAATAACATAATTAAAAACGATATTTTCAAAATAATTTTAAAAATATTAAAAAATATATTATTTTACACCGTATTCATTTATAATATTTTTAAAAATAAAAAATCATTCTTAAAAAAACAAAACTAAATGCTAACTTTGTGATTCTAAATAAAAGGATATTTATGAAAAGCTGAAAATAAAAACTAAAGTTAAAAAAGAAACATACTTATTTTTTTTCTTTTTTTATAGAAAATAAAAAAGAAACATGCATTTCGACCGGCAGACAAGTAGCTCACGTGCTGTTGGGCTCTTTCCTAAATAGGATAATTAGGTCACATGTCCAAAATTTCAAATATGTATTGATTTTTGCCATATAAAAAAAAGTTTATAAAAAAAATACCAGATAATGTAATAAATAAATTAATTAACTTTTTTTATTTTTCACTCTCTTACCCTTACCTCTCCCCAACCCCAACGCGATCCCCCCAGCCTCTCTTTCTCTCTCTCTCCTTTCTCTCTCTTGCTCTCTCGTTCCCACTCTGACTAATTTGGCAACAATGAGGACGTGATCAATTCCCGAGATCCATCTCCTTCGCACCCGATCCTCGCACAGCTGCTTGTCGGTGCAATCTGAAAACACCGACACAAACGAGGCTAAGTTTCGTGATTCCACCGTGATTGGTTAGGATTCTGGTGAGATCGGGGCAGATTTGCTTGGATATGGTGCATAAATTCGAGAATCAATCTCCACCATATCTCGAATGTCTCGCCAGAATCGCTGGAAGTCGATCCAATCTCGTCTGTTTTAGCCCCATACTCGTCGGAATCGCGATTTTCCGTTCCGTTGGATTTCTCTCTTCACCGCGATCGATGGAATCAACGACGTGTTGAGCGCTGTTGGTGATGCCGACGACAGAGTTGGTGCAGACCGGGGAGGGCAGGGCCGCTAGGGAGCAACAGCGGTGACGTCAAATTTGAAAAATAAATGATGATTTTTAATAAATAGATAATTAAATATTTATGATGTCATCAATGAATTTTTTACAAGAGGGTTTTTTTTTTTTTTTTTTTTTTAACGTGGCAAATCAATCCGAAGGCATTTTTCCAAAGTTCCATAGCATCAGATGGCAAGGAAGCCCAACATTTTTGTCCAACTGTGACCTTTCATGGGCTGAATTCTGGAAAGACAGATCCGCTAAATCCTGATTCAAATCGAGCTTAAACTTGGTTCAGGCCCCTTTTTAAGTGGGTTTAGTAATGGGCTTCTCGTTAGGCCCAATCGCTTTGCAGTTTCTTTTGGCGGGGAACGGAAAAGGTATACATGAAATTAAAATTTTTGTTCGAGTCTTTAGAAAAATAAAAATAAAAACGAAAAATTCAGCCAAAAAATAAAAAATAAAAAGTTTCAAAAACAATCATATGAATGGAAGTCGATGGATTATGGACATTTGCATCTGTAGATTTGTTCTCTATATGCCAGAGAATACCCAGATCAGCGTTTGTTTGGCCCACAACATGTTTGACAAAAGGCATGAACTGGATGCTTAATTTTAATTAAATTACGAGCTGTGTTTTGGTTAATGGAAAGGTCCAATTCTGCTGGAAGATTATCATCTGGTGGAGAAAATTGCCAACTTCACCAGGGAACGGATGCCGGAGCGTGTTGTCCACGCTAGGGGAGCCAGTGCCAAGGGGTTCTTTGAGGTGACACATGATGTATCTCACCTCACTTGTGCTGATTTCCTCCGGGCTCCCGGAGTTCAGACACCCGTCATTGTCCGCTTCTCCACCGTCATCCATGAGCGTGGCAGCCCTGAAACCATCAGAGACCCTCGTGGTTTTGCAACCAAGTTCTACACTAGAGAGGTATAAGGATTTATTTTCATATCATGGTACTATTATTTTAATACCTTCATCAATCCTATATGTTTTTGAAACTGCATGTTTTCAAACAGTTGGTTCAGCAAAATTTTTAGACTAGAGAGGTGCAAGGATTTTCATTTTATGTACTTTTAGTTTATAATTGAATGATCAAATATGTCTGCAAAACTCCGTGTGTTTAAAGTGTATAACGAATACTAGTATTAGGTAGCTTATTTGGTAGTAGTAAAGTTTTTGGCCTTGTAGGGATTTCACTTAATTTGAATTCCCGCCTTGCTTGCTAATAAATGTGGTTGTTCAAGTTCCCCTGTTGTGATCATGGTTCTGACCCTCTTGTTCTTGTATTGGCAGGGTAACTTTGACCTCGTGGGAAACAACTTCCCCGTGTTTTTCATCCGTGATGGGATCCAGTTCCCCGACGTAATCCATGCTTTTAAACCAAACCCCAAGTCTCACATCCAGGAGTACTGGAGGGTGCTTGACTTCTTGTCCTTCCACCCAGAAAGCATGCTCACCTTTGCCTGGCTATTCGACGATGTGGGCATCCCCTTAAATTACAGGTATGGGCGACGTTACATGTATCTCAATGAAGGAACAACATATTTTTGTACAATTTCAGTAGTGCCTTCAATTACCAAGAAGAATAATAAGTTTTTTTTTTATTCATTTAAAAGAAAATACTCTTTATATTTTTTGCATTATGCCGCATTGATTTTTTATTTTTTATCCGCTAACTACAGGCACATGGAAGGCTTTGGTGTTCACGCCTTCACTTTCGTCAACAAGGCAGGCAAAACAACCTTTGTCAAATTCCACTGGAAGCCCACTTGTGGGGTCAAGAGTTTGTTGGAGGAAGATGCCATTAGAGTTGGAGGAACCAACCACAGCCATGCCACTCAGGATCTGTATGAGTCAATTGCTGCTGGAAACTATCCTGAGTGGAAACTCTACATCCAAGCACTTGATCCTGCAGACGAGGACAAATTTGACTTTGACATACTCGACACTACGACAACTTGGCCTGAAAACCTCATCCCTTTGCAGCCAGTTGGTCGCATGGTCCTCAACCGGAACATCGACAACTTCTTTGCTGAGAATGAACAGCTTGCCATGAACCCTGCCCACGTTGTACCTGGTATCCACTACTCGGATGACAAGATGCTGCAGGCTCGTCTCTTCGCTTACAGTGACACTCACAGATACCGTATTGGTGTAAACTATCTTCAACTCCCGGTTAATGCTCCCAAGTGTGCTCATCACAACAATCACTATGATGGTGCAATGAATTTCATGCACAGGGATGAGGAGGTAATACTCTTTTTCAGTTGATGGCTCTTAGACTAGTTCATTTAGATTAGTTCTGATTATATATGCTATCGTTTTTCTTTTAGATTGATTACTTCCCGTCAAGGTATGATCCTGTCCGCCATGCCGAGAGGTTCCCACTTCCTCCTTTTATCATCAATGGAAGGCGTGAAAGGGTAATTTCTCGCCACTAGAATTTCATAATGTTTTGTCTGAATCAAAAGTATACCAACTATAGTTCTTCGATTGAGCGATATGTTTTAATTTTTTTGGCGAATGCAGCGCACTATTCCAAAGGAGGACAACTTCACACAAGCTGGAATCAGATACAGATCTTGGGCACCAGACAGGTACTTCTTACATGTGGTCTTTATTATTTCCCCAAAAGAAAATGAAGATGTTTGATCTCAAATGCATGTCTGCATCAATGCAGATCACTATTGGTTTAATTTCCCCTCACATTGATCTATGACTTTTTCAGGCAAGAGCGGTTCGTCAAACGATGGGTTGATGTCTTGGCTGACCACCGGGTCACGCACGAGGTCCGCAGCATCTGGATCTCCTACTTGACTCAGGTCAATTTGCATCCAAATTTTTTTTTTTTTAAATAAAAAAATGATTTATGTTTAAAGTAGTGATATTTTACTCACTGTCGCGTTCTTTGGTGGTATTGTTTGGTACAGACGGACAGGTCTCTCGGACAGAAGGTTGCTTCTCGTCTCAATGTAAGGCCAAGTATCTAAGAGTGAGATGGTGCATGTTTTAAAGTTTGTAAGAGTGTGCCAGAAGAAGAAGACAATGAGCAAGAGAGAAGAGAGTTGATTTTAAATATGGAAGGATGAATAAAAATGTTATTAATCAACTTAATGTGTCGTTTGTATTTTTATTTTGTGTTCCAAAACTCTCATGTACCATATCTATCAATTTAATAAAGTCTGGTTGATTTATAAGCCAGTTTTAGTATATTTTCCATTTTTTTTCCCCCGTTCATTTCTCAATATCTGTTGCACGCATTGGGGCTTGGTTGTGTACTCTTAATCACCAGGTGAACAAACTAATCTCATGTGTTTGGTTTGCAAAAAAGATACTTATGTTTTTTTTTTCCTTGATTCTTCTGATGTTTTTACTTTGTTTCATAACCAGGGAAATAAGTAAAATCCAATCAATTCTTCAGCTCAGCAACTTGCACACCATTGGCACCCTTGGAAAACTGGTACTTCTAACTGTTCTTCTAGTCATATACCTTGACCCCAAAAAGTTGCCAATTGTTTCCAAAATGTAAAATTCAAATCTTTTTTCTACAGAATTCATGCACTTCAATAGCAGAAGATGTGGAGCAACTGGGATTGGCTCTAGCAATTCCTATGGCTCATAAATAAGGTCAGTCATGAGTTGTTTTCAGACCTATTCTGGTAGTGGCTATCTCGCATAAACACCACTTTGATTAATAAACCTGATCACATGCTTAAGCAGTTGGTATCATACTAATCACTAAAACATCTTATGGGAAATTTAATCACGATTGATTTTTTTCGATGTTAGTGAGAGTAGAAAAGATGTCATAATAAAATGTCAAGAACTAGAGGTACTTTGCGGAGGAACTAACATGTGTATCGGTCAATCTAGAGCAACTTGACACTCTTTAAGCTAAACACATCACTATCTCTGTTTTATTCCTTAGAACTAGTATCTAACCATCTATATTAGACATGACAATACAGACATGGCATAACATAACGATAAATTCACAATTCACTCCACTGTAAAGTTTAGAAATCGCATATTAGATTTATTATTTTTATTATTATTATTGGTAATAAAACGAACATGGCTTTTATTTTCTTTGGTGCTAGAAAGAAAGCACTCTATCGTACTATTGGCACGTTGAAATCGAATTATTTATTGTATAACTTGACTCAAAAGTGTAAATGCTGCAACCATCCTCCAATAAAATATTAAGGAATGCCAAAATTTGAAATCTCTAATAAGTATAAGTCTTAATTCAAAAAATAAATGTCGTCACAACAGCCTTTAAAAAAAATGTATCTTGTCCTAGTAATTTTAGGATGAGGGCTGAAAAGTACAATATTATATCCCGAAAAGTGTAAAACAGATATTCTTGATGAGTTAGATCCCTCTCTCTCTCTCTCCTCACTCATTTCTTTATCTTGCTCTATAAATGAAACTCCTTTTACTTTCTGCATAATGAGAAGGAATTTAAGGGGACACTTCTTATACACTCCATTCAACACAATTTTGCCAAAGTTTGCTTATCATTGATTGAATACCTTTTTTTTAAAAGCAATATTATGAATATGAAGTTGTTGCAGACACATTTTATCTAATTTATCATAAATTAAAGAATGCGATTTTGTTTTTTTTTGTTTTTTTCCCTTCTGCTCTTAAATGAACGAAAGAAAAAATCTAGAACAGCCGTAGAGCGAGCGCAAACCATGGGCGACTGCATTGATTTTTCTTGCTAGGAAAAAATGAAAAAGTAACATTTGACTACTCTTTTTTTTTTTTTGGGGGGGGCTAAAAAGTAACATTTGACCGGTGTCCGTCTGATTGAGGTAGCAAAGTCTTAATTTGATATTTCATTACTAATTTACTTGGGTTATTCTATCCAATAGCATGATACAAATTATTTTATATTTATTAGATTAATTTTTAAAGATCTAATCTATAAATAGCTATCTTAAAAATGGAGAAACACGCACGTTCTAACTATAAATTAGGGAGTTTATAAATTAATCAAATAATTAAAACAAAAAAAAAGGTGTACTAAGTTTAAAATAAGTAATCATATGTTAATTAAAAAAAAAAAAAAAAGAAGTCACATAATTTAAAAAAAAAAAAGAACCTTAAAGCCAAAATTTCCTTATTTTTCCGGGGACGATTTTTTTGGGTCGTAATTGTAAGCGAGAAATGAGACAAAGTAGAAGTGGGCCCAGAAAAGCAGGCTTTTGTGGCTAACGGCCCATTTGCGATAAAACCTTATCGGCCAATCGGTCTCTTTCTCGTAAAACACCAAAACAGAGCTCCAAAGCATATCCAGGGATCCCCTTTTGCGAGGAGCACACGTTTCGAGGCTCTGTTGTGCCAACGTGGCACGTTATAAATGGGCCATGTCATCTACCGGCCACCAGTGGTTGTGAGCAGGTTCAAGCATATCACCAAAATCGAGGATAAGGAAGCCTCAGTCCACGACTTTCTCAATTATTTTATCAAATTTTCTCTCCCTCTGCCTTCTTTCTGTATTTTTCTTCGCCATATAAATTACTTCTTATATCAGTTCGTGGGTCCCATCTTTTTGTTATTATATTATTATTTTTTTTATTGTCATTGGTTTTTATCCTCACAAGTGAAAGTTTCGACGAGGATTTTCAATTTATCGCCTATCCTCCTCACGCTATTTTTGGATCAACGGAGATGTTAATATCGTTAAATATTGAATTAGTGCCTTGCTATAAAAAAAAAACATATGATTATAAATATGATGTAGTAATATTTAGAGTTCAATTTGATCAAAAATTTAAGTTTGAAAATTTAGGTAAATTTTAAATGAATTAAATTATAAAATAAATATTATATTTAATATTTAAGTTTAAATTTTAGAATTTTATTTTGAATTAAAAATATTTGAGGGATAAAAATTAGATTTAAACTTATATTAAAAATTATGTTTTTCTTTATTTTCATGTGATTAGTATTTTTTTTTTGTTTGAGAAAATATTTATGACTGGTATTTTTAATATAAAACATTATATAACTTATATATCAAAAAGTTAGAAATGGACTAACAAATCATATATAGGATTAAACTCAAACTAAATTTTTTGAGTTCGAACCCATAAATTAAATGAATTTTTGATTTTATGATAAGATGACTCTATTTTAAATTAAAAAAAAATCATTCATCAAATATGATGTAGAGTTTAAATTTCTTTATCTTTAATTAAAAAAAATGAAATACTCCTTTTATTAGTGTTAGGTGTTAAAATATTTATTAAAAAATTGTTGGTACTTGTTCATGAATTGTCACCATTCTATTTAATAGCTACAACTTAATAGTAATTGAGATAATCCTTTTAAGTATCTATTCATTAGAGTTATATAAACATTCTAAATAAAATGTTTTAGATTGGAGTTGCCTAAAAAACATGCTTATATAATACATGCTAACTTAAAAAAAAAAAACTTTTTATTATCCTTTTACTTTCCGAAACTTGATATCTAGTTTGTCGATAAGTTTTTTTTTTGGTTAATGTTATTCTGGAGTTTCTTTTGGGGTTAACTTGGTAGAATTTAATTGGTGAATTGTTTCTTATTTATAGTTGCTTTGTATTTCAATAAATACAAACTTTAACTCTAAAGTATATTGTTTTGTTTTGTAGGGGACAAACAAAGTAGTTTGAATTTTCGAACTTTAAAAGTAAAGATTAATATAATTATTAATTAGAACTACCAATAAGTTCGTACATATAATCTCTTAAAAAAGTTATTTTTAACATAATCCTTCTTTAAAATTAATCCATATTCCATCCTTAAAATTTCCATTAACATGGAAATGAGTGTGATTTTTTTTTTCTTTGAGTAAGGAATAAAATGTAGTTAATTCATTTCTTTATTTTGTTCACCATAAATTTCCTCGTTAGAACAACTGAAAACAATCAAAAGATTAGATTCAAATTAAAAAAAAAAAAAAAAAGGGAAAAGAGGGAGCCACATACAGTTCGAGATAACGACATAAAGAATCGCGAGTATTTAGTGAGCGAGACGCTAAAATGGCACGAATAATTATAAATTATATGCATGAGCTGACGTCATTTTTCAGCGTCCAGTTTAACTCCGCGGAGATAGAGACAACGATCATTACTAGTCTGGGAATTTGGGAAAAAATATATATATATATATATATCTTATAAAAGCCACGCCCTCTTTATCAATTATCCCCCAAATTTGCATATTAATCGCCACACGAAAATTATCTTCGTTTTCTCTCTCTTTTCATCGCTGACCTTCCTCCATTCCTTCTAATGGATCCCTACAAGGTACTACTCATTTCTCTTGTTCTTATCGAAATCCCTAATTGAATTTGATCCTAAAGCGTTTGATTTTTTATGAATTGTCTGTTTTCCTTGTCTATTGAATTGGAAATTTTATGTCTGTATTCAAGTTTGATCGCTCGGAAATCCTAGGTTTTGTAGTGCTTGGTAAATCAAACAGAACCACAAAGAGATATGTTATTGAATTAGTCGAAGAATCGTGTTTCAGAATCGTGCAGTTAAGTAATATGATTGGAGATTTTTTTTTTAAACCAAAATAATTGGGGTTTTAGCTGGTTTATGTATATATTTTTGGTGTTTTGTTTTTATAGATTAATGAAATTTCATTGCCTCCTTTGATAATCACATTTTTTGGTTTTGTGATTTAGTCCCGTCCTTCAAGTGCTTTCAACTCCCCTTTCTTCACAACGAACTCCGGTGCTCCGGTATGGAACAACAACTCTTCGCTGACAGTTGGACGAAGAGGTACTCATCCAAAAGTTCTATTACTTTCTGTTTTTTTGTATGTGAGTCATTTTGGGTAAAATTTTCCTTGAAATTTGGATTTATGCGAATACTATACTGGTAGGCACTCGGTGTTTTGTTGCTTATTATGAAATAAGTATCTTTTTTTGTTGCAAGAGTCTGTGATGCTTGTTTTTGTTGATTTTGGTTTCACCTGGGAGTTGATTGCTGAACAATAGCGAGAACTGTTTTGTTGGATTGCTGCACTCTTTTGTTTCTCTCTTAAGACGTCTTTTCTTTATGTGCTTATGTACTTATGAGTTGTTTAGCGAAAGAAATGCTGACATGAGTTGTGCATGGCTGAACCTTTTCAAGTTGTTGAATTTTTCAAGTGAAGTTAATACTTTAATGTATTTTTTTACGATTTATTAGAAAATTTTGACCTACATAAATTGGTCTTGATTGGTAGTGTCCTCTGTTTATTGTAATCTTTCTGGATTCTTTTTGTGATTTGGTTGGGGTTGAACGGGATTAGTGGTGAGAAATTAAAGGGTCTTTTATATTTTGTGAGAACAATCTACAGATGAGATTCTTGGATTTGCTTTAGTTTTCTGTGTGAGGAAAATCCGTTTGCGTTCTGAGCAGGTGAAAAAAGTATAACTTTATTGCCACTACAATAATTTGAAAAATCATAAGTTTTGAGACTTTTGCATAGATTGGTTGCTTAAAGGTTTAAAATCTTATAAATTTGCTTGTATTTTGAAAGGTCCAATTCTCCTTGAGGACTACCATCTGGTGGAGAAACTTGCCAATTTTGACAGAGAACGTATCCCAGAACGTGTAGTCCACGCCAGGGGAGCCAGTGCAAAGGGCTTCTTTGAGGTCACCCATGATATTTCTCACCTAACTTGTGCTGACTTCCTTCGTGCTCCTGGAGTTCAGACACCTGTCATTGTACGTTTCTCCACTGTTATCCATGAGCGTGGCAGTCCCGAAACCATTAGGGATCCTAGGGGTTTTGCTGTGAAGTTCTACACCAGAGAGGTGAGGAATTTACTCTTACTTTTTAGCACATGATAATGTGCTTGAAGTTATTAATGATGGTATCGAGTGTTGAGACCCTTTTGTTGGTTATGTTTTGGGTTTGTGTAAGTGTGTTTTTGTGGTAACTCAAGGCGGTCCTTTGCCAAAAAGTCTCTTCCATGGTTTACTTATCATAATGTCATGGTATCATGTAGCCTTGTGGCTTGTTTTACTATTTGGTTTCAGGTTCTCCTTTTCGTGTTATGACCTCATTCTTGTAATGCAGGGCAACTTTGATCTTGTTGGAAACAATTTCCCTGTCTTCTTCGTCCGTGATGGAATGAAATTCCCAGACATGGTCCACTCTCTTAAGCCCAACCCGAAGTCTCACATCCAGGAGAATTGGAGAATCTTGGACTTCTTCTCACACCATCCTGAAAGCTTGCACATGTTCACTTTCCTATTTGATGATGTTGGTGTTCCACAAGATTACAGGCACATGGATGGCTCAGGTGTTAACACCTATACTCTGATCGACAAGGCTGGGAAGGCACACTATGTGAAATTCCACTGGAGACCCACCTGTGGAGTTAAGTCCCTATTGGAGGATGAGGCTATTAAGGTTGGAGGAGCTAATCACAGCCATGCCACCCAGGATCTCTATGACTCCATTGCTGCTGGAAACTACCCAGAGTGGAAGCTTTTTATTCAGACAATGGATCCCGACCATGAGGACAGATTCGACTTTGACCCACTTGATGTAACAAAGACCTGGCCTGAGGACATCTTGCCCCTGCAGCCAGTTGGTCGCTTGGTGCTGAACAAGAACATTGATAACTTCTTTGCAGAGAACGAACAACTTGCATTTTGCCCTGCCATTGTGGTTCCTGGTGTCTACTATTCTGATGATAAGTTGCTACAGACTCGCATCTTCTCCTACTCCGATACTCAAAGACACCGTCTCGGACCGAACTATCTTCAGCTCCCTGTTAATGCTCCCAAGTGTGCTCACCACAATAATCACCACGATGGTTTCATGAATTTCATGCACAGGGATGAGGAGGTATAAAGTTGCTTCTTTTCTCTAAGTGAAGAATAACAGCCCTTATTTTGCCGAGTTAACTCCCACTTCATCGGTGTTATGCCTTAATTCTCTCTTTTTTGACACAATTTATGGTTTTATGATATTCTTAGGTCAACTACTTCCCATCAAGATACGACCCTGTCCGTCATGCTGAGAGGTACCCAATTCCTACGGCCATCTGCACTGGAAAACGTGAAAAGGTAAGTAGTGATCCATTACTAACATTTTATCAAATTGACTCTTTTTTGGCTTAAATTTGACATTCTAAATCCTAACATATATATAATTTTTTAAATGGGTGCAGTGCGTTATTGACAAGGAAAACAACTTTAAGCAACCAGGGGAGAGATACAGATCCTTCGCACCAGACAGGTAAAAAATTGTTGTTCTTCATTTGGTCTTTTAAGTAAAAATCCAGTATATCGTATCGCGTAAATCAATTTTGATTTGGTTTCCGACGTATGATTTTCCAGGCAGGAAAGGTTCATCAAACGATGGGTTGATGCCTTGTCTGACCCACGTGTCACCCATGAGATCCGCAGCGTTTGGATCTCATACTGGTCTCAGGTCAGTCTTCCATCAACGCAGTGTTTAAAACTATGCTTGCGATTAAATATATCTTTGACTTTAAAATTATGAAAGGTTTCATTAATATTACGTTTGTGTTGGTGAGAACAGGCTGACAGGTCTCTTGGTCAGAAGATAGCGTCTCGTCTGAATGCGAGGCCAAGCATGTGAGGAGGTGGGTGAGTGATGCCGATAGCTCTGTTATATCATGTTTTGGGATTGGACGAGTGCAAATGAGGAGACGGTAAACGAGAGGTTTCCGAATGGTCATATAAGAAAAAGGAGGAATCAATCAATCAAACGCTTAATTTAATCAATCCTGTAATTGCTGTGTTATATCATATATAACTCAAAAACTCTCATAGTAGCTTGTGCTATGATTTGACTCTCTGCTGATGTTGTATTCTAATAAATGACCGTTTTCCTGCTTTATTAGCTACTCTTGTTTTTAAATTTGGTTTCTTTTTGGTATGATTTGTTGAATGCGGAGATTTTGTTTTTCATTTTTGGTTGAAGTTTAATATGGTGATTCGCTTATTGAATTTCACACTTTACTGGCATGCAATGAGATATGCTTGGATGGTTGCTCTCCAAGTATGCTGAAGTAGAATTTGCATGAATCACTTTGGAAAAGAAAAAGCAACCGACTATCAGGAAAACAAAAAACAAAAATTAAAAAAAAAAAATCCACTACCAACAAATTGTTGACCGGTGGGTTCTTAATATCAAATTTCGGTGTGGTTCCTCGAGTACGTAAAGGGCGATGATAGGGTTTTCGCTGTAAAAAATAGGTTGGTGGTGTTTTTTTGTTACCACTCCTTTAAAGAAAGAATCGATTTTTTGTTATTAGGTAAATGGTCTTTTTTTTAAAATAATTTTAATATACCCCTCTATGGATTAATGATATCTTACTAATGGATTGGTGTATTATTGTGTTTTATTGATTAATTATCAAGTTTATCAAAGATGCACTATCATGTACTGACTTGATAGTACATTTCTAAGACTATATATATATATATATGTATATAAAGTTGCAAATAAGACATGCTGAAGGATATATCTTCAAAAAGTTGACAATTAACTCGTTAGTACCCAAAAATTTTTTTCCAAAAATTTAGAATCGTTGTCCATGTCCATAAGTTTTGGCCAACAGAATATTTCTTCAATGGCATGGAATACACACACAATTGCTCTCGAAACAAGAACGGAAATTTTCTAAATAACATCTTAATAGAATCTTCACCTGTTGACGACTGTGTTACCAAGTAAGGTCTAACTATTCATGATACAAACTGACTTTTTTTTTTTTTTTTTGCTGGAATATACAAACTGACCTTTGCTTAAACACATGTCTAGCATTTGGTGAGGTGTCAATTTTTTCCCTTTAAAAATTTCATTTTAAATATTAAATCACACCAAGCATCTACCCAGAGTATAAAAATGGGCCTAGAATCTAAGTCATAAAGCCTTAAGATGAGTCAGATAAGGGCCCAATATCTTTATATTGGGCCTGAAGGACCACCGTACTGTCCAATTTGACGCTTGACGGGACCGATTAATAACTGAACGAAATTGCAAGTAGAAAAATAATCTTGATTTTCCATGATTTCTTATGACATGAAAAAAGAATTACGCCAAACATGTAACTTGAGATCAATCAGTTGTGCAGAGATAATTTTCTCAGATGTACGGTGCAAAAAAGTGACAGCCGCTTTATATTCACAACCAATGAAAATCATCAGATTTTGACGGCACGGGGAGGAAACCAAAGCGTACAAAAAAGGGTTCCAAATTTGGCAACGTGAAGCTCTATTTGGTATTAGCAAGAGGGCTTGGAACATACCATATATATTTGTTCAGGAAAATACTTTTCTGTCCTGTTTCTTCTTTAATACCTACTCTTTCTAACTTGACGTATTTTTGGGGCTCCGTTTTCTAAAAAGTAAGTTGAAAGAAAAGTGCTTTGGTAAATGAATCTTGGCATGTTTGCATGGTTAAAACCCTACATGTATAAAAAGAAGTCTCTCATTTCTAATTTTATGGAGATTTCTGCATAGACTTATCCACTTAATTAATTATAATCTCTATTTTATGTCTCTTCATTGTTAACGAAAACTAAAAAATAAAAGGATTATTGTACATATTATGTATAATTGGAGGTTTAATCAATCGATAATTTCATATGTATACATATATTTATATTATAAGATATAAAATTTGAATTCTCTACCTTAAATTTAAAAGATATATACTAACAAGTTATGTGAGACAGTTTATACGTGAGCCTAATAAGATTTTTATATATACACATACATACATTCATGTAGTCAGCAGCTCAACCTCGTATTACAGACTGCTCACCAAAACTTGTATAGAAAACGAAACCTTAGTCAATTGCAGTTTGTTTCTCTCTCTATCTATCTCTCTTTCTCTCTCTCTCTCTCTATATGTGTGTATATATATATATGCAATGTCAGAACCGTACTTGTCAATGAGATGATGAACAAAGTCCTTGAAAGAAATGGTTAACGTGAAACCTCTTTATAACAATATAAAACTATTTCTCTACAGTACACCCATCTTGCAATTATTTATTCCAGTTACCCATTGTTTTGTCTCGAATCCTTACGTGTATTCTTATGTCGTCTTTTCTTAGACTACTTTTGAAAGGCATACAACCATTAAGTATTGCTAATAACAGATATATAGAATTGTAAACCATGGTTCTTTCATTGCGTATTCAAAATTATTATTAAATTATGGTCCTTAGTTATTTTGCAACTATGACGAGTCCAAGTTCAACTCTATCAGAGAACAAGAGATACCTTCAATCAAGGCGTGCTAAGTATGGTCAAGTTCCTACTGGTTTCCTGATAATAAGAGCTATTTAAACATGCGCAACTAATAACTTTTTCTTTCTTAGAAAAATAATAATAATAACTTTTACAGATTTTTTTTTAGCCCTTTCAAGTACTAATTGCTTTAAATTGTTAAATATATTTAGTCCACGTAACTGGAACTTTGTTGATAATAGTGGTTCCAAGCATAGTTTTTATTAGTGTATCAATATTCATTTTTAACATTGTGATCTATAATAAGTTAATTATTAAGATAACATTAATTAGTTGGCCACGCACTAAGTCCCATTTTTTTTAATAAATCTAAAAAAACAATAAAAGCCTTTTTTTCGATAAATAATAAGATAAATAGTAGGTTAGTACATTATGTTTTGCCTATTGGTGGAGTGAGGATTATTTTTTCTAACTATTGGAAAAAAAAATTCTCTTTCTTGTTTCCACCTTCCGTTCGTAAGTATGTTTTATATCGGTCTTTTATTTTACTTGCTTTTCTTTTTGGGAAACACAATGTTAGGGATGATAGAACTGAAATCTTTTGTCCAAATTTAGTATCTAAAATTGTGTCTAATTAATCGTATTATGATACGTCATTAAACGAAGTTAAATGTTGAGATATTAAAAATTCATTTATAAAGCATTTTAAACTTTTTAAAATAATATGATATAATATTATTAGTTTGACATCATTTGAGACATTAATTTTTAAACAGAAAATTTCGATTCCAGATAATAATAAAGTATTTGTATTAATTGATGAGAACAAATGACGGGAGAGACAAAATTTATTTTTCAAAGCAGAGGAATTACATGAAAATCCCAATTGGTATAATTGCGTATGATACCCCACTTGTGTTTGTGCACCTCAACCATATGCTTAAGAAGTAGACAAATCCAGTGGTCTCTTTCCATCTATATTTATCAAGACTAATACCACTAATCTGCTTGATCATCCTCAACCTTTCTCGTCCCTCACTATCGCCACCACCAAGGCACCACGGCAACATATCCTAGCAATTACCTTATCTCTTTCCTTCCTTGTTCCAATAACAAAATGTTCCTTTTTTATTTTTTATTTTTAAGGTAGAAGGTTAGGGACACCTAATTTACTTGTTTTGAAGGAAGATCTTATAGATTTTGAATATGAGATCTAAGATTCTCGTTTTTTATATATTGAGTCACCCTCAATCGAGTAAAAAATATTATTCTTTTTTATTTTTAACATCCATAGTGATGACAATTCTACAATTAGGTTTGGGAGCTCTATTTTGAATAACGAAACTTGTATAAAACTTGTTAGTTTACATGTTCTTCATTTTGATAGAATTTTAAATTAGGGAAGGCAATTTAGATCGCGACACGATAGATTAACAGAATTCAATACAAAGTTAGCAGGTTTAGGTTTGTTATAAATGTGTTTGGATAAAAAAAAAAACAGGTTAATATGATTAACAAAATTAATAAATAGGTCGGATTTAAGTTTACCTCCTAATACGAATTGACATGATTAATCATATATGTTTTTTTATTACTTAATTACATATGATATAAAACAAAAGTTTTTATAGTTAATAAAGTACAAATAATATGAATTTTAAAACTTTGTAAGTAAATTTCACTTATTTTTCATAAAAAAATATGTTGACTAATAAACATGTCAAAATATTACAATCATATTGAACAAGTCATTATTTTATTTATTATTAATTTACATAGGTTAATTTGGGTTGACACGACTAATACGATTAATAAATGAGTTGGGTTTGAATTTGAGATTTTGATACGAATATTAAATAAGTTGAGTTTATATTTAGTATAATAATGTCAATTAAGAAGCATAATATGACACGACAACACGAATTATTAACCCTATTTTAAATGAACTTAAAATTTAGAAATATAAGTATCAATAGATGATATCCTATCTTATAAAATTCCATGTCTATTTTTTTCTTCTTTTTTTTTTTTTACGTAAGCTTATTAAGGGGGTGTTTTGATAACATATTATGTTCGTATTGTATTTAAATGTAATATAACGAATATAAAGAAAAGTATTTATATTGTATTCAAATGTAATGTTTGTTTGAATAATAAATATTTGAATTGTTTTTAAATGTTAAACGTATGATGTGATTGATAAAAATATAGAGAAAAAAGGAAAAGAGAAAGAGAGTATATGATATGATTGTAAATGAAATAGAAAAAATGAAATAATAAATAGTGATTTATTGAATTTAAACTGTGATGTGATTAGTATTTAAAGATAATATTTTTATATTTGAATGAAAATTATATTGTATTTAAATATAATATGAATATAATATGGTAAACAAATAATGTCTAATTTTCTAAGTAGTCAGCAAGTTTACAGAGATTTAGAATACTGGGCAATGAATAAATTAGGCAAAATTAATCTGTAGGATGTTTAGCCAACCAAAATACCAGCCTCCTTTGATTCTTTGGGCAATCCTTGGACAGCTTGGAGGCGATTTGGTACTTGACTTTCTTTAAAAAAATAAAAAATAAAATAAAAAATAAAAAGATTCGGAGTTTGTACTTGGGCTTGAAACTTGACGGATTTGACAACAACGCATAACCAATCCAAGGCGTGGACAGCACACTCCCCGGGGGCTTTCTAGTAAAATCACATATGGGGCAAATTGCAATACGTAACGTACAAGTGCGGCCAATTTCGAAGAAAAGTTCTCAACTTGGTTTTGTCAACCTTGATTTTTAATTATTGTTCAAAAGAAAAACTTTGATTTAATTATCATCTGTGTGGTGAGGTTTTACGCTGATTCAGGGCAACTCTCTCTTGTCTTTATATTTTAGACCGCGTTTGATGTTTATATTATATTTATATTATATTTAAATATAATATAATTTTTATTTAAATATAAAAATATTATATTTAAATCTTAATTATATCATAATTTAAATAAAATATAATTATTATTCATCATTTTATTTTTTATTAATTTATCAATCATATTGTATACTCTTCTTTTTTTTTCTTTTTTTTATTAATTATATAATATCATTTATTTAATATTTAAATACAATTTAAATACTTTTCATCTAAATAAATATTATATTTAAATATAATATAAATATTTTTTTATTTAAATATATATTATATTTAAATATAATTTATTATTTAAATGTATCCATAAAGAATCTCGTAGAAATTTTGTATTTATAACGTAAGCACATATAAATGCTTCTCTAGCAACGGTCAGAGAAAAACAGAAAGCATATATAATAAAAGAAGAGATACCCACTTGAAAAATTGACAGAGACATTATTATACATTATGGTTTGTTGTGGGATACACCTTTGTTGGGTCAAAATATTTCTTGAATCTTAATTTTGAGCTTTTCTTTTCTTTTCTTTTCTTTTTTTTTTTTTTGAACTGCTTACGACATAACACACATTGTATTCTTTTTATTTTTTATAGTATGATTCATAAGGTGCAAAACTACTTTTCTATTATCGACGGTGGCAAACCATTAGATTTTATAAAATATATATATATAGCAATTAAAGTATATACATTTCAAAAAATATTGGTAAAAGTTTTACAGTTTAAAATTTTTGTGCAATTCCAGTAATTTTTTTTCATGTACTTGAAAGAATTCTTTTTTTTTTTTTTGAGATATTTTCATATTAAAAAAAATCCTTCCAATCCCGTTACAAAGGCTTCAATTGCTACGTTTCAGGGCATGCCTTTATTTTTATTTTTTTTCCTTTTTTATTCACATTAATATTTTAATGATTAACAAGAACACGACATGTGTCGGTTCATCCATTGGTCAGATGTGGGGTGGAGATTCGAGTAGATTCCCATCACAGGTCACTAAGATGCATAATTTATGCAATATATAAATATTAATTTTTGGAGTTACCCACAAATAAAAATAATTTTTTCGAAGGACAAATCTAATATTTTAAGTTTTTATAAAGTTCAAGTTTTCACCATAATCGCCCGCGGACCTTTTTTTTTTTTTTTCTCTCTTCTCAATGATTCCGTGATCTAGAATATTCATATGCAGAGATTTTACGAATACAAAACATGGAGCATAAAATCAGATAATTGATTATTGATGAATTAATGCTCGTAATAATTAGCAGGATTCGCTCATCAACTAAAATAAATAGAATAGAAAGATATAAAGAAGATCATTGTAATCACTACGTCGTTTTGGAAAAAAATAAAATAAAAATGAAAGTAAATCTACATAAGCTTTGTGTATATATATTTTCTAATTTTCCTTGTGGAGTAACTGTTAAATGACAGTTTTAACCGAAGTCAAGGAGACAAGAAAGAGTTATATAATAGAGTATAAAAATAATAAGGTTTTATTTGGAACTTAACGTTACAACTAAACTATATTTTTATAGTTGAATTTTTATCATTTTTTTAAATTAATACAAATTATAACTAGTTTTTTAAAAATCAATCAATTTTAATTTAAAAATTTAAACTTCAACTGATAATCTAAATGGAAGCTAAGGGCTTACATGGTATAGGTCGAAAAGAATTGAATTAGTTAAAATTTAGAAGAGAGGACAAAAATCTAATGTATAAAAATATATTCCAATCTATCTTTAAATGAGTCATAAATCAATAATACAATAAAAAAATATTTTACTTCAAAACAAAAATATAAATTTAATTATAAAGATATGTTTTGAACCATAAAAATAAATATTTAAATTTAACATAAATTTCTTTTATAATATTGAGCGATCTTATTTAATTCTGATACATTAAATAAGAGTCACCGTTACTATCAATCAAGTGAAAGTGAATATATATATAATTTATTGTTATTTTATTAAATTATAGAGCCGTGACATAGCATCTAAAGTCAGCAAAGAGCCACACACAAATAATTAAACACACCCATGCGTAAGCCTCCCCCCACGAGATTATCTAATTCCCATAAGAATTTTCGTTTCCTCAAATTAGTAACTATTATTGCATAACAAAGAGAAACAATCTCAACAAATTTGTTTTTTATTTTTTAATTTTAATTTTAATTTTTTCTGCCTTGAAAAACAGATGCCGAAATGGGAAAGAATCAGCTTCCTGATTCTCTCTTCTTTCTCTCCACCGTGGTTGACTTTACGGCGAGAACTACAAAGGCAGTACTGTTCGTATTTGTTTGCATGTAGGCCCCACCCATCTAGAGAGAGAAACTCAGAATCTTTGCTCCACTGTTAATATTAAGAACAAATTTTAGGGGAGAGAAAGTGGAATCATAATCATACACGTACATTCACAAACAAAGAATGACCTTCAGAGCCCAAAAAAGAACAAAAAAAAAAAACGAAAGTGGGAAAAAAAGATAGCCCATTTCAGAGTACAAATTGTGGAATTGTTGGAGGAATCGCCTCTTCAAAGTTGTTGTTGTTGTTTTTTGGTTAAGTCGTTTGTTGTTTGTTTCTTGTTGTTCCTGGTTTTTCAGACCACTTTGCTTGGGTATTTCAGGAAAATTATATTGCAAGAAAAATAAAAAGGTAAATAAAAAATAAAAATACCCACTTGGGTATCTCCAAGAATCTTCACCTACGTGAGTTGTTATTCTTATTCCCTTTTGCTTTGTTTTATCTTTTTTTTTTTTCCTGCATAATTATTTCTGGTTGCCATTGTTTTAGCGTCCTTGTCCATAAACTAGATAAGCTATATATGATGCTATGATATATTTTTAATTTCCAAACTTTCCATTTGTATTATATTGACAAAAATGCTCTTCAGGAATCAGAAACTCTTTGTAAAAAAAAAAAAAAAATTTTTTTTGTTCGAATACTTGAGTGTAGGAGAGAGTTTTTGACTGAGGACTTTCTCGGAAGAATCTGTGGGCAAAGTGGGGTTATTTTTTTATTCTCACTTGGCAAAAACTTTCCCTTTGGTTTTTCATCATCAAACCAATTTGCTTACTTTCATGGATATAGGGGAGGTTTTTGGTTCCTCAATGAGATTCTATTCTATTTCCCTTACAGTGATTTGATTTTGACCCATATTTAGGATTCTCTTTTTTCATTTGGTCCAAGTCCTTTTGTTTTTATCATTTCTGTGGGAGAAGAAGAAGAAGAAAGAAAGAAAGAAAGAAAGAAAGAAAGAAAGAAAGAAAACTCTTGTGAAAGATTGCTTATTTCTGTTTTTTTTTTTTTTCCCCCTCTCCAAAAGGATTCTTCTTGCCTACTATTCATATGACAGTATTGGATAAAATTAGGGTTTGAATTTGAATCATTCCCACAAACTTTCTTCTTCTTCTTCTTCTTCTTCTTCTTAGTAGTGGTGGGGTTCTTTCTTCTCTTGTTGTTCAACACATTTTTAGGGTGTTTTGTTGTTTTTGCAGAGAGAGAAAAAAAGGGTCACCTCTGATCAACATGGAAGATGGGGTTTTGTCACCAGCTACCATGTTGGGAGTTCCATCAGATTCAGCCATGGATTTGGACTTCATGGATGAACTCTTCTTAGATGGATGCTGGTTGGAAACGAGAGATAATAGATCTGAATTCCTTAACCCGAATACTAGTACTATTACTATTCCATCTAGTTCCTTTAATCCCCTTTTGGACCCTTTATTTGTTTGGCCTAATTTTGACTCTAACAACAATGGCCAATCCATCACCACCCCATCTCAAATCAAAACCGATTTCGCCGAACCGGAGCGGAAAATTCCTACTATGACTGATGAGGTTGGTGTGAGTTATGGTGGATCAGCTGTTCATATGAATATTGAAGGAGGTAATGAACTCAGTAGAAGGTGGTGGATTGGACCCAAGACTAATATGGTTCCTTCAACTTCAGTGGTGGAGAGGCTATATAGGGCACTTATGTATATCAAAGATGTGATTAGCGACAAGGATGTGCTTGTTCAGATTTGGGTTCCTGTACATAGAGAAGGCAGGCGTGTTCTCATAACCAGAGATCTGCCTTTTGCACTCGACGAGAGCTGTTCTAAGCTGGCGGGATATAGGGACATATCGATGAGGTATCAGTTCTCGGTTGAGGAAGAGGATTCTAAGGAGCTGGTTAGGGGATTGCCGGGTAGGGTGTTCTCTGGCAAGGTTCCGGAGTGGACGCCAGATGTTCGGTTCTTTAGGAAAGATGAATATCCGCGGCTGATGCATGCTAAGCAATATGATGTGAGGGGGACTCTCGCCCTTCCTGTGTTTGAGCAAGGTTGCAGGAATTGCCTAGGTGTGGTTGAAGTCGTCATGACCACTCAAAAGATTATGTATCGTCCCGAGCTTGAAAGTGTTTGCAAAGCGCTTGAGGTCTGTTTTCCCCACTTTCTCTAATCCCATTCGTGTTTTCTTCTTTTTTTATCCTCAACTGAGTTACTGTTGATTTTAGATGTGAGCGTTGACAAAAAACAGTAGTGGAATAACTTAACCAATCAAAGTTCACGTCTAGGTTCTTTAATAATGAATAAGGACTCATTGGATTGGTGTGAGATTGTGCTGTTTATTCTCTAATGATTGATCTTGGTCACTGTGAGCACAAGTGTTCTCCGTAGAATCCGTATAAAGATCTCCAATTCTTTTTTGTCCTCCATTTATGCCTGATAGATACTTGGCATTAATCCTTTTTTT
The DNA here is from genome assembly GCA_035233585.1 of Antiaris toxicaria. Taxonomy (NCBI): domain Eukaryota; kingdom Viridiplantae; phylum Streptophyta; class Magnoliopsida; order Rosales; family Moraceae; genus Antiaris; species Antiaris toxicaria. The sequence continues at coordinate 27,164,190 of CP141160.1, forward strand.
TTTTTTTTTTCAATTTTGGGAAAAATTTGCAGGCTGTTGATCTTAAGAGTTCAGAAGTTTCGAGCACTCAGAATGTGAGGGTAACTGATATGTTGTCTTTTTAAGGATAAGTTATAAATTTGCTCTCATTGAATGCTCCTTTTTACTAGCATTGCTACTTATCGCCACTGTAATGCATCACCACACATGTGGAGACGTAATAGAGGCGTCGCATGGCAAAAAGTATGGTAGTTAGGTCCCACAGTTCGGATGTGTTATCACATTTGTGGTGATTGCATCACCAATAGTGGTAGATAGTGTTTTCTTCTTTTAAGCTCAAAAATTTAGTTTGATTTCTTACCAGGCATACAACAAGAATTACCATACTGCAATACCTGAGATTCAAGCGGTCTTGAGAGCTGCCTGTGAGACGCACAGATTGCCCTTGGCACAGACTTGGGTTCCTTGCATCTATCAAGGTAAAGAGGGGTGTCGACACTCTGATGAAAACTATGTTCAGTGTGTTTCAACTGTGGATTACGCTTGCTATGTCGCTGATCCTAACATCCAGGGTTTCCATGAGGCATGCTCTGAGCACCACCTGTTCAAAGGCCAAGGAGTTGTTGGTGGAGCCTTCATGACTAATCAACCTTGTTTTTCGGAGGATATAACTTCCTTTACCAAGTCAGAGTATCCGTTGTCTCACCACGCCAGGATGTTCAAGTTGCGTGCTGCTGTGGCCATACGCTTGCGGAGCATACACACTGGCACAGCTGACTTTGTCTTGGAGTTCTTCTTGCCTGGGGAGTGCACTGATCCAGAAGAGCAGAAGAAGATGCTAACTTCACTATCCTTAATCATCCAACAATGTTGCCGGAGCCTGCGGGTTGTCACAGACAAGGAGCTTAAGGAGGAAATTGATTTTCCGGTCACAGAAATTGTGGTACCTTCTTCAAATGCTAGGCCTACTACTAGGATTGTTTCTCTCCCGGAGGGCCAACAGGGTGGTACAACTACAGAGGTCTCGTCATTCCCAGAAGAAAAACCAAGGGAAGCTTCAAATTCAAGCCTAAAACCAAGTGTCGATTGCGTTGAAGAGTGTTCTACCATCGGTGAAGGTAGCTTCTCAAGCATTCGTGCTGGTAAACCAGGTGAAAGAAGACGCACCAAGGCAGAGAAAACTATCACCTTGCAAGTGCTAAGACAGTATTTTGCCGGTAGCCTAAAAGACGCTGCAAAGAGCATTGGAGGTAAAGCTAAAAAAAAAAACAAAAATGAAAAAATTCTTTTGGCTTGGCCTGCTATTCCAATAGCCTTAGTTGTCCTTATTAGTATGTGGATAATATTGAGGAGAATCTTTTGCTAGGTAATAAAGAATTCTCCATTGGTACTATATAGTTTTGAGTGTGACATAGATAATTACATTTAATTATTGAATCCGTCTATTGTTATAATTTCTCGTATAAAGAAGGGGTCTAACTAAAATTTTAGAAAAAATTATAAGGGTGTAACTCAAGTATTGCTTACCTTTTCTTTTGGAAAGTATATTTTGATGTGATCTCACTATTAGAACTACAGAGTACCAGTGCCTATTTCTTACTTATATTAAAATTCTATATCATTAAGCTCTTTCATTTACCATTTTTCTTTCTTGTCCGTTTGTTAGTTTGTTCCACGACACTGAAAAGGATATGCCGGCAACACGGGATCAAACGTTGGCCTTCACGAAAGATCAAGAAGGTAGGCCACTCCCTACAGAAGCTCCAACTTGTGATTGATTCGGTACAGGGTGCATCAGGCGCCTTCCAAATCGATTCATTCTACTCAAATTTCCCGGAGCTAGCTTCTCCAAATGTCTCGGGAACCAGCCCGTTCTCAGCCTCAAAGCCAAGCCGTGACCATACAAAGTTATTATCATCAAACATGCAACAAACGGCAGGAGTGGACGCATCTAAATCTTCATCCTCGTGCAGCCAGAGCTCAAGCTCAAGCCAATGCTGCACCAGCAGCTCACAACAGCCCAACCCTACATGGAACAATAACAACAATGTCACATCAAGCGAAGAACTAATGGCTGGAGAGAACAATTTAAACAATGTTGTTCTCAAGAGGGTCAGAAGTGAAGCGGGGCTCACCAATGCCTGTAGTATTGAAGATGGTGAAAAACTCATGCCGCGATCTCAGAGTCATAAATCTCTTGTTGAGCATGGAAAGATCACAGGGAAGGACCATGTTATCACTCCTCCATTGTTGAAAAACTCTAGTGGGAGGTCATCATCTCAAGAGTTAGGGGGGGAGTGTCAGAGAGTGAAAGTGTCATATGGAGATGAGAAGACTCGTTTTCGCTTGCAAAGCAACTGGGGTTTTAGGGAGTTGCAGCAAGAGATTGGAAGAAGGTTTAGCATAGAAGACATGGGGTTGTTCATCATAAAGTACTTGGATGATGACTCCGAGTGGGTGTTATTGACATGTGATGCTGATTTGGAGGAGTGTTTTGAGGTGTGTCGTTTGTCTCATTGCAACACGATAAAGCTCTCTCTCCAACTTTCTCGTCATGTCTCAAGAGGTTATTTGGGGGGTAGAATTGGTAATTGCCCTTCATGACCCTCTTTGCAAACTTCGCCAAAAGAGAGAAGAAATTGGTCAATTTTGGACCTCTTTTTTTTTTTTTTTTTTTTGGGATAGCTTCTTGTTAGATTTTGTTTATATGGTAGCCTTTCTGTAAGTGTATGTTATGATAGAATAATGTTCAACATTTTGAAAATAAAGATGTTGATGATTTATGAGGATAGTGAGATTTTGATGTTTGTACTTGTGACGTCTTTACTTTTTTGGGATGTTGATAGCCTGAAATGGACACTATTAGTTTCGTAACTATTTTTGACTAATTTGAAAGATGTGACATAGCAACGGCCAACGGATAGAATTTGGGAAGAACTGTCAAGTGGAGATGATCAATTATAAGCTAGAAGCACGCAGGCTTTCTTTGCTTTTGTGGCTAGCTAGCTATTACTTATGCATCATTTTCTCAACCTTTTGTTTCAATTCTACGTCGTCGTCTTGGTTTTATTATGCGTTTTGAATTGTCATAGATTCATATAATGACTATGCCCTTTGCTGCAGCTGTTGTTATTTATCGTTGTTGCAAGAATTTTCTGTCATTTATCTTTTCTGACTTTTATTTTATTTATTTTAAATGTCGTTTCTCTGTTTTGCTTAAAAAAAAAAAAAAACCGTTGCTTTATTACCTGATCGTTCCCCCATTCATCGTATATTTTTTTTCACTAATGTTGTATTTTTCAATTGTTTTGCCCCCCTTTTTAAAGTATTGTCGTTAGTTCTTTATTTTGTCGAACTAATTATGTAAGTCGTTTTGAAATGTTTCTTTCGTTTTTGCATCGTTTTACTTTTATTGTCGTTATTTTAGTGGATTTTATTGTCGTTTTTGAATATCCTAGATTTCTTCTTTTCGTGTGTCAACATAATCCATCGTCTGTAGTTGGAATATTGATTGACAGAGGCTACGTCTAATCGTCATTTACCAAACCTCCCCTTTGTTGCAATTATTCTGCTAATTATGACAGTTCTTTTGCATTGTCGTTTTCCTGTAGACATCGTATTTTAAATTTGTATGTGGTTGACTTAGTTGTCTTCCTGGTGTGTATGTTGTTTTTGTTCTATTCGTTGTGTTTATCGCTTCTGTCAAACTTTGTTTTAGCCTTGCAGTTTCTTTTTATTTTTATTTTGTTGTCGTTTGCAGATGGATTTTCGTGTTTCACTACTGTTGTCGTTTGTTTTAATGTCGTTTGTTTTCGTCGTTTCCAAAATTTTGTTTCTAGTAGTCTTGGCATTTTTTTCCCCCTCAATTGTCGGTTTCCACGTTTTATAATAATGCTTTTACTTGCTTTGTCGTTTGTTGTTTTACGTCTTTTACGTCTCTGTTGAATGCCATCATTTTATTGTTTCTGCTTGCTACTTGCCGTCGCACGTCAGCTGTTTTGTCAGTGTCACTTTTGCACTGTGCCTTCGCGTTTTTAATAAATTATTGCCGTTTTCAGTGTTTCCTTTGCTTCCTTTACTAGTAGTTCCTTAAAAATAAATAAATAAATAAATAAATGCCTTTTTTTAATCTGATAGCTGCTGTGATTAATTGTCGTTTAGAACATTCCCTATAGTCTTTTATTTTTTTCGTCCCCTCTCTCTCTCTCTCTCTCTCTCTCTAACTTTTATTGGCTGAACATATATGTTGCTTATATTGTTATCTTTTGTTCTCTGATGAAAGAAAACTCTAACTCAAACCCTTCTTACCAAAAAGGAGAAGGAACCAAAAAAAATAAAAAAACCTTTAATTCCATTCTTAATTTTGGCTAGGATTTGGGAACATCAAAGTAAATGAATTTATTACACTGGATCGTCAAGAAATATGTCTGACATTAATGCAAAGTGATATATCATTTGGCTCAGAAACCATGCATGACATACCGTAAGGGAAAAACGAAAAGAAAGGAAACAGTCATGGAGATCACAAAACGAAGGTGGCAGAGACCACCAAGGCCAGCTTAATTGCCAAAAAAAAAAAAAAAAAACCTATACCTTCCCCTTGATTCCTTTGACCATTAGTACACCATTACATAATTTACATGTTGAGCTATCCCTACCAAAAAAAAAAACCCTCTTCAATCAGCCTATTGTTGTCCGTGATGCGGCAGATGGCCGACTATCTTGCTGTTCAATGATCACAGATCTTGAAGGTGGACCGACCATGCTTAATACTACCTGTAGAACAAAAATCCTTCATTTTGTACAGAAGAACAACAAATATTAATGATAACCAGCCACATTCGTTCATTTTCGGTCATCTTATACATAATCAAAGTCAACATTTGGTTGGCCATGACAACTTACTGGTAAAAATACAAGGCCATGCAAGAAACCAAGAAGAACCAAAGCTAGATACATCTGGAAGTAATATACCTGCAAAACAAGGTAGGGGGTGATTGATCAAAATGTGCTCAATAAGTACTAAAAAGTATAAGAATATGGTAAGGGAGGGACCGGTATATACCACAAAGACCTCCGTCCTTGAGAAGCAAAGAACAATCACCCCGACAAGCTTCGTTAATGTGATCCCACTACATCATGTTAAAAACACAAAAAATTTTGTTCACACAACTTCGCAAAATGATCCAAATTATTACACATATGAAATTTTCGCAACTGGGACAGAACCCCTAGTTTGCACACTTAAAATCAAAATGAAGATTGAAGCCGACCCTTTAACAAAGAACACTGTGTAGAGAATAAAAGCCAACATATGATTCGACATGATATGGAAGAAAATCTTGTCCCCTTGGCTCTTGGTGTATGGTTCGAGTAGCGGTCATTCCAGAGGTGTATGATTTTCTGTTTAGTGTCTACGACTTGATTTTGCAATGCAGAGACGGACCTACGGATCTAAATGTCTTAGCTAACAAAGGGAATTACCTAAAGACAGAGGCTCCCATTGTACCTAGAGCCTCTTTAGCGCGTTGGTTTTTATCTCCACTGCTCACCTGTTGCAGAAATTATATTAGGAAAGTATAATCAAACAGAGACACCTGACAGGATAGTATATGGACAATAACATTTGAACGAATCAAATTCATTAAGGATGTTAAAATTCTCATAGAAGAACAAATAGGGATACTGACTGAGAAAGCATGGGTCATGTGAACACAAAACTCTACAGCAATTCCAACGGACATAACAAGATTGACAACAGAGATTGCATTCAACTGGATTCCTAGAATCGCCATCACACCCTGCACAGATAGTCACATCATCAGGAGACTGACAATGCCACAGGAGTTTGCCGCTTCTAAAACAGGTTTTTCTAGATAACCAAGGAAGAAAGACTACCATAAGGTCCACAACAATCATTGCCAACACCAACAAAATGATTGCTGAAGTCCAGAAACTACAGCCAACAATGGAAGAAACAGGAAATAAAATCAGTATAGATCGGACAAAAAGGTTATGAAAGCCAAATGCAACAGGTATATATTGTACTAACCTGCATGTGATAACTAAACAAACAATAAAAACTGCACCTGTTTAATTACAAACCAAAGAACCCAATCAATCATTTTAAAAGGTGAAATGACAATGATTACCTTAAATGAAGCATCTCACTGGCTAAGCTACAGGAGCATAATTTTCAATTTCTATCTTCCAGAAAAAGTGCGCATGTATCCACTTCAAGTTTAATAAGTTTTCAGTTGGTCTTCTAACCATATCAGAAGTTTTGGTTTAACTATATCTAGAAAAAGAGTGTGGTACATAACAATCTAAGATCAACGCTGAAGTACCCATACAAGCATGCTATTTGAGCTGTTGAATTTAAAACTACTTACCAATAGCTATAGAAAGGTTGATCAATGCTGTCTTCCAAATATCTAGGTATTGCTCAAAGAACATATAAAACACTGCATAAGGAAAAATCTCAATCTGCACCATGAAGGAAACATTAGTTAACTGAATATATAAAACAATTCCGCACATTCCTATGTTTTGCTGATCTAAGTTAAATTACAATTTCAGTAACATAATGAGAAACTGAGAACCAAGCCTAACTGCACTAGTAAGACAAAAATCACTGTTCATTATCCACCTATAAAAGGGCAAGATGAGATTGTTTACACACTTCGACATAGGGAAAAGAATACTGATAGTATAGCCAGCGGTAATTGAAACATTACCTTTAAAGAATCAGAAACCCTTGAACTAAACTCCCGTGCAGCCCGCATCGAATTTACATAGTCAGCCTTAACATAAAAAATAATGGAAAATACAGTCAGGCTCTTTTGACACAGGTTATGGGGGATGACACCCAAATATCTAAATTAAGAACACCCAATACCTTAACATAAAAAATAATGGAAAATACAGTCGTGCTCTTTTGATACAGGATATGGGGAATGACACCCAAATATCTAAATTGAGAACACCTAATACCTGCTTGTTCAGCGGCATATGATATGTACGAAACGATGATGCTTGAATAATGCCACTCTCATAACCTGATGATCAAAAGTTGTAGATTTATTAAAGATATAAAACTCAATGACTCATGCATAAATTACCCAATCCTAACCTTTGAGCTCCACACTGCTTGTATAAGCCCCATGGCCACCTTTGGCACAGGCAGCAGAGGGTAAAGCATTTAGGAACCATGGAAGTTTATCCTTGAATTGAGAGGTAGATGGGCGGTCATTCTGAAGATCTGAATGGCGGAAACACTGCAATTCAATAGTTCGTATGAACTGGTGCACAAGTAATATTTATTCTATCTAGATTCGTGGCATTTTATAAAAAATATTTGTCCATAATTACCGTGGTACAGTCATTGCATACTCCACCCAAGCTACACGAACCATCATCGGAGGAACAACAAGGAGGCTGAATGAAAAAGAATTAAATCAATATGAGTAGGATTGCACAAAATGACAAGCAAAGAGTGATTTACTTCCTAAACTGTGTTACTTTAACAACTATAATCATCTCCCTAAGAGTGATGATGGATAAATTGACAAGTATAGCTTCTCTTAATGACCTGATCATCAGGAGGGCAATAAGTAGCGTTGGTAAACTTCCGACAGCATCCAAATGCTTCTGGTGATATCCACACAAGAAAATCATCCAGCCACGAAGCAGCAGGCTTCGCAATGTAACTTGTTTCTGGAGTTGACGATGCTTTTGCAATCTATAACAGCAACCCAAAAAAAGAAACATAACTTATAGACCCTATGTTCATCCAATATGCCATTGGAAGAGCTAAAAGAAACATTGTCACGCTTCTCATACAAGAAATTGACTAAATAACCAACACATCAGTCAAAAATTACCATAAAAATTTCAAAGGTTTTCATCTTCATACATGTGAACTAGTGTAGAAAACGCAATTGTATGTTAAAAGTAAAGAATGGATTTCCTATCTGTAAATGTACAAAATACAATCAGCTCTTGACCTTTTTCTTAAACACAGAAGCACACACACACACAGACAAAAAAGGAGAGAACAGAAGAGGTTATACCTGATTCAAAAGAGAGTCCGAATCACATTTGCTGATTGAGCATAACTGGTTTGTATGTCTTGATTCTGAGCTGAGGAAGGAGCAAATTTTGTCATGGAGAAGATCTTTGCGATAAAATGATAAGACAGGATTTGCACTACTTCAAAATGATACTTGTAGATTCGACATATGACAGATATTATAAAAGCCAAAATGGCAATCCACGTAAGCATGAACAATTGTTTACCACTATAGCTTTCATGTCAAAGAGGAAAAGAATTTGTTCGAATAGCTACTTTAACTTATAAGGTGACCGGTTAGTAAGGCCAGAGCAAAGGCCGGCATCATAATTTGAGTAAATTGCATATTTAAATTCTCAAGTCAGTTCAACAGATCTTCTATTAATTACTTGATTCACAAGTTGAAATAGTAGCCCACAACTTATTTGTATGATAAAGCTATGGTATCATTAAGCAAGAGGCCAAAGGTAAAAACACCAACACTTTGAGCACCTGTAGTTGTAGTTCTTCACAACAAAGTACAGGGGAGGTCCAATTCTGAGATATTCTGAAATATTATTGAAATACCCCTGCAGAAAAGAATAAAGCACTAAGAAGTTAAACCTAATATGTTTGTTGACTTTTATGCTCCATACAATAAATAACATTTAAGTTAAACCTGAAGATAAGAATCCTGGGGAAGGACAATCTTTTGTTCCAAACCAGGTTCAATCCTGGTGCATAGTGCCTGTTAAGCAAAATCAGAAGTTAACGTGAAACATGGCACAAAAACAAAGAAGAAGAAGACGATGCTTTGCAACAAGAAGATATAAACCAATATTAAGATAACTCACTACGCTAGCCAGTGTGAAGGCAACAAAAACGGAAATGACAATTATCTTGACAAACCAAAGACTGAGAATAGGGGCATGGATCTCCTGAAAAATTAAAAGGGAGCAAAACAGAATTAGAATAAAGGTGAAAGTAAAGAAAAGGACTATTATCAGCCTATCAAAATACCGAAGAGAAAGAAAATTACCCCATTACCACAAAGATATGAAAAAAATTATCCATGTTGAAAAAATTGAAATCGTTAAGAGAAGCCAGATTATTATTTTCCTGTGGATTGTATATTTTAACAGTAACTTCTCTCCTGATTTCTCACATCTAACACTTAATCCGCAATGAAAGCTCTTGGAAGCCAAAACTGGCAGGAAGATTACTCTTGACTTGGACGATACAATGATGGCAATAATAATTATATTGGACGGTTAAAAAACTAAACCAACATGAAACAGCAATCACCTTCATATATCGTGCCAGCAAACCAGCTTTTCTCTGGCCAACACCTGAATAATGAAAGCAGTCTCGATTCAGATAACATCTAAAATTATTATCATAGAGTCATTTTAAAACACAAGCTGAAATGAAATGATGATGCTGATGATACCTTTGTCGGAGTTGGAATATGATGAGACCTTTATGCATGGGAAGCAATCAACCCTCTTATCCTCAGCTCGCAAAAAGTCAAAAACTATCAAAGCAACAAATGCAGTAACTTGCAGGAGGAAGTCCAGAAGAACGGCTAGTGCTGCAAAAGAGAATACAAATAAAGAAACAGAAACACATGGCTATCAGGTAAAAAAAAATGAAAAATAAACTATTTGAGAGGTATCAAACATAGAGTTGTATTAGATAAAAAAGTTTTCTACCTGCAAACATGGAGAACACACGGCATGCTGGCATAGGGATAAAGGTTCCAACAGCAAATGCTAAAACCTCTGATAAGCTAGCCAGCGTAATGGATGGTCCAACTTCCACAAGTGCATTGCTTATTCTCTCTTCTAAAGGCAACTCCATTGGTTGCCGTTTAACAGCTTGCACAAGTATACACATGTTATCCACCCCAACCTGTCATGATCATAGAATTCAGCATATTACAAGCTACAACAGGAGTTATGGAATAAAGTAAGTAAACCAAGACAATGCAAAAAAAAAAAAAAAAAAGGAAACCACGATACTATTAATATGTTTCCATAAGTTAAGGCCATTTAGATCCTAAGAAAACTCACTTCTTTATATGAACGCATAAGAATTATTTTGCTTAACTAGAATAGCTAAAAAAAATAAAAGGTGTCTACAGGGTTTATGTAAAGTAAAAACGTCAAACTTTGGCATAGCTCATGATCAACAATATTCAGTTAATGACTTCCATAAACAAAGAAGCAACATTTCATCATACAATGGTAGAGGTGTAACTATGTGCCCGGCCTGCAGCGCATGCCCGGCCCGCATAGGGTTTTTTTTTTTTAAACGTTTTATTATTCTTCAGGGGAAATTGTAATAAATAGGCCAATTGTTTTAGTCAATAAAAGTAAATAACATATTTACTTAACTTAGAAAATAAATATCAATTTTGATTTAAGAGTCATGTAATTTTACAATTATACCCATATTTCTTTCTAGATTTTATTTCTCTCTCTTTCCCTTTCCCTTTCTCTTTCTTTTTCTTCTGCGAACTTTTGTTGGGGGGCTAGACTTCTCGTTTTTGTTTTTCCGAGGAATTATCTGCTTGTTTCTTGAGAAAATTTTGGACGGAAAATTGGTAAATCAATAATTTACACGTAAATAAATGATTTACCAGTAAAATTTTAAAGCTATCTGCTTGTTTCCTGAGAAAATTCTGGGTGGAAAATTGGTAAATCAATGATTTATACACGTAAATAAATGATTTACCAAGTAAAAAATGATTTCCAAATAAATTTACCAAGATTTACACATAAGGGGTATTTTTTGAAATTTTAGTTATGGTAAATCATTATTTACCAAATATATGCTATTTATTAAAGGTCCAAAACTTTTCTGCTATTTATTTTTATTCAATTTTAATTTTGGCCTATTTCCCTCATCCTCCCATTCTTCAGCATGCCATTGTTTCTACTGGCCCCTGACCTGGCCTGCATAAGGAGACAATCTGGTCCATTTTCCCTCTAGGCCCGCATGGGCCATGTTATTTTTTCATCTCTATACAGTGGTGCTCAATGTGAGGAAATAAAAATGTAGCAAGTAGATTTCTTTAAAAATATTGTTGAGTGCCTTGAATTATTTATTAGCCCGATCCAGATTGTGACCCGACCCGATAAATTTTGGGAGCATGAATTAAAAAGGAATTTTTCATGAGGTCTGTAGTGGAAGCGAAGAGTTTAATATAAATATGTAATCTAGGGTTTAATATCGCCGCCTTTTGTACCAATTTTTCTCAAATAATAAAATTCTCTCCCTGCCCGTGGATGTAGGTCGTTTTCTTTGGCCGAACCACGTAAATTCTCTAGTGTTCGATTTTTTTTCTTGCTTTTGTCTCTTATTTAATTTCGGTTTTTCCACAACAAATATATATATATATGTAGTAAGTTGAGAATATGTTTCCTGGATTAATCTAAGGAGTATCTAATACTAAAAACCAGTTGGACAAGCAGGTTGCCAGACAAAAAACAGCAAATCAGAATATCACCAAGAGTGTCACAATAAATCAAAAAGGAAAAGAACTTACGGCCAGAACAAGAAATGGTATAACTTCCATTATGATGAGGGTAGATTTTACTCCAAGCGCACTGAAAAATCCAACGGATCCAAGAACAGAAAGCATGACAAGCACAACTCCGGATAGACCAAGCAATACCTGGAAGCGCAACCATCTCATGATTTCAATAATATGAACTACCATAAGAAGTTTTAGCAAACAGAAACTTGCATGCATGGATAATATACTATGTTATCTACTAAAAAGTTAACCTCCAATCACACGATACCTTAGATGAAATGTAAAAGGAAGAAAGACGAGGTGTGTCACCCAAAGTAAGAGAAATGTAAGCAAACATCACCAGATAGCTTATCTGCATGAAAGGGATTAATAAATGATCAACTAGGCACTAATCAAAATAGTTAATTCACTCATAAATGATCCACAAGTTACTGGACAAAATTACTTGAAAACAAAGCAGAAGAAAAACTCACCAGAATGGTAATGGCATCTGTGGTGCTTTCCCTTTTTAATTCTTCTTCAATTGAACTTTCCGATGAAAAGGAAAGTGTCAAATTTTTAGATTGCACAAGTTGCAGCAACTCATCCTATCACAAACAAGATTATAAGAGAAGAAGTGCATCATTTACAGTAACTCATTTTACCATAAACAAACTATAATAAAACAAGCTCCTGAACTGTTCATAATCACATCATGGCGACATATAATCAATCAAATGACTCGAGCCAAAAAACAAACCTTTGCCATCTGGATAAAGGCCTTTTCCCAAGCCACTGCCTTTTCAGAGTCATTCCCTTTATTGTCAACGACATTGTTTACGGGATATGTTACTGTAAACGCTGATGCCTGTCTTAAAAAAATGTCATTAACAGCAAGAAGCAAGAAAAATCATTCAAAAAATTTTTTTGAAACTTAATGCAAGCTGATTTCACGATTTCAAGATCTGAGGGAACATTTTATTACCTCAGAATAGTTGTTCCCCGAGAAACCTCCTAATGCAGTGCTAGGATCCAGAGGAGCTTTAAATGCACTCATACATTTCGCGGCAGAGGAATAATGCTTAGAGCACACAAAATACATGAATATCAATAAGTGACCTTGTCAAGAAAACCTCAGCATACTGACTGACAATAAAGGAGATGGGGACTATAAGACCTACCTCAAAACAATACTTGAGGTGTTCAAGCCCACCGTAATTGTCATAATTGTTAGGATCCATTTTGAAATACTGTCAACAATAGAAGAATTATGTTAACAATAGAAGAATTAAGTTATATCAAAAAATGCGGAGGCATATATCAGTAGGACGCTCAAAGAAAGCAGTTTATATCTAGTCATTAGGCATGCAAGAATGAAAATCAAGTTAGCAAACACAGGGAAAGAAACAAACATTGGCAGACTACTGCAAAGCTACACTTCTGGAACATTGGCAGGATGCTGCAATACTACACTTTGGATGATAACCATCTAAATCTAATATAAGCACCTGTAGGACACTTTGAGTAGCACAATCTTGGTCCAACGGCTTCATGCAAATATCAGCAAGAGATATTACTGTCCCAGAATAATTTGCACGGAGTCCATCTACCTGCAATAGATAAGTAAATATGCATATTTATGATTTTTCCAACAAAATAGCACAAAATATAAAAGTGCAAGCGGAAAGTGATCATCAGAAGTCATAGGAATCTTATTCGATCTCACTTGAGAAATGACATTACATCATCAATACCTTCTTCTGTATTTGGAAAAGTAACTTAATGTTGTCCTCTGTCACAATACTTGGCGATTTGCCATCCACACCAGGGAGAGTCGCTAATACAAGCTGAGAAAAAGAATGCATAGTTAAGCTCAAATAAAACCAACTATTTCAAGCTGATTAGTAAATTACTGAAATAGTCGTGTACAACTTGCTTAATTTATCTTCTTGCGAACTCATATGCCAAACAACTAAGTAAACAGGGGCTAGGTGATTGTCAAAAAACTGCTTCAATTCTGTAAAACCTGTTCAATTCTGTAAAAAGGGGCTAGATGATTGTCAAAAAACTGCTTCTCTTCAGCTGCTTTACTCCCTGGCCCAACCCACAGCTGAAACAGTGATACAATAAAGTTGAACGGATAAATAAAATTGTTTTAAATATATAAAATTGTTGTAACAATTATTTGAGGTTAAAACCAATAAGAATCAAAAGTGAAATTTGACATTGCCTATAACTTGTGATAAATTTGTCACAAAGTTTAGCATAGCAAATTTGGCATGAAAGATAAACAAAATTGTTTTAAATAAATAAAATTTTTGTAACAATTATATGAAACTAAAACCAATAAGAATCAAAGATGAAATTTGGCATTGCCTATAACTTGTGACAAATTTGTCACAAAGTTTAGCATTTAGCAATTTGGCATGAAAGATAGCATTGCATTAGAGAGCACTTTTTTCATCCGAATGCCAAAATTTACCATTGGCACTTTAATTTAGCAACGTATTGGAAATACTCTAAGAGAAAAGAAGAAGAAGAGGAAGAAGATAGAAATTATTTCACAAATTAAATACCCAAATGCTAAAACAAACCTTCTCGGGACGTGTCTCCACTTTGAAACGGATTAGACCCAAACAAAGTACAAAAACCATCGCCAATGATGAGCACAACACTAACATTGGATTTTTAGCAACCCATGTTCCATACACTCTAAAAAATACAAAATGTCAAAAACCATTCTGAGGAACAGACCAAAAGCTTGATATGTGAAAGTCATTCGTCTTGTACTAATGGCATAGCCAGTGACCTGAAAAAATTTGACAAGTAACCTTGAACAATTGATAGTTGGACTCCATTTCTAATCTGAGTGGCATCTTCAACGAGCATCTGATCAACATATTTCATCTAGTTAGCTCATGTTAACTAAAACCAAAGAATTAAGCGAAACTTGTACACATATTTCATCCAGAGATGAAATATCAGCATGCACCTGAATTGATGGGTTCTCTTCCTTTTGCTGGTTAACAGAATGAACTTCGCCACCTTCCATTGCATTCCAAAATGGTTTTGCTCTAGGAGGTGCGTTCTTCTTTTTCCCATTAAGATAAAATAAGCGCCATCCCAAAAATGCAGAAACTAGAATTATATACAGGATAGCTACCACGATGTCAACGCACTTTGCCTGCATTTGTAAAAAAAAAAAAAAAAAAAAAGTTCCTATCAAGAAAAGTATCCACGGAGATTGCAACATAATATAACTAAAAGGATTTTTTGAATCTAATATTTCACTATTCACTATGTCACCTTAAGAGATCCAATTCGAACTGAGCAGGAACCTCCTTTTTTGGAAGCAGTGGAAGCTGAATTAGAGCAGACAGAAGATGAAGGACAATCACCACATGAACAGCCCAGAGAAACATCACCACATGAATAAGTAGATACATTCATAGGTTTTACTCCAGACGACTCTGGAATACTTGACCGAAATGTTATTGCATATGGTGAACCTGGCACAGCAAGGGGTGCTCGCCTGCCGATAAAAGCAAACCATTCTGGAAAATATCACAGGTTAAGCATCAAAAGATACAAAATAAGAATAAAAAGTTAAAAACTTCTCACAAGAACTCAATATAACAAAGGGAAGAAGTACTGCTTATCATAACTACAAGCTAAGAAACTGTCCATCAAGAGGTTGTATGTTCAACGTGTAATTCATTACCACACACCAATTGGAAAACTGACCACATAATATTGCAGGCTGTACCGCTTTAACTACCAGTTTTTTACTTTTCATAAATAACAGAAGAGAGATGAAGATAGAGAATGGAGCATTAGAGGGTAGAAAGTAGACAAATAACGGGAGGGGGAAGAAACCTTAGAAGGTGAGTTCAAAAAGGATCAAATTACCTCTAAAATTTTTTGCACCAGCACCAATAAATTCAAGAGCTCGAGAATTCATGGTACCAAACTTTACGTCTTTGCAGGAATCATACAACCCTTCACCAAAAGCATCGGTAATATAATAATCAATCCCATCCACGGTCAAACTATTATTAACCTGAAAATTTAGGAAATATGAAAAGAAAAAAAAAAAAGCTTAGTGGAATAAAATTCATATTTTTTTACATTCCATGATAAGCAGTCTCTTCACCCAAATCCAAACTAAATTATGAAATGTACGTCCTACAATTCAAGAGCGATTAAAAAGTTTGAGTAATTCCGAATTCTCTGAAATCATTTCAACTAAATTATGAAATGTACATCCTACAATTCAAGAGCGATTAAAAAGCTTGAGTAATTCCGAATTCTCTGAAATCATTTTCCTCCTTCAACAGTGCAATAAAATCCAACATTATTTTGTATTGTCTCATAAAAAAATCTTCTACCACTACTAGCAAGTGATCAGAACAAAAGGAATGATTGTCCAATACTTGATTTACATGAGTCACTGAATAACACATGATAACGTAATGCAAGTTCAAAATGGAGAAGCAATAAATTGGAAAGAATTCCTGACCTTTGCTATTGAACTAACGTTAATAAATAAACTCTGATTCGGAGAGCACGTAAGCTCACAGAACAAATTCAAAAAATTCCTCAAGCAAGCCGGACAACCTACTAGGAGTGGAATCGCCTGTAAAATATACTTCACAATAAGAGATACTAACAAAGATCATAAGACCTTAGAATTACCAAAGGGTAAGAGATATCTCCACAATAACTCGTTCAATAATTTAAAAATCCATCTAAAGCAAGGAGAAAGTAAAAATTCCAAGAGTTGGGGCATTTGGAGAAGTATTCAATTTTAATTTTACTCAAATATAATACAATTTTATACCAAACACAAATTTTACAAAAGTGCTACGAAAATAATTACTATTCAAAACATTTTTAAAACAATCACATCAACTTTTCAATTCTACTATTTATCTCTACTTTTACCAATCACATCAACTTTTCAATTCTAAAATACTTTTCATCCAAACACACATTTCATTTAAATACAAAACAAATACTTTTCAACCAAATACAACATTCAAAAAACAAATTTTATTCAAATACAATCAAAATGCAATGCGTTTACCAAACGCCCCCTTAGTAAAAGAATCTTACTTGCTGGACTTGTGTCCGTAAAGTGTCGAACTGAGCTTCTGTACAACAAACATTGCCAGTAATTGTTGGACACAGACTTTGGATTTTCGACGATAGCAAATCATCTGGCTGGAAAATAACAAACATAACAATTGAGAAATCAAATCTTTTAATATCCTCATAAATTTCAACGGTCAGAAATAGAGCAAGTCAGGATCCAATACCTTCACAGACGGGGAACCACGAGGACAGTTCAAGACTTTTCCATCCGTACGTTTTCCACAAATGTCATACATTGAACAATATTCCTCAGAATGCCTTTCTCTACACGAACAAAGTATAAAACAAAACAACAAAATACCCAAAAAAAAATCAGACATAAAATACAAGATAAGAACAAAAATTAAAAGAAACAAAGAAATCTTTACCCTGTTTCGGCGTTAGGCGTCAAAAGAGACCGTGTGTCGGACCTCTCTGCTTGTACTAAGCAAACAACAAATAAAACCTGCTCATACATATAAATACAACAATTTATGACCAAAAAAAAACAAAGCCTCTGTACAAAAAAGCTATATTGGAAGAAGAAGAAGAACAAGAAGAAAAGCAAAGAAAATAATAGGCCATAATTTTTTCCACTTTTTTCATTTCTTAATCCTAAAAAGTTAAGAGAAGGAAATACGATTATTTTTCCTTTCTTATTCCGATTTTCGTTATCCGAAACCATAACAAGAAATTCTTCTCGGAATGAAAAAAAAAATAGAAAGAGAATCAGGATCACGGAAAACAGTGAGAGGAAAAGGAAACGCAATCAGTAAAACTAAAATCGATTGATGAAACAAACAGGGAAAAACAGCATTCAGAGAAATGATATTCGAGCTACTTCATGCCTGGAACAAAGATACGGTGAGAAAAGACCCCAGACGAATCGCCATTATCGTCTACGTTGAAGCTTTACTCTCAGGCGAAAGAAGAGAAGAGAAGAGAAGAGAGCGAGAGTGAGCGGAGAGTTGGCCGTTACGGTCTACCAAAAAGGGAAGTTGACGCAGATCACAGTCGTCTACATTTATAGTTACTGAACCCCAAAAATGAAATCGCTGACGACTCGCATTACTGTCTTACTTAATCTCGAGCATAATTACGCATATACCCTTGCTTTCGGCTCTTTTGTCGGCTAATAATACCAGTTTTGCTTTTTCGTACGAATCATTTTTGCAGCGAGGGTAGTTTCGTAAACTCATGCAATGGTTTTGTCAGTTAACGTTTGTTTTTGCCCGCATGATATCCGTTTGGGAGTTATCTTCGTGATGAGCTTTGCAAAATTTATATAATTTCAAAATATCAACTGGGAAAATACGAATCTGACGACATTTCGTATTGGACTAGCGAGAAGATTTTTTTTTTTTTAATTTGAGAATGACAGAAGGGATACTTTGGAAGTATGAAAATGCGAGATTTGGAATTCGGATTAGTGCCACTTTAAAAAATAATAATAATTTGGATTAGTGGAGCGGCTTATATTTTTAAGGAGGTGTTTAGGAACGAGTCTGCAAACAATATTTTGGATTGGAAAAAAGTTATTTTGAAAAATATATTTGAGAGAAAAAATTATTTAAAATAAAAAAATAAAAAATTTTAAAAATTTAAAAAAAAATATCAATATGGATATTATTTTATTCTTCTTGAAATTCTATGTAATTTAAAAAAAAACTATCTCATTTGGATTTGTATACACAAAATTATAAATTTTTAAAATTTGAAATTTACTGTAACGTTTTAGATATGTAAATAGTAAAAAATTGTGAAGTTTTAAAAAAAAATTGAATTTTGGTGTCTGGAGACATTGCCCCAAACACCCCTTAAAAAAATAATATAAAAATCAAATTTAATCTTAAATTTCATATGGATATAGATGATCCATATTTAATAAATTAAAAAATAATAAAATAATAAAAATTAAGAAAAAAAATAAAAAATATATTATAATAATTCATAAGAATGAATTAGAATCTACATCCAAATAATCTCTCAATTTTTGAATAACAATTGATTATATCTCCTTATAAAAAGATGATAATTTATTAATATAAAAGCAAATATTTAAAAATTGATATCCTCTATTTCTTTACTTCCGTTTGGTATATGCATTGCATTCAAAGACAATGCAATTTTCATCAAAATACAAAAGTATTTTATTCAAATATCAATCATATCACATTTTAAATCAAATACAATCACTATTTATTATTTCACTTTTTCTATTACTTTTACTAATCACATTACATATTCTCTTTCTCTCTCTCTTTTTTCTTTCTATTTTTACCTGTTACATCACATATTCATTATTAAAATACAATTCAAATACTTTTCACACAAACACTTATTGCATTCAATGTATTGTAATGTAAATATTTTTTCTCTAAATATAAATTAAATACAATATATTGTATTTAAATACAATGTAAACGTAATGCGTGTATCAAATGAAATCTTAATTAGTTTATTGGCCAAGAAAAGACAAACTTTGTTTTAAGATAATGTGATATATTTTCCTCGATAATGTGACGATTTGTCATTTTCACTACTAACTATCCCATATGGATTCAATAACATTTTTTTTTTCTCTTATTTTGTTAATGCGTCTTGGGATAGATAATTTCTTATTTGCTTTCTTTCGCTTTTAAGGTAGACTTATTTTGTAGATAATATTATCAATGTTAAATGACCAAGTCTAGAAGAATAACCAATCCTTTTCATCGATTAAAATTTTGCGTTTGGAGCAATAACTCGACCGCTCTTTCAAAATTTTTAAGGTTGTTATCTAATGTTATGACAAGTTGACAACAACACAAACTTTTTTGTTTCTTGAAATTTATCCAAAAAAGGCTGAAACAAATATCTGTTGAAACTCTCGTCTCATGTGTATTTAATTATACCTACGTATATATTTGAGCAGCCAAATGAATTGACCAAAGATGTAACAATCATACACAGTGGCAATACTATTAATTCACTTAACAAATAAAGCAGTGCTCCTGAATTTCCGGAAAATTCGTCATCAATAATTGAAAGAAAAAATGTGAATTAATTTTCGTCAACAATACCGCATTTAGTATACCTCTTAACCTTATTTTTTTATTTCCAATTTGCTACCGTAAACAAAGATAAAAATATCGTAAAATCATCAAATCTAAGATTTTATAGAAATATTTGCAGAAATGAAAATTGATGAAAAATACAAAAATCTATCATAAATGTTAATTTTTTAAATAAAACTTTAAAAAAACTCTAATATACTTAATAAACAATAGTTGAATACATAATTTAATAATAATACCGTATTTAACTTCATCAAATTATGTAGAAATATTTGAATTATTTCATCCCAAGTTAAAAAAAAAAGGTAGTAAACAAAGATTATTCGAAACTCTAAATTAAAATACCAATTTGCTAATATAAATTGATATTTCATAGTATTAAAAATTAAAAATTTGATAATTTTAATAATATTAAACAATCATTGACGAAAAAACAGACAATCTCTCTCTTTTTTTTTTCATGTGAATTAGTGTAAAGACGATAATAACTATGCTTTCTAAAAATAAAAAATAAATAAATAAACCGTGACTAAACCTAAAAATATTTATGTCGACATTTCTCTAAATTACCATACCAACGTCCTTTCTTTCTTTCTTTCTTTCTTTTTTTTTTTTTTTTTTGAAATGTACCAACGTCCTTTCTAATAAAACAAAGTCTTTGTTTACATTGAAAATACCAACAATTTTCCTTTAAAAGAAAAAAAGAAAATGCCAACAATTGTTCTTAATTTTTTTATTTTTCTCAAATTTTTTTAAATTTGATTAATTCAAATATAATATTTTTGTTAGATTATACCTACAATTATATATTTCTTAATATTGATCTCTAAATTTAAACTGTTATTTTTTACTTACA
The DNA here is from genome assembly GCA_035233585.1 of Antiaris toxicaria. Taxonomy (NCBI): domain Eukaryota; kingdom Viridiplantae; phylum Streptophyta; class Magnoliopsida; order Rosales; family Moraceae; genus Antiaris; species Antiaris toxicaria. The sequence goes on from CP141160.1 coordinate 27,184,784, forward strand.
AAATGTTTGGAGCAATATCTCTAATTTAAAAAACTCAGCTTATTTTTATATTTTTTCTGAAAAATTAATAAAAGTTTTTACTAATTTATAAGAAGTTAAACAACCTTAATAAAAAAATTTTTTTGAGCTCCAATCTACACTAATTTAGAATTCTACAACCACCGCACCGAAGCACTTATTTCTTAAATTGCGATGTTTATCCTTCAAATCGTGAGATAGAGGAAAACTAATTTAAATTTCTACAACCACCGCACCGAAGCATTTATTTCTTGGGTTTGGTTTTGGTTCACTTCAAAAATTAGTAAAACAGTCAAGCGCGTCTTCATATTTAGCTTTGACAATCGACAACAACTGACTAGGTGGGACTTCATGCACGTATTTCCAATAACATGCGTTTACCGTGCCAAACGCCACCACAAGTACACTACTAATACGTGTCGTTTTCACTTGAAATTCCACATTCACGAGTCCACTTCTTGGCGGCTTTGCTTTGGATCGCACACTTGGTAATTTTGCTTCCGTACTTCTTTTATTGCATTTTTCTCTTAAAGTAGGTGGCAAGCATAGAAAACATTATATTAATAAATAAATAAATAAATAAAAATAAAAATAAGTAAATAAATAAACCTTGAAGGTGGAGTGATTTTGATTTCACATTTTATATTAAGCCAGATAAAACATTATATTGAACTATATATGAAATCACATTATACGTGTGATTTTTTGTAGCATTATAGGTAGTTAAATTAAAACTTGTGATTTTGCCAAAAATATATATATATTTTAACGATCTCTGATCAAAAATTATGAAAGTATCTTTTCATGTTTTTTTTTTTTGGTAGCAAAGTATCTTTTCATGCTGTCAACATCTTTAAATCTCTTTCGAAAAATAAATACTACAGATTATTTGGCCAAATCACAAAATTTATATTGACAAATCATTTTCTTCACTTGCAAAAGTGGAGTTTCTAAATGATTGGCCATGATGATATATATATATATATATTACAAATACTTTATAAAATTATAAGGTGAACGGCATTTTTTTTTAAGGCGCGATTGAGACTCTTGTTTTAGTGTCTCAAAAACACTTTTTTTTTTAATATATCATTATTTTTTATTATTTATATATTTAAAATGCTATAATATATTCTAAGTTTTAAAAGTTCATAACTTTGCGAATATAAATCCAAATAAGATGGTTTTTTTTAAAATTACAGAGAAATTTAAAAGAAATAAAATAATATCCATATTGATATTTTTTTCTAAAATAATTTTTAAAATTTTATATTTTCTCACCCCAAACAATTTTTTCTTTCAAACATATTTTTTAAAACAACATTTTTCCAATATGAAAAAATATCTCCAAGGAGCCCCCAAACGGGCGCTTGATTAATAAATATATTTTTGCAAGTTTTTGAAAAAATGATCCACAAAAAAACAAGATTCACGATATGTAGTATTCATTGGCCATTCCACACGGTTATGAAGCACATACGTTATAATTTTAGCCATTGAAGGTAAAAAAACCAAATGATCTTTAACAACACTATAGTACATAACTACTTTTGTTATATATTATAAGAGATTTATACCATATTTTTGCTAATGATAGTGCCAACATTTTTTTCTCCCTCACTAGGAGGAGAATGCAATATTATGGGCACCAAAGGGCGGAAAAGTATTAAATAGATTGAGAACTTTGTTGAAAGTGTATGAAGTAAATTTCTGCACGCACCTTTCCCATTTCATACTACATTGAATATTGAAAGGTCAATGCTTTCATACCAAGGAAAGTTCCACGGTTTTGGACATGCTATGATTTTTTGTTTACTTGAATGAGTGATTGTTGGTTGAGCATGTGGATGTCGTTTATACACAAAATGGTGTCAAGTGTGAACCCACCTAAGTAAAGTGACTGTGTCACCAAATCAACAGAACGGTGGACCAAATAGGCGTTTTCAAACTTCTAAATGCAATAATTTCACACCAATCCAAGACATAAAGACAGAACATGAGAGAATACTTTCCCATTTAGTTACAAAATTACGAATAAATTAAAAAACAAAATTTATACGTATATGTGTATATATATATATAGAGAGATGGAGCCAGGAGTCCGAGTGGAGGCCCTTTTTTGTTCTTCTATATTATAATTTTTATATTATACCCTATTAAAAATTAAAAAATTATCATATAATCCTTAATCTGTTTTCTTTAAAAATTAAAAATTCTCACATAAACTCAATAAAATTCAAAATTTTCACACAACCTCACTAAAATTTATTTTTCTTTAAAAAATTTTTCTTTGGTGTATCCCTATTGAAATAAATTTCTAATTCCCCCTTTATATATATATACACACACATACATATATGTATATATATAAGAAGTGGGTACGATTTTTTGACAACTATGTTATCCAATTAATGAATCACACCCATCTTCCCAAATTAGATATAACAAATGGAAATGGTATTTATTTATTATTTCCATTCTAGACTAAACTAATAGGTTATTTGGTAAATATATTATTTTCGTATTACTTTTGAACATAATGTATTAAATGTATTTTATATTTAGATGAAAAATATTTATTTTACATTTAAATATAATGTGTGTTTAGATAAAAAATATTTAAATTATATTTTAGAATTGAAAAGTTAATATAATTGATAAAAATAAATAAAAAAAATAAGATAAAGAGAAAATATGACGTGAATGAAAAAAATTTTATTCTTAAAATATTTTAAAATAATAAATATATTTAATATATTATTAAAATATATTATATTTAAATATAAAATTTTTATATTTAAATAAAAATTATATTTCGTTTAAATAAAATATAAATATAAAACTTTAAACAAACGGCCGTAAAAGAATAATTTTTGGACCATAATTGCTCGTAAATGAAGCGAGTTGGGTTGGAGCTATAATGGTCGGCAGTCAATACTGGCGCTAATGTCAGTACTGGCGCTAATGTCCAAATTTATTAACTAAAACTAAAAGTCATGAGTGCTGATAAAAACTAAAATTTAATAAAGACTCGTACAATAGATAATCTTATAGAAGTCATAAATCTCAATAGATAAAAACAAAAAGACATAATAGAAAATTCCGTATATACGCATTGACACAATGCATATAAAGGTGAAATTTATGAACAAAGTAGCAAAATTAATGATGAAAACATATATACGGGAGAGAGAATAAATTTGCAAATTTAAACTTTATAATTGCACGATAAACGAGTAAAAGGCTGATTCACAACACAATTTCATACAAAAATTTTTTTTTTTCTTTTTTAGCATTATCGCGTTGCGCTGACCACCAACTCAAGCACTTGCTTGGAGGCAAATGTCACTGGTTTTTTGGGTTTCCAAAAAACCAAGCAAACACGAGGACGGGGGAGAGACTACCCCTATTGCCTTGGTTATTACTTGACTTTATACTCGAATTTGTTGGCTCCATATGCTAGATTGGGGGATTGGGAGGGAAGGCAAACTCACTTAAATTATGTATACTGTTGTGTTTGTTTGGGAGTTCCACTTTCAAAATAGAAAAAAATTTCATTTTAAGAAAATAAATTTTTTAAAATTTTCGTATATAAATATCTAAAATTTTTTATTTTTAGAAAATAAAAAAAGAACAATCTAGAAAAAGCATTGTTTTTATTCATCCAAATAAATTTTTATTTTTCAAATCTAAAAATTTTTCATTTTTTTAAAATAAACCTTCCATTGAAACATACTAAAATAATAAGGAGTAAGATCAACCCTTTTTTCATTCTTTTGAACTCGAATGGTGGGACGGCTTCTAATTGGAGGATTAATGTTATGAATATTGACAGTGTTCAATGTCAAATTCTATTATTAAGATGGGATAGTTAATGAATTAATTAATTAATTAATTGTTTGGAACAATAATTTATTGAGAATGTCATCCAAGTATAATGTAATATAATGCGATATGCCTTTAAATATTTTAAAATTATATTGTATTTAAATTAATTTATATTTGTATCGTTGGAGAGCCAAAATATTATATTTTAAATAAAAATAGATAAAATAAAATAAAAAAATAATTATTATATTTAATTTAAAAATATAATAATATTTAAATACAATATATGCGTACCCAAATATACATCTTAATCACATTGCATCTAATAAATAACCCATTAGATTTCAGATGGGAAACGGCATAAGCAGTTAGCCGCAGCCTGTATTAATCAAACCAACATAATTCTGAGCTTTAGAACAGGGCAAATTGGTTAAGATGGTGGAGGATTAATATACGTTGAAAAAGAGGGGTACTTTTTAATTTTAATTTTAGAGCTGACCTAGAAGAGTTTTGTTTTCTGTATTACGTTCATATTATATTTAAATATAATATAATTTTTATCAAAACGTAAAAATTTTACATTTAAATATATTATTTTTCAACAGCGTGTCAAATATATTTATTATTTCAAAATATTTTAAAAATAAATTTTTTAAAATCCTCACATAATATTGTCTTTCTATCTATTTTTACTAATTATATTAACTTTTTAATTCTAAAATACAATTCAAATACTTTTCATTCAAATATATATTGCATGTAAAGTAAATACTTTTTATCTAAATACAAAATGTATTTAATACATTACGTTTGGTAAATACAATACGTTTACCAAACATCCCATTAGAAAATATAATTAGAAAAAAAATTATTTAGAGTAAAAGGGTATAAAATTTTAAAAGTTTATTCAAAAAATTATTGATGTGGATCTTTTTTCTTTTTTAATTTTAAGCAACTAAAAAATTATCTCATTTAAATTTATAAATACAAAATTATGAACTTTTAAAATTTAAAGTTTACTATAAAATTATGATGGTATAAATAATAAAAAAATATTAAAAAGTGAAAATCTTAATCTCTAAAATCCCTTGTTAAACAATCTCTTAAGTTTTGTTTGATAAATGTATTACCTTTAGATTACGTTTGAATATAATGTATTAAATATAATTTGTATTTGAAGAAAAAATATTTACATTATATTTAAATGTAATGTGTATTTAAATAAAAAAATATTTACGTTATATTTAAATAATAAATATGTGATGTGATATGTAAAAATAAAATAAAAAAGATAGAAAAAAATATATAATATGATTAATAAAAATAAAAATAAATAATAAATATATTAAATTTAAAATATAATATGATAAATTAATAGAAAAATAAACGATATCTTAATAATATTAGGATGCTTATTATATAAATTAATATTTTAAAATTAAAATTAGAGTTAATATTGTTATTATTATTATTATTATTATTTTAGCTGGAAAAAAGAGGGGCACTTAAATATTTTAGTAAAAAGTCGGGGTGGGAAGGGAGAAAGTAAGCGGGAGTAATGATAAGTGATCAGGTGGATGGGGAGGTGAGGATGGAGCCCACCGGATTCTAGATGACTCTGGGCCTACTCACTACACACAACTCCAGTACTACTCATAAAGTAAGCGGTCACACTCAGACAGCCAGGCGTCATCTCGCCAGTCACCCACAGAAACCATGACAGTCACACGCACACCTCCCTCCCTCTCTCTCTCTCTCTCTCTCTCTCTCTCACACCCCGCTGCCGGAAGAGATGGACGACGTGCAACAACATTTTCGGTTTTTTCTTTAATTTTGGCGAGTCGATTGCACTACCAGGCCAAACTGTGGGATCACTAAGGAGGGATTTGGATTTTCTATTTTATTTATATTATATTTAAATATAATTAAATATAATTAAATTTTAAATTAATATAATAATAATAATTTATTTATTTTTATCAATTATATTATATGTTTTATTTTTAAATATAATATAAATATAAAATATTTAGATGTATATTTCATTTTTAATGTATTATATTTTTATATAATACAAATGAGAAAGTACGAGTTTAAAGTGAGTTTTTTAGGTTTAAATTAAATTAAATTAACATTTATATTTGGTGAGACATTTGAAATACTAGAATTAAAAAGTGTAAAATGTCTTTAGAAAAAAAAATATGTAGCTTGTTTCGTTCTTTTCATAATTCTATATAATTAAAAAAAATCAATTTAGACTCATATACTTAAAGTTACCAATTTTTTAAATAATAACTATAAATAGTAAAATTGAGATTAAAGTTAACTTTTCAAAAAAAAAAAAAAAGATTGAATTTTTTGAGTTTACATTGTCACACCAAAAACATGCTTAGAGTTCATTTAAAGGATGTTTTGAAAATGTGAGCATTAGAAGCAAACTTAGTAAGTTTTGAATATTTGTGTTCAGGGTAAAAAGTTTTGGGATAATATCTCAACTGTATTCTTACAATAAAAAATATGTGTATATATCTTAACTGTGTGATTAAAGTTAACATAGTTTTTAAGTATCATCCAAACCCTAATAATATTGGTAAATGAGAAACATATATTTCTGTCTAACTTCCAACGGAAAAACAATTTTTGGATTGCACTAGAATATGTTCAGGGGCTACAGGTGTAACAAAGCGAAATTGGTTTGGGGAGTACAATGCAATTAATCACAGTTAATTTTTTAATGTTTATATAGTAATAGTTAAAGAGAGAAAGAGGTTGCACTGGTGGTCATGATTGCCACTCATTTGACGTTATCATGATCCTCGGCGCCACGCCTCGATCATGCAAATCACCCCACGCTACCCATTTCATATTCATATATATATATATAATATGATTGTATTCATATGGGCGTTACAAGCATATATTCCCTCTTTCTTTCTTTTGATTTTTTTTTCTCCTCCCAAAACTATAGTCAAAAGTGTTAAATGACAGATGGGCTATGGTACGTAAATTATTTCTTTCTACTTCCAAACTTTTCAGCTCCAAGCCCCAATGGACCTGTTTGATAGTGGCGATCACTCACCACCCCTGCGTTTTTCACGAGTCTTTTAGTTTAGGAAGAATTTTTTAATATGTTACGAAAAGATATTTTATTAATAGTACGTAAGTTTTGAATGTCTTCTAGTAAAATCCTGTTACATCAAAAAATATATATACAACAACTTAATAAAAATTTGATAAAACTCTTTATATTAATGAAATTTTTACCATTAAAATATAAATGTATATTATCGATAGAGTTATTTTAATGTACAATGAAATAAAAATCTCCCTGCAACATTAAATAATTTGAGAACCATATGTAGTTCCTATATAGACTCAATGTGTTTAAAAGAAAGGGGGAAATAAGTTGAAAACAAAGCGTGATTATCCATATTTAAACTGTCACATTGTTGTGAAAATTTACATTCCACCAGAAATTAACGTTAATGCATGATTATTTATTTACTTACCTAGCAAAAACAGCAGTACTGAATCCGCACCTTTTCAACAATTTTTAAAAGTACGTGAAGAACTTGCCAAATAACTATATCAAGCATGCAATTACCTTAACTACCACTATTTGAGGGGGGAAAACATGACATGAAAAGCATTTTATGGGTCTGCAGGTTGCTATGATTTTGTCATATAGGACCCCTATCCCTATGGAATGGACCAAACACCAGAAGCTCGCTTTGGATCCCTAACTTGAAAAGGTCGAAATTTATGTGGGGTCCACAGAATTATTTGTCAGACAGTTCACTGAGTTGTGAAATATTTGACCCACGTTTGTGTCCAGCTTAACTTAAGTTGCTCGATTGTCCTCTTCTTTTTCTCTTTTATTTGTTTATTTATCAAGGCCCGGCCCAGTGGTTTTACTTCAGGCTGTCAGCCTGCACATTTGAAGTGTTTGAAGTGAAGTTAGGAAGCGTTTGGTAAACACATTGTGTTTTAATTAAGTTTGAATATATTTTTTTTAGTATTATATTTAGTTAAAAGTATTTATTTTATATTTAAAAAAAATATGTATTTGGATGAAAAGTATTTTAGAGTTGAAAAGTTAATGTGATTGGTAAAAGTAGAGATAAATAATTAATATTGAAAAGTTGATGTAATTATTTTAAAAAACTTTTAAATAGTAATTGTTTTCATAACACTGTTCAAAATGATTGTGTTTGAATATAAAACTTTGTATTTAGTGAAAATTTAGTTTTCATAACGTCAAAATACATTCTCCAAACGTTCTCTAAGAAAAATGCTATAAAATCATGTTTTTGATTAATTTTTATGAAAGAGAAAAACACTCGTGTAAAAAATATCATTAGTAAATGAATTATTTACTAATAAACGATATTCATTTATCATTATGTTAATAAATGATTGATTTATTGTTTACTTTGAAAATATTTTATTTACTAATTTTCGCTTTTCTCTCTCTTCTATCTCTCCTACAACCATCACTTCGTCATCGGAAAGAAGGCAACCGTGAGGAACAGAGCTTCGGTGATTAGACCTAATGCTTCCTCTCCTCTTTCTTCTCTTGTTGGCCATTGAATGTCTAACCCGACATCATGTTTTTCTATGACAATCATAGATCGCATAATGGTGGAGCTTGTCACAGATTGGCGATGACATCAGAGATTGGAGCTTGTGCTCCCCTACAAATTACGATGAGATTGATCTTTGAGCTCTCTCTCTCATTTGCTTCTCTATTGCTTCGTCGCTGGAAAAAATGTCACGATACTTGATTGGCATGCTCATGGTGGACGAGAAGCTCGCTTTGTCGAAGATCATGACGGATCAATAAAGGCATCATTTAGGAGTCACAATAGTGACGATTGGACCCATCCGATCTTCCTTCATTCATGATGGTGGATGCAGAGGAGAGAAGGAAGAGAGAGAATGGGGGAGAGAGAGAGAGAGGATGTGGAGAAGTGAAGTGAGAGAGAAAAATAACAATAACAACATTTTAACTTACTAAATATAAATGATTTTATGGCATTTTCTGTAAAAGTTTTAAAGTTGTGGCAAAAAATCAATTCACATTTACTTTTAAAGTTGTGGCAAAAATCAATTCACACTTACAAATGATGACATGTAGCCTAATTATCCCATGTTTGAAGGTAATTAATGACCTAATGAGCTATTTTAGCATTGAAAAAAGGTTTAAAAATAAAAGGAACAAAATTTTTCATCAACAATATAAAACATATCAAATAAAGGAGTTAGTGTTCCCTTTTTTTAATTTTAATAAAGTATTTCATTGAACAACAAACAAGTAAAAAAACAGAGAAGGTTCCATAAAGAGAGTAGGTAAATAAAAAATAAAAAACAAAAAATGGGAAGGGACATAGCCTCAAATAGAAGTAAAAGAAGAAGAAAGGGGGAAAAGAACTGAACAACGATAATTTTATTAATCAAAGATTTCAAAATAGAGAGTCCAATATTTAAATTTATAAACGACTATATTCTCAGTCATTCTCGCATAAATAAATAAGAAGGATTAAAAATCTCAGGCTAAAAGATTGATCCCTAGTTAAAAAACTGCAATTCCCAATTAGTGCCCACACACCACCCCAACAATTTTTTCATTGCCTCTTGTGCTTTTTCACTTAAGAATATGACTCGTTACATCATATGATCATAATTGGGTCTTTTTCGTTAATTAATTGGTTTGAGACACCTTGAAAATAGCTCATCTTATCAGGTCCATTACTTTTGTGCTCTCCCGTCTCCTATAGATCGACGAATTGGCGACTTCCTATGAGCTAGATGAGTAGAATACTCTCTCCCTCTCTCTGGTGTGTGTGAATAGAGCTCTTTCTTTCTTTCTTCTTTTTTTTTTTTTTTTTTTTTTCGGTTAATAATTTACTACCGAGTAGCTCGCAACATGACATTTATAGAGACATCAGCATAATCGGATCTCGAGCTTTTTAAAGTTTGTATGTTATGGGGGCTTTCAAAACATACGTGAAATGTCAGTAAAACTGGCCAACATGTGTTTGTAACTACGGAGAATGTTTGGACACGTTGCTGTATGTAACTTTGATTGGTGTAGATTAATACTATCTACTATCTACCACCTACTATCTACCATCTACTATCTAGTCATATGACGTGACCCAAGTAGAATATAACTATAAAATTAATAAATAATATGTTGCTTGTGAGTGCGATATGGCAGTCCACATACTAGTATAATTTATTTTAACCTCATATAGTGATCTTTCTTTTTTTTTATTTTTTATTTTAGAATTAAGTGATTCAGATTGCACTCGAATATTATAGTGCCGAATGATCCAAAATTAATTAGTATCTATCTCAGTTCCTTTTCGATATATATATTTGATAACGACGTGATACTCGTGCCAATGGAAGTGGAAGAAAAATAAAAATCATTGGTTTCTGCTTGGCTGATTAAATGAGACATGTCCCTTTTTAAATATATATATCATTTTCTTTTCTCAATTGGGTGGCTAGCAAAGGAACTTGGTGAAAAATTATAGAATTATATAAATCCTAGAAGTTTGAACCCAATCAACGCATCACTAATTACGATCATTTCATAGTTTTTATTTTCTTTTTCCCTTTTACCCCCCTCTTGAAAAGAACATTTCATACTTCATAATTGCCAAAATTTGACATACACCTAAAAACTTGTAGACGCTGCTAAATCATAATGAGAGGCCAACAAGCATCATACTAGTCATCATATTTACATGATTAATGTTGAAACACCAGGCGGCGCCTATCCCTTCACGCCCAGATGTTGAGCCTCCCTGTGGTCCAACGTCTACCCACGTCCATACATATGCATATATTATATCTATATCTATATATATATAGAGAGAGAGAGAGAGAGGGACATGGATAAAGCGTGCATGGTCCCTCCGGCAGAAAGTGTGAAGCATGTGGAAAAGGAATCATATCTTTTCTTAGTAACGTTTAATGTCTTTTTAATTATTAATGATTCAGTTACTGATGAATTATAGTTTCCTTAATATGTGCTGTCGCTTTTATGCCTTCCAAATGTAGGAGGGAGCATTCATGAGGCTCCAACGATGGTTTTCTTTTCTTTTCTTTTTTCTTTTTGAAATGTTTTTCATTAATTTATTCTTACACAAAAAATTCACGTATATGGTGGATTGTTGGATTTACTTTAAGTTCGTGGCTTTTGTGGGACATAAGGATGACATTTAAGTTTTATATTCAAGTTTCTTAATTTCTTTTCATAATAATAATATAATAAAAAATATATAAAATTTAAGTATTTGATGCCGATCGAGTTCCATACAGATATTTTAAGTAGGTTATATATGTATATGGATCTCTAATAGGGATTAGGGCCTATAAGTATTAGATTAATTTGGACGATAAAACACATTCATAATTATGTCATCAGATATTAGTTTAATATTCGTTATTAAACACATTAAAATGTCTACTGTCTAATCGTAGCTTAGGTATGATTTTGGTTTTTGCCTCACTGTATAATATGTAACGGATCGTTCAAAACAAAGTCCAAAGGAGAGAGAGAGAGAGAAAGAGAGAGAGAGAGAGGGAGGGAGGAAAAATTAAAAAAAAAAAAAAAAACCCTCGAAAACGTGTATTGATGATCATTATGAAGCATGCAAGCTCATTGCCATATTTGAGAGGGCTCCATCAAGCATGATTAGTGGCCGATGGGACATATGGGCCTTTATCTTTTTATTTTTTTTATTTTTAGAATTTTTAGGATTTTTAAATTTGAAATTCTTCAATTTTTAAGAGTGGCAGCTTATAATCAAAGATTTCATTGCTGTAAACATGCTTCATTAATAAGATGGGGACGACCACAATAGTCAAACAAATAAATGGATAAAATTATATTTTATTGGGATAAAAACGAACCAAAAGAAGAGGAAAAAAAAAAAAAAAGTTAAAAAGTGAATTAGGTAGGTTTAACGTCTCTGTCTCTTTTGTATATCTGATTGGAAATTAAACAGAGATATGTCTTGTAGAAATAGGAGAAGAATATTATGCAATTATATTCTTGTCCTTTTGGAACATATATAGATGAGAAAGTTGGTGTTAGAGAGTTCATAGATTTGAGTAAAATCCTCCCAAAGCGAGTAAAACAATGATAAGCATTCATATAGCTTGATTCTAGATGATATGGAGAATGATTTTTGGATTTTTTTGGTCAAAGTTTGGATCAAAAAAGAGAATGTCGTTGTCAGTTCGCACTGGAAGTTGTCAATTAACACAATCATTGCCGATCTCTTTACTCTTTAGTTGGATTCATTTTCTATATATTTTGACAATACAAAAAAAAAGGCCTTCCAGGTTAAAAAAAAAAAAAAACTTTATATGGTGAGAACTTTATTGGTAATACATATTTTTAATTGTTAAATTTAGTCAAAATCACACTAAAAATGTATAATAAAGATGATTTTCTCAACATATTTAATGAATAGAACGTTATTGATGATATGTATTTTATTTCAAAACTACCATAGAAACTCAAATATATATCTATATAATCCATGGTACCACAATTGATTATGTCTATGAGCATATCATTTCGGAAGGACCTGTTCTCTCAAAGCTTCGTGCTGTGCTCATATTAATTCTAGATTTAAAAGCCTTGTCCTGCTGTGCTCGTGTTTTGATTGGGTTTGGCAAGCCCATGGGACATCGAGCCCTTTTGAAATTGTGTTCTTCCAAATTCTTTTTAACCATTTTCAAATAACGAATAATTAAATTTTAAGAAAAAGTTAATTTATAGGGAAAGGAGGTATCCATAGATAGTTTTATTAGAGATTACACATTTTGATATTCAAGGTAGTGAAAAAAAAAAAAAAAAAAAGCTGTTGAGGCTTATTTGTTGAGAATGACAAAAATAATTAATATGAGTATCAAATTATTTTTTAAGGTGATAAATTTATTATATTATTTTTTGTTTGGTTGATTGTTGATACCCTTAAGATGAAAGGAATTAAGATGAATCAAGTGGTGTATTTTTTAAAAGTTAGATGAACCAATAAAATTTATGTAAATATGTAATTTTTATAATTGGTGAGATTTACGTAACATTAACATGAAAATTAAATTACACAAAAAGAAATAACTTGTATTCATCGTGCCGGCCCATTGTGCTTAATGATCCTTGCCGTACTTAGCTCATTTCCATATCGCAATCGTGTTTGTTATTGTGTCATGTCATGTTAAATTCACATGTTTAAAATTATAAATAAGATATAACCTATTATCTTGTATTATATTTAATCTCATTATTTTCAGTATTGTATTCATGTTGTATTTAAATACAATATAATTTTCATTCAAATACAAAAATATCGTATTCAAATATCAATCACATTAAATTTTAAATCTAATATAATTATTATTTTTATTAATCACATCACATACTCTTTTTTTCTCTCTACTTTTACCCATCACATTACATATTCATTGTTTAAATAAAATTTAAATAATTTTCATCCAAACACACATTGCATTTGAATGCAATACAAATATTTTTCCTTTAAATGTAAATTGTATTTAATATATTATATTTAAATACAATGTGTTTATCAAACAGAGACTTAGGGAGCATTTGGCAAAAGTTTTGCATTTTAATCATATTCAAACACAATATAATTTTACACCAAACGTAAAGTCTTACATTCAAATACAATACTTTTCAACAGTACTATGAAAACAATTACTATTTAAAAGTTTTTAAAATAATTACATTAACTTTTCAACTCTACTAATTATCTTTACTTTTATCAATTACATCAATTTTTCAACTCTAAAATACTTTTCATTTAAACACACATTTCATTCAAATATAAAACAAATACTTTTCAACCAAATGCAACACTCAAAAAATGAATTGCATTCAAACGAAATTAAAATATAATGCGTTTACCAAACGCCCTATTAGTCATTCAAACATAACAGCATGTGCGTTGTCATTGTGTTTGTTGGATGGCTTGACCAATTAACATTTTCAATAATAATTTTTTTTTATAAATTATTATCACATTAGAAATCAAAAAACAAATAAAATAAATTAACTGGCAATTACTTGTTGGACCTTATTTTCTTCGTCTTCATCTTGATCACCAGAATCTGCAAACACATACACACACCAAAACAAAGGAAGGGAAAAAAAAAAAAAAACCAAATCCGTGATATTTCATAAGTTTGGGTTCTTTTCAGTAGCGGTTATAATGGCATTTTATGTTCTCTAAAGTTCCCAACACCTCTTGCATTGAGGGCCTATTTTTGCGATCAAATTGGAGGCATTTTCCAACAAGTAGAGCTGCTTGCCATGCTCCTTCTTTTGGGAAATGATTCTCCAGCCTCTGGTCCATTATCTTCTTCAGTTTCTTTTTGTCCTTAATGTAACGGTCGGCCCATTTAACCAATTCCACCTCCTCCATGGGCCTAAACTCATCTATCGCCCGCCGGCCCGTTAGCATTTCCAGAAGCACCACACCAAAACCGTACACATCACTCTTTTTATATAAATGCCCTGTATTCGTGCCAATTGTCAGTACTGCTCAGCTAATATTTATTAGCTATTTAATAAGAAAAAAAATTATTATATAGATTGGTTTCTTGTATCATGTTTACATGATGTAACTAATGCTAATAATAATAATAATAATAATAATAATAATGTTGATTGAATATCTTAGTAGTTAAAATATGTATTAGTGGAGTTTTTTATTTTTTATTTTTCATATTAGTGTGCAAACAAATCAAACCGTATATTTTACATGAAGTGCAAACCAAACTAAATATATATTATTTAGAATATATATATATATATATATATTGGTTTTGAGATTTGTCAAACCAAATCAAATCATTTTAGGTATTAAAACCAAATCGGATCAAACCAATTGCAATTGGTATAGTTTAGCATTTTAAATTGGTTTGAACTAATATTCATCAACCACTTTTTAATCATAAATAGAATAGGATCAACATATTAGGATAATAAACATTTATGTATTTCTAAATCACAAATACTAATTATTCAAGAATCAAATATCCAAATCAAAATAAAAATAAAACATCAATAATTAAAAGTAAAGCATTTTCAACGAAACTAATACATATAGGATATCCTAATCTTTTAAATAATATACAAATATATTTTTATAACATATGATAAACAAATTATTAATTATTTTTTACAAACATCTATATGTAATTTTTAAAAACTCTAAATATGTCTCTAGAAACTTTACAAACTCGTATGTTGTCTCTTAAACTTCAATTTAATCCACTTTACTTATTATACTTCAGTTAAAAACACACAGAAAAAAAAATGTATTAAGTATAATTATGTGGTTTTTTTTTTTTTTTGGGTTTGTTTTTAACATAAATTCTTATAAGTGGTTAGGGTTGGGTTAAGAGCTATTATGTGGCCTTTAAACCCTATTTCTCAATTAACAGTTTATAAGAGAGTGTTTCTATTTGCACCATGAATATTAATAATTACCTCACCAAATCATTAAATATTCTTATTATACTTTTACTTTAAAGTAAAATTACATTAAAACCCATTAAGAAAACTCATACCCCCGTAGAAATAATCTTTTTTTATAAAATAATTAAAAAAAATACACCACATTAACTATAAATAGAAGCAATATTTTTTATTAAGAAAAAAAGATTCCCTACAAATTTGATTAAAGTTAATTTTATTTTATAAACCCTAAAATATTTTTCATCAAAATTTTTTTTCTTAAAAAATATTTATAACCACATAGAAAAATTTCAATGGAAGGTTCAAGTGATACAAAAATAAAATAAAGCATCTCTCTTGAACAACCAACTATTTAAGCATGTAATACGTAATTTTTGATTTTTTAATTCATTAGTATTATGTGTTCTTTTTCCTTGCTTTTAGCATTTGAAAATGATTCTTTGTAGGTTTTGTTTATATGATTCTTCTTTTTATTTTATTTTTTCTTGCTTGGTTCGTTTTTGTTATTCTATACATAATTTTTTTTTTAATGCAGGATGACAAGAATAAAGCTAATTCTAACATCAATTATACTAATATATTCAACACCAAAATGTTAAAAGCTTCAAATGGAATTAATGTTGTCACCCAAAAAAAATTATTGTTTCTTTTTTTTTAAGATACTTTATTTTTTTAAGTATATTTTTTCTTATTTAGATTTGTTAATTTATTGTTAATAAATTCAATGTTATTGGCAGACATCCTATGGCTTTAGATAATACTGTGGTGAGATGGCTACCTCCTCTTCAAGGTTGGATCAAAGTGAATACAGAGGGTGCTGCGTGAGGTGCTTATGGCATTGCAGGTTGTAGGGCTATTTTCATGACTTGTAGGGGTTTTGTTAAGGGTTGCTTTGCTACTCCTCAGGATATTACCTTTGCTTTTGAGGCTGAACTGATTGCTTTCATTTTAGCAATTAAAACGGCTTCGGAGTTTCAATGGCATAATTTATAGTTTGAATGCGACTCTTTTTAAGAGATTAATTTTTTCAAGACTAAATCAAATCGAGTTCTTTGGAAGTACCATAACAAGTGGTTGCATTCTTTATATCATGTAAAGATCTTGGAAGTTAGAGTCTTTTACAATTTTTGGAAGGCTAATACTATTACAGACAAATTGGCAAATTATTCGATTCAACATCTTTAGTTTAATTGATAGTCATCGTCTTCAGATTTTATTCTTCCTTTACTTTATAGGGATATGAATGGCCTTCCTTTCTTAAGTTTCCTTCGCATTATTGAAAAATTTTATTTGTCCTGGATAATGTATTATTTTTCCATTAGGTGGATTTTTTCCTTCAGGTGTATTCTTGTAAAGGATTTTAATGAGGCACTGAGCTTGTTTATGGAGATCTTATAGGATGTTTGTTGGGTTTGGGAGTGAACTTTGATTGAAAACTGAAGTTTGGTTTCAATTTTAATTTGAAATAGAAGTCGTTGGTTTCTAATTAGTGAAACCGAAGGTTAACTGACGAGGAAGGGTGTTGGTTTAGTTATCAGGCTTCGGTTTCGAATGTGACATCAGTCAGCAAACTTAAAGAGACTAAAGGCGGAGGGAGGGAAGAGCTATTCTCATTCTTTTGGCCATCGTCTTCATCTTTCATAGTGGCAGTCATTGTTTCTGGTAAGTATGAAGGTGGTTAAAAAAGGAGAGACTCGAATCTTTAAAGGTCAGTGTTGGAGAGCAACTACACGGTCCCTAAAGACACTCCGTATTTTGGATCGCTATTCTCGGCTTCCATAATGCCATCATTTCCCAGCGACACCTTGACCCCCTTTAGGAATGAAATGTTGTCTCAATTGAAAAATACCAATAGCTGAGACATTATTGCCAGAGGACAAAGAGAGAACTAACAGCTAAGTTATAGTCAAAAACCGAGACTAAGAGATGTCTGCTGAGTTTTAGTCGATTTCGATTTCAACTGAAACCAAAACCCTATAATCAAAAATCAAGCTGACAACCTTAGTTTTAAGATCTAATTTTTTTGGTTTTCGATGTCAATCTCGTGATTTTGGTTACTGTGATTAGTTGTCGATCAGCATCCATATGTCGGACTCCTTGAATAGCCCCAATTGGGTTTTAAAATATTTCTGTGTTTTCTCTCCTATTTAGAGTGGTTCTTATTTTTGGACAAACTCTTTTGTATATTCTTTTTTTTTTTTATATTTATTTCATTTGATATGCATAGATAATGAGAGTGCTTAAGAGATATCGATTTAGTTAGGATGTTTTGATGCACCTACTAATTCTTATCACTAACATTTATTTTAACAAATTTATTTTTAATAAAACAATTTAAAACCAAAACTAAAATGAAGGTGGGTGTATGAGAGGTTGTATTATATAAAATGTGTTTATAAAAAGATAGATTTAATATATTTATATTAGAAAATATTTGTTACTTGGAAGTGTTTAACAATATTTAAGGTGCATATATAACCACTTTTAAAAGATAATTACCAGTGACAACGAATTCTGGAGCTGCGTAACCTCTAGTTCCCAGGATACGCGTCGTTACGTGAGATTTGCCATCTTTTGGGCCGACCTTTGCTAGCCCAAAATCTGAGATCTTGGCATTGTATTCCTACAAATTACACAGTGATGAGGGTGAAAATTAAACTATCCTAATCAATTAAAAATAAAATAAAATTAGAGGAATTTGTGAAAATACTTCTTTTAGTGTATACATGTTAAAGATTTTTACTTTATGATTTAGATTTTTGTGCTAATATAACTCTTTATTTGACAATATAATAGGGTAAAAATTTTGAAATTATTATAAATGTAATAATATTTTAGAAATATGCTCTTTTTTTTTGTGGGCATTCCTCAAAAGCCCCTTAAAATCATATTATAATTGAATAAAAATATATGCGAGTTGAATAAAATTGATAAGTACCCAATAGTTTATGCTACAATATTATATATTTGACTGTAGCAGTACCAAAATGAAACTTTACATTTTTTTTTATTGAATTGATCAAATAACATATTTGATTATAATGTTTTAAAATAATAACAAATTAAAATTAATATAATAAAATAGAAAAATTTAAATTAATTACATGTTAAAATATCAAATTTACCCTTATTTTTTTATTTATCTTCCCTCTCTCTCCTTTACCTCCCATTTTTCTCTTTCCTTTGTCTCTTTCTCTCTCTACCTCTCTCCCTCCCTCCCATTACCAATAGTATTGCATAAGAGGACATCACGATGGTGATAGTGAGACCAGATCATGATGGGAAAGAAATACTAGATTTCCATGCACATAGAGGAAAATACCTATATTTCTAGTATATTTACAATATATTTTTTTTAAGACAATATTTTTAGTATTTCCTATATTTTCATTCACAGTAAAAAAAAACTAAAATCACAAGGAAATAACAAAAAATACTAACAAATACCAGACTCATCCCAAACTAGTCCTCACACTCTTTCTTCCTTTTTGCCTTTCTCTCTCTAGCTCTCTCATTAATCTATCACCAAAGAGACACCATGAGTAAAGGACGATGGCGACAATGGATAGTAATTGCAAGATCTCGGTTCTCACTATTGTAAGGTTGCGTCTCACGATAGAAAGAAGATTGAAAACAACGGCTAACTTGTAAAAAAAAAAAAAAAAAAAAAGAAGCAAAAAAGCCAGATCTCATTGTGATCGCGCTCATCTCGCGTCGGAATCCAGTCATGCTCACCATGTTGTTCCAACCCAAATGGGATTCACCATCATGTAAGGCTGGTGTCGTGTATCCCGTCATTGTGACCCTCCATCCAAAGGAACGTCTTAAATCTTAAGAGATCAATGATGTTGCGAATCCCACCATCAGCGTCTGGAGCTTGTCGTCTTCTTCGACAAGATAATAGAGAGAGAGAGAAAGTAGAGGAGAGAGAAAGGAGAGAGAGATAGAAAGGAAAGAGCAAGAGAGTGAAAAGAGAGAAACATTGATAGATTTAAAAACATATAAATTATTTTTAAAAAAATAAATAAAATTATCTAATAATTTTATCAACTTTTAAAAATATGCCATATATTTAATGAGTGCCTATGAAACATGCTATATATAGTATGATTTTTTTTGTTTTAATTTACCTCATCCAACAAAATATTTGATGTCTTAAAATCACGGTAAATGACGGACTCCTCAGAGTTGTGTAAAAAAGCTAGGCCACGAGCTGCTCCAATTGCTATCTTTAGCCTGATGTCCCATGAAAGTGCTTCTACACTTCCTACTTATAAAAAATAAAATTAAAAAAAAAAATAAAAAGAACAAAACTTGAAGGAGTCATTAACACTGCACATAAACAAATAAATAAATATGTATAACTAATATTTATGGGAGTTTTCAATGTGCTTCTTTTTACTCATGAAAAGGTGCTTGTCCAAGCTTCCCTTGGGCATGAACTCGTAGACAAGGAGAAATTGATCTTTCTCCCAACAGAAGCCCAGGAGCTTCACAAGGTTGGGATGAGAGAACTTGGCTAGTATTTGCACTTCCACCTGCGCCATTATAATGTGTGTGTATATATAGTTGATGGTCAAAAATCAATGCAAAATTTTTCGTTCATAATTAAGAATATTTTCCTCTAATACTAGGCAAAAGAGGAGAAACAAAGAATACACAAATACTTTTATTACTACATTTTTGGTAAGCATCGTCTTTAAAGGTCCTTTTTTTTTTTTTTGATATGTCTTTATAGGTCTATATCATTAATAGAACTAATATTTATGTGTCACAGAGTTTTGGCCGGCAAAAAAAAAAAAGAGTAAAATAATCATACAAGAAGCAAAAAAAAAAAAAAAAAAAGAAAAGAAAACCAGTTACCTTCCCTTCTTTAGGGCCCTGACAGCTGTAAGGGAACTTGGACTTCTTGATGGCAACGGCCATGCCGACGCCGTCGATCGATGGTGCGTAGGTCTTCTTATCGATCCAGCCTTTAAAGACCTCTCCAAAGCTTCCCTCTCCAAGAAATGCGTCCGTTCTAAATTCCCCCGTGGCCAACTTCAACTCAGCCAGGGTGAACACTTTCAAGCTTGGAATTAGCCTTCCATTCATTGTCGGAGGATTAGTAGTGTTGTTATTGCTTTCACTACTCCTCCTCGTCGTCGTCGTCGGAACATCACCGTTTCGATCAGATGCCGATTGGTCATTTAGATTGTCGCTGTCATGATCATTTCTTGATGACGATCCTGCATTCACTATAGGATCTACAAATAATAAATCATATATTTGTGTGTATAGGACATGTTTACTACTTGGTTATGAAAAAAGTAATGGGAAAAAAGGAAGGAAAAAAAAAAAGAAGACTTAGTTAAATTAAGTTATAATTACCTGCTGAGTCGTTTGGAAGCTCTTGGATGGAAATAGGGTTATTAGGGTTACGTTTAGGAGCTCCGACACAATTTCCCATGAGTTTCAAGATCTATGCTTTACATGGGAAGTATGGACCTAGCTTTTATTTAAAAAGAAAGAAGAAAAGAAATCATAGACAAACCAAAACTATTTGCGAGATACCTTAGATAACGTTGTTTAAGTCGAGTCAACGCGGTTGGACTTTTCTTTTGGCTAATAATAACAACAATTATTATTATTATTATTATTATTATTATTATTATTATACTTTGGGTTATGAATTCATCAAGTTTCACATTTATACTTTTCAGGCCCTGATGTGAGATGATATAAGGATCTAACACTGTAGAGTGCGTACAGAACAGTGTTAGTATTTTATTTTACCAATTTCTTCTAATTTTTGAAATAAAAATTCTTCTTTGGCTAGCTCTTAGGCCGGCCCCTTTTTTATCTTGGGAAATTGTAGCAACTACGCTATCTTCTTTGTACTTTAAAGGTAAATAACAAAATTTGAAACATTGAAAATTTAGGATAAGATTAAAACGATACTTTTTAAAATATCTATCAATAGGTTTTTTTTTTTAACCCAATCGGATTTAAATCAACGATTAAAATATACTTTATCTATCATAATTATGATACATTATATACATTATATCTTATTATATTATAGATAAAGAAGAAAATTACCAAAAAAGTAATAAAAAATTTAACCAAAAATACTTCCACTAACGACTGACGACCACACCGTCAACCCGTATTGGTGATCCCCCATCCCTGATGAACCTTCAACAGCAACACCTCGACGTGGGAAATCCTTCCACCGGCGGCCCACTAGACCTGCAAAAGCCCTCACGATTCTCCAACTTTGACCTTCCCTTCCCTGCTGCCGTGAGTTGCAAAATCACAATCCCCTACCTCATTATCATTCTCCGGCCTCGCTGACCAGCAAACCGTCAACCCCTATCATCGCCACCTATAAATAGGTATTGTGCTGGCATGAGTTTTTTTTTTTTTTTCTTCCGAAGGAAGGGGTTGATTCGCAGGTTGAAGGCAGGAAGATGAGGGGTAGGGGCTTATCTTGCTTGCAGGGTATGAGGCCGATTCACTGGTTGAAGGTGGGGGGTAGGGCTTATGTTATCGGCAGATTGAGGGGACCAATCTTACTGGTGTGGTAATTTTTGTTTGGCAACCGAGAAAACAAAAATAGAAAAAGAAAAAAATGTTTCCACTACAAGTCACTGATGGGGGAGGTGACGGCAGTCATTGGTGGAATGGCAAGTTTCATCCTCTTTGGCTCTATGGACGGTGAGATTCACATCTGGAATGACAGCATCTCCACCCATTGTTTCTTGGCCACATTTTTTTTCAGCTTTTGTTTTTAATTTCTTTGTAATAATTGTATAAGCTAATTCGTATTGTAGTTAGCAAAGGACTACAAATCTTAGCCATTAAGTTGCATCTAAACTATTTTTTAAATAAAAATACATACCAGTAGATATTCTAGAAGGAGACCTACGACAGCCATTCTCAAAATAATGTTGCCAAAAAATTTTTTTTTTGTTTTCTTTTGTTTTTTTTTTAAAGAGGTATCGAGGAAATGTGAATTCAAGGAATGGGATCAGCTTTCCAAATTGACGAGTCTGAAAAGGGTGAAAATTTAAAACTAAAACCAATAACTACAATTAAGGAACGACACGTCGATTAAGTAAATGGATGTGATGTTTGCACAAACCTAGGCAACACTTCAAATTGCACGTCATCACTAATCAAGGCTTCTAGGGGAAGCTTAACCTGTAAGAGTTGAAACTTCTAGGGGCATAGCTCGAATTAACATTGGAACGCTACAAAGATAGCTACCATTTTTTTTCTTTTCTTTTCTTTTCCTTTTTAATATAATATTTTGAGTTTGAGCCTACGGTGTCTAGAGGTCTAATGACGAATTGTCCATGTCTAATTGTTTCATGCTAATTTTGTTCCAAACTTTACTAAAAGAGCTGGCTTACTATTCATAATAAGGTTATCTACAACACATCCGGAAAATTGTAGTTTTTAATTGGTTTTTACTGTTTAAAATTCTTGGGAAATTACATTAATGGGACGTTTGGTAAATGCATTATATTTTGATTACGTTTGAATGTAATTCGTTTTTTGAGTGTTGTACTTGATTGAAAAATATTTGTTTTGTATTTGAATGAAGTGTGTGTTTGAATTAAAAGTATTTTAGAATTGAAAAGTTGATGTGATTGGTAAAAGTAGAGATAAATAGTGAAGTTAAAAAATTGATGTGATTGTTTTAAAAAACTTTAAACAGTAATTGTTTTCGTAATTCTGTTGAAAATGATTATATTTGAATGCAAAACTTTGGGTTTGGTGTAAAATTGCATTGCGTTTGAATATGATTAAAATGCAAAACTTTTGCCAAACTTCCCCTAAGTAGGTTATTCTAATATTCATGGCATATTTTAAAAGTTAAGAAACAAAATACATATTTTCCTTTTATTTTTTCTTCAATTTTCAGAAATACCCCTGTCTCCTCAAATCCTTCCCTGCATTTTCTTCCACTGGAGTTTTTATTCTCCTCTAGGACTAAAATACCAATGGTCTCCTCGGCTATTGAAGGTTCGTCTCTACTAGGCTATTGGAGGTTCACATATCCTTGGCTATTGGAGTTGTCTCTCCCTAACAACTAGAGGTTTGTGATCTCCCAGCGACTGCAGAGTTGTGATCTTCGGCCCCCCAGGCTTTATTCTTCGGTGACCAGAGAAAGGTTTCTCATGTTTTGTTGCACTAAGATTTCCTTGACAATCGAGTTTTGCAGTTTCCCAGTCGTTAGTTGTTCATGATCTCCCTAGCAATAGAGGTGATCTCAAACTTGGCTTTCTTCTCCGGCATTTAGAGTAAGGTTTCCATCTTACAGTTTTTTTTCTGGCCAAGAGACCTTCTACAACGGCTATCGCTGCTTACATTTTGTGAGAATTAGGGATTTAAGGTTTGTTAATTTGGGGATTTATTCAAGAAAATTATGGCTTATTTTAATTTCTAATATTTTTTTGGTATAATATTATAGATATATTTATAGGTAAATATTAAGATTTACATGTAAATATTTAGATAAATATTGGAATACCTAAAAATATGTACAAAGTAAATATCATATTTACAAGTGAATATACAGATTTTCCTATGTAAACCAGATTTACTAATTAAAATGATATCATAAATATTGAATTTACTAGATTTAGTTGATGAGATTTTTATATATTTTTAATTTGTAAAGACATTTTATTTAAAAGATATGGGATTTACCTGAAAATAAGTGAAATTTGAATATAAAATAACTAATGGATTTACATGTTAATATGCAGATTAACATATAAATATTCAGATTTATATAGGTAAATGCTTGTATACTAAAGAAATATATAAAAAGTAAATACATAGATTTACTTGGAAAATCCATATATTTTATGAAATAAATTTATTCTATTTGCTTGTGAGTAAGTACTAGATTTACTCGTAAATATTTAGATTACATAATAAATAAAGAATTTATATGAAAATATTATATTTACAAATAAATACTAGATTTGTAAAATAATTTGAAAAACCTACTAAAAAAATACATAGATTCCCTAAAAAGATAAGTAAATACATAGATTTCCTTGAAAATCTGAATATTTTATTAAATAAACTCATTTTATTTTCTTATATTATTTTTAAAAATCATTTTATTTTGTTGTAAATAATCAGATTTACTGTTTTATTCGTAATACATTTCCTCATATTTATTAAATTACAACTTAAGAAAGCAGGGGCTCGCATGGGGGAAGTGAATGTTGGCGATGCTGTGCTGATGTCGACAAGAATCGCGATTTTTGGGTCATGATTTTGGATTGAAATTTTTCAACGAGCCAGTTGGACAGCGACAAGGACAAACAATGGCCAGCATGAGGAGAAACCTACACAGGGAGGCCAGAGATCCCGTACCATAACGATGGCGACAAGGATGAACAGCTATGATATGTAACAATTTTCCTTGGGTTATCTAGATTTCGTGATTCCTACCACTCACAATTCTTCCATTAGCAATTGATGACGACCTCAGTAATTCTCTGTGAGTTGTTTAGAGAAGGATCGCAATTCTCTGGGCTATCTCTCAAGATCTGTTTTTACTAACTTTAGCGGTCCCTTTTGACAGCTCCAACGGGGGAAGGAGAAGGTGAGGGATAGCTCCAGTAGGGTCAGCGCTGGACTCATGAGCATTTGGTAGGGCCGTAATATGATTGGAAAGATAAATAAGTAAGGGTAAAATATAAATCTTAAAAAAATATGTTATAATTTTACATCAATTAAAAAATTGCTATTATTCTAATATTGAATTATGCTATTCCACTTATTTCCTCAAAAATTCTTTATATTTTATTACTCTTATTTATGTGTTATTGCAACAATATAATTGATATTTGAGGATGTTGAGCGGTTTTAGGGGATATACTTAAGTTCATCTAACATTAAAGGTGGTAGGTTAGAACCTACCAACAACAAATTTTGTTTTTTCCCTTTTTTTTTTTTTGAGGTAATTTTCTTTTTCGTTGTTGTTATTGTTTTTTTCTTCTTCATTGTCAGAAGTAGTGGATTCAAATCTTCTTTTTTATTGTTGTTGTTGTTTTTTTCTTCTTTGTTATTGGGGTTGGTGGATTCAAATCCCACTAATAACTAATTTTGTTTTTGTTTTTGATTTATTTTTATTTTTATTTTTCATTTCCTTTTTTTTTTTTTTTTGTGGTACGGGATTAGATGGATTTGCCCATAGACGATTCTTTGGCTCGCTACACAGCTCCACGACCCAACCAAACCCAACCCTAGTTTCTAGGCTGAATTAGGTCGAGGTTTTAGGCCCAAGAGCAGGTCTGGTTTGACCCGCATATAAATTTTTTAAACTTTTCAAAAATTTTTACATATAAAAACATAAAAATCCTGGCCCAGCCCAACCCATATTTTCCCTTCGGCTTACGTGGGTTGAGCCAAGCTAAATGGGCTGTCCATATGTACAGCATTAATATCCTGACAAATTTTCACTGTTGTGAGACCCCCCTTATAGTTTTACATTTATTTCTCTCTCTTTCCCCTGTTCTTCTCATTTTCTTTGTTTCTTCTTATATCAATCAAAAAAATGTTTATTCTACGTGTTTCTTCTTCTTCTTTTTAAAAGATCTACCTAGAACTCTTCTCTGTGTAAATAAATATATAATACATATATAACTTACACTTGCTTGCATTATGAAGTTTGATTTTCTCCAATTTAAGAAGTTACATGTGCTTGTTCAATTAAAATATTTTTTTGCAGTAATATTAGTGAAATAACTAGAATATCTATTAGCATATATAAAAAAAGTTATCTTTAAAGTAATTCTATTGGCATACCTCGTTTGACATCCATTCTAGATTTAATATAGATATATTTTAATTTTTTTTCTCATTCTATCACTGTTTTTCAGCACTATCTTAGTACTTTTTTTATTCTCTCTAAATATCGTCTTTTTATTGCAAGATCGATTTGCCATTCAGGTTCTGTTTTATTTTAATTTATTTTAGTTTCAATTTTCTTTTTCTTTAAAACCTTTTACATTTTGCTTCATTTTCCTAATATTTTTCTTTAATTTCTTACTATTTTTTACGCCTAGTTATTTAACTTGTACTTTTGCATGTAATATTTTCTTTCATTTTCTCTTTGTTAAAAGCTTAAATCCTATCAATTTTTTTTATTAAGATCTCTAATCTTAACTTTCTCATTAAAACTCTAATCTTCTTAATTTTGCATAAGTCTAATTGTGGTGAGGCTTTTTTTTTCTTCCCTTTTTTCATGATTAAATTTAGTGGTTTTTTAGAAAATGTCTGAAAAAGAGTACATCTTTAAAATATTAATTAATCTATGTGATTTTACGATTTTTGCTCTCTTATAATGTGAAACAAAAAGTGATTTTAGAGCAAATATAAGGCAAAATCTTTAAAACGTGTATTAAAGTGGCTATTTCCAAAATTTCCTCTAAAAAATTTATTTGTCATTTTTAGTTTTCCTAATAAACTAAAGAGGGTGTAAGGTTTTTCCCTCTTTTTGGAATTTTTTTTAATTTCAAATAAAAGATTATTACGTATACTAAAATTATTTCAAATGATTTTGGTACATGTAATTATTTCAGTTGCTTTGTTATAAAGAGTTATTGGATTATTTCCTTATAATATATATTTCCTTTGTATTTGACATAAGAAGATATTATTTCAACAAGTTCCACTTAAAATAATCTAATTATCCATTTAAATGATGTGATTATTGCTATTGTATTACCAATCAATTTCATTTGTATCAAAGAGAACATAATTTTCTTTTATTTATCCATATTTGTACATTGATTTTCATGTTTTATATTAAAAAAATTTTAATTACAATATAACTCCATTTGTACACCACACGTACCTTGGGCTTGTTTGGATAGGAGATCCACTTCCGAAAAGGGGAAATTTTTTAGAAAAAATTGTTTTTTCCAACTTTTTCATCATTGTCAAATATGTCTTTGTACAATACTTTTTTAAAAATAAAAAGAAATCTTTTTCCAATTCTTTCACAATTGCACTATTCTCAATATTATTTTTTTTTCATTTCAAATAAGTTTTTGTTTTTCACAAAAAAAATTTTTTTAAACATTTAAACATCATTTTATTTTCAAAAAAAAAATTCCAAAAGTGAACACCCCTTCTTAATAAGGGGTTTAACTAGTGTTAAAACAACATTTTGAAGCATTGAATTGCTGCAGTTGATAGGAAACGTTTAACTACTGAGAAAGTGTTGTTTAGGGCCCACACATGGCATCGTCGACGAGTTTTGAAAAGCAACGTATTAGAAGCAAAGGTAAAGCAGTGGGTCCTAGTTCCAATCACTGTCTGTTTACGTTAAATATTAATCAAGAATGGAGACACCGTTAATGAGACAAAAAAAAGTGGCGATATGGAATAAATTTTATTTACCTCATCGAGCAAAATATTTGAGGTCTTGAAATCACGATAAATGACTGGCTTCTCTGAGCTGTGTAGAAAAGCTAGGTCTCGAGCTGTTCCAATTGCTATTTTAATAATAACAACAAAAATGAAAAAAAAAAAAATTATTGAATGCACTGCACATAAAATTCAGTGCTTTTATTCATGATTGATTACTCACCATGAAAAGGCGCTTGTCCAAGCTTCCCCTGGGCATGTACTCATAGCCAAGGAGAAATTGATCTTTCTCCCAACAGAAGCCTAGCAGCTTCACGAGGTTGAGATGAGAGAACTGGGCTAGTAATTGCACTTCTGCTTACACCACCATACTGTTGGAAAAGTTTTAATATTTCTTGAAATTTAGAAACCAAAAGCACGTTGAAAAAGAAAAAACCATAGAAAGTGGTTTAAATAAAAACAAGTCATATGTTGTATTATTTGTAGACGAGTGACACTATGCTACTATCATACACTTTGGCGTCATACGAGGACGACTGAGTATTTGGAGCTCTCTGAAGCTTAGGCCGGCCAAAAAAAAAAAATACAAACAAACAAACAATGATACAAGAAAAGAAACAAGAAAATTACCTTCCCCTATTCATGGCCTTGACAGCTCTAAGGGAACTTGGATTTCTTCAAGGCGACGGCCATGCCAACGCCGTCTTTCGACGGCGTGTAGGTTTTCTCATGTATCGAGCCTTCAAAAACCTCTTTAAGAAATGTGTCTCTTCTAAATTCCACGGTGGCCGACTTCAATTCCGCTAGGGTGAACCCTTTCAAGCATGGCTTTAATGTTAACGGCCTTCCATTTGTATGTGAATCATTACTAGTCACGTTGGTATTGTTTTCGCTCGTCGTCGTCAGAACGCCATCGTTATGGTCTGCAGCCAGTTTGTGATTCAGATTGTCGTCATGGTCATTTCTTGATGATGACGATCCTGCATTTAGTGTGTGTGCGTGCGTGCGTGCGTGCGTGCGTGTGTGTGTGTGTGAGTGTGTGTGTGTGTGTACATATCACATATTTGTGTATAGGACATGTTTGGTACTTGGTCATGAAGAAAGTAGTGGAAATGGAGGAAGAAAAGAAGACTTTTAAACTACGTTATAATTACATGCAGGATCACTTGGAGGCTCTTGGATGGAAATGGGGTTATTAGGGTTACGTTTAGGAGCTCTGACACTATCACGATATATGCTTTACAAATGGGAAGTTATAAACTTAGCTTTTATCTTAATCATGGTACGTGGCTTGAAGTTCAAAGGTTAAAGAAAGAAGAAAAGAAACAGTAGAAAAACAAATAATAGTTGCGAGATGCTCTAGATAACCAGGTTTAGATCAGGTCAACACGGTTGGCCTTTTCTTTTGGCTAATAATAATAATAATAAGAAATAGTGTTACTTTGGATTATGATAGAAAGAATGTAGATATATAAGAATTTATGGTAGAATATAAAAATGAAATATATACGTATATAGTATATACTGAATAGAACATATTTTGTAAACCGTTAATTGTAATCAAGTTTTTTTAATTATCATTTTTACTTAATCTAGTATGATATCTGATAGTTTCAAATTGGCATTAAGATAGAGGATATTATTTTTGTAACTCTATCACAAAAATTTAGCACTTCTATTATAAATTACAAGAAGAGACGATCACACAAGAACAAAACGAAAGTGCAAAACTTTGTGACAGATGATGACAACTTAGTGCTTTGCTTGACCGAGGGGCTATTGACCAACGTCGATATGATGAAGTTGTAGGTCGGGTGGAGACCGAGTGGTCAGTGAATTTGCTGATCAGAAGAAGATTCCTCTATTTAACCTTAGTTTTGCTTTAGTGTTTCCAAGACTCCATCAGTCCATGATGTACTATATGAATGTCATTATTAATCTTCTCCAAAGTTTTGCTTCAGTGTTTCCAAGACTCCATCAGTCCATGATATGCTATTTGAATGTCGTTATTATTCTTCTTCAAAGTTTCAAAGACTCCATCAGTCTGATGTACTATTTTTAGGGTCGGATGCCAAGCACTTTATTCAAAGCTCAGTAACATGCATAGCCTCTTTTACGGAGTATTTTTAGTGTTTTCCAAGCCCATGTTTTTTTATATATTTTCATTGAGTGTGAGGTGGGGTTTACATAGAATCTTGCAGGTTCGAAATTTGTGAGTGTTTTCATTAATTTTTTTTTTTTTTTTTTGCTTCTGCTCAATCTGCACAACTGTTTGGGAAATAAATTGGAATGAAACATAAAAGAAGTATTTCTTTCTTTTTCTTATCCACAAAAATGATATATGAATGCCTTTGTTTTGGATCAGAGTGTGCGTTTCAACTACACATTCTATGTTACACTCCTATTATAAATTACAAGAAAGAGAAAACCACAAAGGAACAAAACAAAAATACAAAAGTCTGTGGCAAAATATAGGACAAATTTATTATTTAATTGATGGGCTATGGACTACCGTCGATGAGTTGAAGTGGTAGCACCCCTATTACCCCCATGCTTTTGATGGAGTGGAGACCTACCACGTGGAGAGTAAAATGGCTGATGAGAAGATTCCTCTTGGCGTTTAACATTAGTTTTCCCATGTTTTGCGTGAACTTTAATGGTATTTGTCTTCTCCAAAGTCTCCAAGATCTCATCTATTGATGGTCTACTTTTAGGGTCGGACTCTAGGCACTTTATAATAAGGTCGGCGACTAGCATCGCCCCCTTTATCGGGTAGTCTTCTCCGAGCCCATTGTCCATTATCTTCTTTAGCTTCTTCTTATCTGTAAGAGAAGGCCTTGCCCAATCCACCAATACGTGCTGCCCCGACGGTCGATTAGTGTCCAATGCCCGAAGACCCGTCAACAATTCTAGCAACACAACACCGAAACCGAATACGTCGCTTTTCACGTATAAATGCCCTATCAGAAGATGCATATTTGTTAGATTTCATTAGACATTTCCAAAATGAGGAAAAACTAAAAATTGAGCATTGTTATCAGGCTCCGTTTGATTTTAAGCGTCACATGACACAAAATGTATACGTCCCGTAAATGGGTCCGTGTTTTGGGGTGGTTGTTCATATCATGGGCTAGGCACCGGTCGAGTTGCACAACATAATTTTAAAAATAAGAATCACAGTTTGACTTGGTAATTTCTTGATAGGTTTAGGTCCATTTCAAGAGGCTCAAATCCTGGTTTGATCATGTATATAGATAAACAGTGCTAGAATTACCTGTTGCAACATACTCAGGAGCAGCGTATCCATAAGTGCCAATGACACGTGTCGTCACGTGAGAGTTTC
The DNA here is from genome assembly GCA_035233585.1 of Antiaris toxicaria. Classification (NCBI taxonomy): domain Eukaryota; kingdom Viridiplantae; phylum Streptophyta; class Magnoliopsida; order Rosales; family Moraceae; genus Antiaris; species Antiaris toxicaria. The sequence continues at coordinate 27,215,884 of CP141160.1, forward strand.
CATTAACTGGGCCGAACTTGGCAAGTCCAAAGTCAGAAAGCTTGGCATTGTAATCCCCATCAAGCAAAATGTTGGAGGTCTTGAAGTCCCTATAAATGACTGACTTCTCTGAGCTGTGCAAGAAAGATAGCCCTCTTGCAGCTCCTATTGCTATTTTAAGTCTTGTGCTCCAAGAAAGTGGTTCTGCACCTTCTGCAAAAAAAAAAAATATAGATATATATATATTTTTAAAGTATTAAAATGCTGGTTTTTTAAACCTAAAACTTCAAGAACCCAAGAGACAATAAATAAATAAATAAATAAAATTTTTGAATTGCTTCTTACTTCTAAAAAGATGGCTCTCTAAGCTGCCCTTTTGCATATATTCATATACAAGGAGGAATTGATTTTCCTCCCAGCAATATCCAAGGAGCTTAACAAGGTTAGGGTGACAAAATTTACCCAAAAATTTTACCTCGGCCTGCACCGCAAATATTGCATGGTCAAAATCAACACAAAAAAATAATTAAAAATAAATAAATATATATATGAATCTAAGAAGGGGTGAACAAGAATAAATATTTTTTATATCTCATAATATATAGTATTTGCCTTATATTTTATATTAATTATTTGAGAACCTGATATATTTTATATTATATAAGTTTTTATTATTATTTGTTTATTAGTTTATAATTTTTATATTTAAACTTGTTTTACATATGTTTTATTTTTATACATGGTTATAACTTATGAGATAATTTTAGAGTTTTATAACGCTCATATTATATTGAAAGTTAGTTTTCTTTTTATGTATTTCTTATTTTGGATTGAGTGATTAATTATATTTATTTTTTTATTTCTTAATTATGTTCAACCCTACCAACCTACTTAATTCATCCAACATTTAATTAAGTGAGTTCATTTTAAATTTTAGATTAATTAAGTGAGTTGAATTTGAAATCAACTTATCCAAACTTAATTGGATAAGTTGAAAATTTTCAAAAACCCACCCAACCCACCCGATATTCACCCCTACATCTAAGTCTAACATGCCTTGACACAAGAATATTAGGTTTTTTGAAATAGTCATATAAATACGGTGTGGGGATATATAATCTGTAGTTTCTTTTTCACTTGTCCTTAGATGGTGTTGGTCCACCACTTGATAGGAAGGAAATTTCACTTTTCAACTAATGACTAGTATAAAACTCAAAGAAAGAAAAAATTGATATACATTTGAAGCATACACTAGTCCCATTTCCCAGCTTACGATTGTGGTCAAGCAAGAAAATATTTTAATGAAAAACATTTAAAAACTTAAAAAAAAAAAAAGAAACATTTCTTTTCAATTTTTTTATCAATGAGGGGAGGAGTGATTTTTGACATCTTTAATTCCGAAACCAATAGTGTGAAAGTTCTTAGCAAAAACCAATGTGAAAGTTAAAACTCATTGCATTGAAGAAAAGGTGTGTTTCCTAGTAAAAAAGAAATCATTGCGTCGTTATAGAGCGCGTGCAATTATTGGTGCAGATGACCCTTTTCTCTCTCTTTCTCATTCTTTCTCTCTCTAACCTCAAAGTGTTCCCACGGCGGCGCTCAAAGTACGAAAGTTTGAATCAACCAAAAGGACTAATAATCCACGCTTCAACTATCAAAATTTATACATATGTCTATCAAATTATTAAAAAAAAAAAAAATTTATTTAACCGGCGCAAAGCAATAACATAATTCTTTATTAAAAAAAAAAACATAATTCCTCCTGTTATAATATAGATAAAAAAAATAATTATATTTGGAAAACAAAATGAAATTACCTGCCACTCTTTGAGGCCCTGAGAGCTATCGGGATTGGACTTCTTAACGGCGACGGCGATTCCGACGCCGACACGCGACGGCGCGTAGGTCTTCTCGTCGACCCAGCCCTTAAACACCCTTCCGAAGCCTCCTTCTCCGAGCACCGTGTCCGGTCTGAAGTCCCTCGTAGCCTTCTTCAGCTCCGACAACGTGAACATCTTCAAATTCGGCGTTATTATCTTCCCATTCGGCGGAGGAGGAGGAGTTGGCAGCGCCAGACCTTCACTACTGCTCGTTGTCTTTTCCTTTCCATTGTTGTCGTTTCTCGTTTTTTTCGTACTAGTCGGATCCTCCCTTTCGTTGTAACCACCACTAATATTATTTCTTACTTCTTCTTCCTTTTCCTTTTCCTTTTGTCTTTCGCTTCTTTTGGTTGCTCCGTACTTTTTAGAATAATCCTTTGATTTCTCTGCAAAAACGACATGATTAAGTTTTTGATACATGTCCATGCATCTATATATACACCCACACCCACACACACACACACACACAAACACAACCCACACCCCGCCACAAAAAAAAAAAAAATGGCAAAAAGATAATTAATTAAGAAAAAGGAGTTGTTTTACCTGAGCCGAGGGATTTAGAGGTGTTGGTAGGGCTATGGTTGGTGACAGGAGCTCCAAAACAATTTCCCATGATGATATGATCAAATCAAAATCAAAACTCACTGGCTAAATTTGAGAGTATATATATATATATACAAACAGAGAGAGAGAGAGAGAGAGAGAATACTTGTGTTTATGTAACCAAGTTCAAAGAAATGGGAAAGGAAGGAACCAAGAAAGAGGCGAGGTGAGGTCAAGAAGGTGGTGGGACTCGTAGGTGGGACTTCTTCCCTTGTTTTTCTTGATTAATCCTCTCTCTTCTTTCTATTTAGGTGATGTCGCTTTGGGTCAGCCCCATCTTTTTTATATTATTATACTCTTTCTTGCCCAACATTCATGCTCAATTAATCTAACATAGCTATAGATGGGGGGAGAGAGAGAGAGAGAGAGAATTCCGGATATTTATTACCTTTTTTCTATTTTTTTAATATTTAATAGGATACAAAATTCTATCCTATCAACAGTACTTGAAGCGCTATCAATTCTATGTATATTTTATTTAACAGTTTAGACTATCTAATTTTGTTATATTCTGTCAATAGCTCACACGGCATGAATGAAATTCATATAATATAATATAGATTAAAATAATAAACAGTCATATAATATAGATTAAAATAATAAAAAAATACTGTGATAATTTATATAAAATAAATTAGAATTCATATCTAAATGAGTTTCAAATCTATATTTTATTTATTTTGAAATAATTAAAATGTAATTAAACTGTTCAGAAATTGAAAGTGATTGTGTAGGTTCTTTCGAGTCTTTCTCATTTTACATTTGTTTTATTGTTATCATTTTGTTTCTAATTTTTAAAAGAAGAATGAAATACCAAATTGGACTATCAATCCTCGGGGAAAAGGCGGAAGCGTGGAAAGTCTAAGGCAGAGTCAATTACCAAAGATCAAAAGCCACGCCTGCATTTCTGATAGTGATTGGGCCCCATCATTGTGCACATCTTCAATAATTTTGACAAAACATTGCAAACATGTTCAATCATCTCTCTGAATCAAAATATGCCCCTTTCTATTTTTAGTTAGAATTAAGAAGGTGTTGGTAAATGTATTATATTTTGGTTATATTTGAATAAAATTTATTTTTTGAATGATGTATTTGATTGAAAAATATTTATTTTATATTTGAATGAAATGTGTGTTTGGATGAAAAATATTTTAAAGTTAAAAAGTTGATGTGATTGGTAAAAGTAGAGATAAATAGAGGAGTTGAAAAATTAAGGTAATTGTTTTAAAAAAATTTTGAATAGTAATTGTTTTCGTAGTACTGTTGAAAAATTTATGTTTGATGTAAAATTATATTGCATTTGAATAAAATTAAAATGTAATTTTTTTTACCAAATGTCACCTAAGTACAGTTTTTACATATAATTTTCATGGATTCTACATTTTTACTAAAACCCTTTATTTCTAACATTATATTTACATTCACATTATATTTAAATATAATATAATTTTCATTTAAATATAAAAATATTACATTTAAATACTAATCATTTTATATTTTAAATCTAATAGAATTATTATTTATTATTTTATTATTTTTATTATTTTTATTAATCACACCATATATTCTCTTTCTCTTTTCTTTTTTTCTCTTTACTTTTGCCCTTCATATCATATATTCATTATTTAAATATAATTTAAATATTTTTTATCCAAACACACATTATATTCAAATATAATATAAATACATTTTCTCTAAATATAAATTACATTTAATACATTATATTCAAACATAATACATTTATCAAACAGGAGCCTAACAGTTTTTCCGAATTTTCCTCGGATGCATGAACTACTTTTTTTTTTTTTTTCTCTCTCTTCAGATAAGAAGAAATATTCTTACATTTAGTAAGACATATAAGCCTATGACGTAACTTCTGACCTAATTCCACTGTCATTAGGGAATACATGTCACATACATCTTATTAGTCATAACAAATAAAAACGATAAGTGAGATTAAACCCACAATACTTTATTTAAAGTCCTCCCATACTTCGATCTTCATGCCGTATTCTAAAGAGTTAATAAACCATATACACATCCATCCATTTTGAAAAGGATGGGTGCCCTCGAAATCCATGACTAGTACAAAAGAGACTGCTCAGTAGTAAATAGAGAATTTCACTGAAGTGCATAGCTTAGGGTAAAATAGAAATCCAAGTAAAAATGCCACAACAATAACAAATATATAAAGACATTAGATCATTTATTTAACATATTGACCTTTTAAAATAAAAGCTGAACACTTTAGAAGTCTAAAATTTTATTTGATATCAGAAATAAAAAGCTCAAACAAGCAGTCTAATTTAATAGGTTTACATTTTAACAATGACAAAGAGAGGGGGCAGGGGGCTATGGCCCCCCTAGCTTTATTTATTTATTTTTAGATAGTGCGTTTTTTTTTTTGGGTTATAATTTTAATATAATCAGTATGTGTAAAAATCAGTGTTAACTCTCCTTAAATTAATAATTTTCTATCTTTTATTAGGTTAATTATTTGAACTTTAAGAAATAAAATAGTTCTATTAAAGGAGAAATCTTAAGAATGCCCAAAAAATACATACCTCTAGAGCATCTGAAATTTTGCCCTATCCATAATAGCTTTAGGATGTTTGCCTTCTTTTAAAAAAAAAAATCAAAGATTAACATAATTTATCTTTTTAAAAATACTCTTAACCAACAAAAAAAGCATTATGGTATTGTTTTGGTACTAAATTTTTAATATTTTTTATATTAAATTAGTTCAAATATTTTATTTAATTTATTATTACAAAAATATTATTTGTCATACGATTTTCCCATCCTCTAAACAAACAATCACAAATATTTTTTTTAAATTAACATAAAAATGAAAATAATCAAAATACTAAATATATATTATATCACAAAAATTAAAAAAAAAAACAAAATAACATAAAGATAATAAATAATAATTAAAAAGAACAAATTTGTGCCACCCTTCCATGGTGCTCCGAGAGAGGATTCACTCATAGATATCATGGCTACAGATGCGATGGTGAGAAAAATAGGGAAGAGAAAGAAAAACGAAAGGGAGAAAAAGGAAGAGAGAGGAGAGAGACCGTGGTGAGGGGAGGTGCGTACAAGAGATCATGATGGCAAACGGCGCTTAAGAATTAAGCCATGGTGGCATTGATAGTAAGCAGAGATGTTAATATAATCTTGATTAAAAAAAATTTTTTGTCCCCTTCTAATAAATCCTGGTTTCATCGCTGTACTTTAATACGAAGTCTAATCACTTAAAAGTCTCAAATTTCACAGGTATTAAAAGATAAATTACTGGCAGGAATTTGTTGTCAAAAGATAAAAAAGACTTCTACTTTCACCCATTTGACTTTCCAGCGGCTTTGTCTAATGTTAAATGCTTGTTTTGGTTGAAAAGTATTGCCCTATACTTAATCCGCTTAATCACCAAGGTGAAATACTCATTGTTTACTAATTTCCACATAAAGGGGTCAAACAAAGTTGCTCAAGGCTTTGGCATGGATATTACATTTGCCAGCATTTCAGAAGCTTTGTTGGTTAATTCAATGTCGTATTATAATCTGTACTCTTTTTTTAATCAACAAAAGGGAATATAAATTTATCAATAAGCTAAAACTGCAACCACAACATAATATTCTACATAACTTATTAACGACCAAGAAAACCTATGTTGATGATGCAATAACTACGTGACTTGGTAATAGACGAAGTATACCAGTCAATGATTTTCCTTCATTAAGAAATTAATTAAATTGAAAAAATAAAGAATAAAGAATAAGTCAACTTAGAGACATGGTAAGTACGTTAACCATACTTTATATGAAGGAGTCCAGATGCCGTTAATCAAATTTGTAGTTCTCATTTGATCAAGCAAAAAATTAGAACAAGAGAATAAGTCAACTCTTGGTAGATCCCTAAAAGGAGCCATTAATATGTTTCACGTGTTTTTAGATTATGAATATCTTCCTTCTTCTATATAGGATCAAACTCTAAACTCCAAAAATTCTCTTTCAAAATAAAAAAAAAGATCTAAACACATTAAAGGATTATTAATGCGCTATATGATAGAAAATCCTTTCCGTCTAGACCACATCTACTAAGAGAAAAATTCATTAAATTAACAGATTTAGTGAGAAAATTGACTTTGGTAAAAAGTTAACAGATATATTTTGTGTTCCTGAGATGGTGAGCGAGGACAAAACAAAGTTAGGAGGGCGCATTGACAATTGAGAAGCAATAAGTAAATATTCACACGCCAAGAGCAATGAAAGCCAGCAAATAAAATATTTCTAAAAAAAAAAAGTCAAAAGTTAATATCCCATTTAGGAAGCTCCTGATTGTTGTCTTTTTTTTTTATTTACTATTTATAAAAAAAAAATAGAGTTAAAAGTCAATTTTCTCCTTCCACTTTGAAAATGACCATAATTCATTAATATCGACCTGGACTTTTATGGACTTTTTGGCATTTTCACATACAATTATTTTCCCCTAGTCAATACACACACAGATATATATATATATATATATAAAGAGGCTGCTTCAGCCTTTAGTTTCACATTAATCGTTCGAGCTTAAATATTATATAAATATATAAATATTATATTATATATGCAGTACTGGTAATGAGAATCTCATCACCAGCCATGCAAGCTAACTATCAATTTGGAGTGACAATTCCGGCAGATAGGGTCGTTGGCGTTTATCACGTTCCTTATATTTCCTGGATATGTTTCCACTTTTGAATTAGAAAATTTATCCCACACCCACACCCACACCCTCACCCTCACCCTCACCCACCCAACACCTAGTTCAGCAACAAGTAGAGTTCAATTGCAATTTATTACTTCGATTTCATAGAACAATATCATCATATTATTCCAAATTTTAAATCGAGAATTGTAAATACCCTATCAAATTTTAAAAATTGTGAACAGTCAGATTTTCACTGTTATATATACACATATTTGTACTCATGTGGTTCTAGCGTCGTTAGACATTCATAAACGTCCAAAAACAATTAATAAGATCGTCCATTTTGAGAGAGATTTGTATTCTACTTTTCTTTTTTTTTTTCTCTCTCACCCAACACAAATTTTCAACAAATATCGACTTCAAAGAATTTTTAGCCTTTAATTGCATACCCAGTTATCTTTGGGGAAATTATTGTAATATTTGGGATTTTTTCCTCGTGATTTCAATTTTTACTTTGAAATCACTTTTTATTTCATATTATAAAAAGATAAAAATCTTAAAATTATTATAAATAAAATAATATTTCAAAAATGTGTTCCTTTTAGGCATTCTTTAAAAAAATCTTTTTTTTTTTTTGAAAATCATACAATGTCAAGTATTAAAAATGTACTAGTGAAAATTATAGCATATTTTTAAAATGATATAAAATTATAATATATATGAATTTATTACATAATAAAATATCAAAATTATCCGGATCACTTTTTATTTATTTTTCAAAACCCCCTTTTCTCTCTCTTCTTTATCTCTCCTCTATCTCCCCTTTCTCTCTTAAATTAGAGAAAAAAACCCCCAAAACCCTAGACCCATGTAGCCAGTGGAGAAGGCAAGCCTATCGTTGGAGAAGAAGACGAACTCGGTGACAGGTACAGGTAGCAATCTCATGACGGGGGGTCATTGCTTGTTGCTCTTGAAGCTCCAGTGAAGTCGTGAAATAGCAATCGTAGTTGTGAGGCTGTTATGCAAAAACAAGGTCGTTGGGATAGCTATTTCAATGCAATTCCCACTGTGGTGAGGCCTTGATTGGCGTCGATTCATCAAGATTTAACAACTAAACTATGAGGAGGAAGTCAGAGAAGAGATTTTGTACTAATAAAGTTGGGGACTCATTGGAGATGAAGCTTGCGACTGTTGCGACCTCCGACAACTTATTGGAGAAGCTTGATGATGAAAGAAGTACTACACCATGGATTTGCCGAGATAAGTCGTAATTTTCAAGATAGCTAGAGAGAGAGAAGGGTGAGTCGCTTGGTTCCAATGTGGTAGGTGGATTTGAATGGATCATTGCGAAATCCGACACGATTCAATGTTGTTGTTGATATTTGTAATTATTTGTTAATATTTACTTGGTATTTGTTTGTATTTTTTGCTTTTCTCTTGTGATTATAGTTTTTTTTTTAAATGAAAATATACGAAATACTGAAAACATTATGAATGAATATATTGAAAATGTAAATATTTTCTCATATTTTTACAAAAATCTAATATTTTTATCGTGACCTGATCTCTTTATCGCTTACTGCCGCTGTTGTAATGTTCTCTGACAAAGTACCATTGGAAACGAGAGAGAGAGAGAGAGAGAGAGGAGGGAGGTGAAGAGAGAAAAAGCAACTTAGGAAAGAAAAAAATAAAAAATACAAGAGAGAACAGAAAAATAAAAAAAATAAAAAATAAATTTAATAATTTAATATATAATTAATTTAAATTATATTATTTAATTATATTAATTTTAATCCTAATATTATTTTAAAATATCATAATCAAATATATTATTTAATAAACTCACTTTTTTTTTTTTTTTTTTTTTGCTTTTCCGTCAAGTTTATATAATTCGCGCTGTGTTATTAAATTCGTTATTTCTGTGTCCAAGCTCCGAGGGGCCGACAACTTAATAATCTGCCGGTCATTATGTACGCCAGCTAAGTAGTCGTATGTACGTCCATACTACTTTTGGACTTGGACCACCGGGAGCCCAAGACTGAATAAAATCAAGAAGAAAAAGTTTACCAATTCGTCCAAGTCTTTATGATGTACATTTATTGAACCCAAAATATAAAAATTAGCAAACCAATGAAAACACATAATATTTTTCCACATAATAACCCTCTTAAGACATGCTTTGGACAATAGGTGTTGGAAATAGCTGGTCAACGATTAGTTGTCAGTGAACTGGAACGCATCAACCCAAACCCCATTATAAAGAAATTCCTCCAACATTATTATGTCACCTCCAACATTATCATATCACGTAAATTAAAATAATATAATTGTCACAATATTTAACACAACAAACTATGAGTAAATATAAGATATTATTGAAAACACATGAAAAATAACGAGAACAAGAAAACACGGAGTCAAATTCATCGTAAAGTTTTGTGGGTAGGACAGCATTTAGCCTTGTAATAGAGATATTACCAAGAAATTTAAACGACTAGTGTCATTTGTTTCTCACACCCCGCCAATGAACTACATAACACATTAACAATTCTCGTGCACAAGCCAACTCTTAAGACTCAAAGAATCTGCCACCTTTTTGGCTATTCCAGCTTTTCACATTTGGATTCAAAGAATTCTAGTCTCTGCAATATAACGGTTTGTGTCGGCCACTGGGAGCTAGGGACACATTTATGTCGCAATTGTGAACACCAAGCCATAGTTATTTTAAACCTTTTTTTTTAGGTTTTATTATTATTATTATTATTGTTGTTGTTGTTGTTGTTGTTTTTGTTGTATGTTAGGTATATATTTATTCTTCGAAACATGTCTTTCAATGTCCCGTTTGTAGGTGCAAGATGTGCTGGTTTGCCAAACAAATTCTTCTATTGATGGAAAGGCCCAACGTCAAAAATTTTGGATAGCTAAAATACGGGGAAAAAAATATCTAAATGCAAAAAAAAAAAAACCTAAAATATATGGCCCTCTAGTCTCCAAAAGAGCTTTTTTTTTTTTTTGTCTTTATAATCAACATTTTACCTTCCTAAATGTTAATTTATGAATGATAAACAAGCCACAAATATCCAAACCCAGATAATATATATACACTTACATTTATCTATGCCCATTCTCTAGATTGCGGAAATATTACACTGGTATTTCGGAATTTATTTCCTTGGGCTTGGCTATACACCTGCAAGCGGTCAACGCAAATATCCAACAGTTAGCAAGAGGCAAAATCTTTTTTTTTTTTTCATTTTCTTGACCAACAATTTTAAAAATAAAAAAAAAAAAGGAAAATTTTATTGATATAGTCTTATCACATCAAAAGTATATTAGAACGTAAAATGAAGGTAAATTAAACCAAATTTGAAAAAGATCTAATCGTCCAAAGCAGTGCGGCAGGGCATAATTAAAGAATAAATAAACTGTGAACAACGGATTCTATTGGTAATGTTAACAACAGAGAACGCCAATTGTATAGAAGAGAATGACAATATTAAATGTTAGAATCAACTAATTCACAACCAATCAAAAGTCTCCCGGAAGAATTTAAAATGTTACTCTCCTATAAGCAAATTTGAAAATTTCAACAACATTACTCCGTGTCGGTGTGTGTGTGCGCGTGCGCGAAGTTCATGCAAGTAGCCTTCCTAGCTTTGGGAAGGTCTCTACTCTACAACTAAATATGGTTTCGGAAGCACAACAAAAAGGGTTTTGGTGCCTTACTAGATCAGAGAAGGCAGCTCATCCATGAGAAACTTTAAGCCGAAGATGAACTCATTTTATAGTTTGACCTCTGAGAAAAACTATCCCTTTGCTGCTGTGAAGGTGATGACTTTGGGGAACTATGAACCTCATCCTTGGGACGTTCTCGTTTGCTACTCTGGTCAGCCAAGTACTCTAGAGCCACAACAATATCACCAATGAGGGGACGAAAAGTTGGTTGCTCCTGAAGACACATTGCAGTAATAGCAATTGCATGGTGCAAACAACGAATGGGGAATCGCCCTTTTAGCAACGGATCGACCAGTTGCACAAACTTTCTCCGGTCCTTTAGAAATGGACGGGACTGCAAAACATGCAAAAAAAATAAAATAAAATAAAAAAGATGATTTTAAAGAATAAGTTATAAGCAAACATTAACATACTACCAAGCTTTAATATGTTTGTGTTGGAACAAATGTCCTCATTTATAGAGTCCAGGAATTTCATATTTTAATTCAAGGGGTAACATTTTCATTTTTATGTCATTTTCCAGAGGTAAGAGTTCTACTGGCATAATTAAGATGGAAATATTACAGAACAAAAGCTAGATAAATTGACAATTATCAAAAGGAAATAAGAAGAATAACTCACCCAAGAAACTAGGTTTTGTTCTCCAGGTCTCTTTGTGATGTCTATTGCCTTACGTCCAGTAAGAAGCTCCAATAAGACCACACCAAAGCTATAAATATCAGATTTAAGAGTCAATTTGCCACTCATGGCATATTCTGGGGCACAATATCCATATGTTCCCATCACTCTGGTCGAAACATGTGTATTGTCTCCCACAGGTCCAAGTTTAGCAAGTCCAAAGTCCGAAAGCTTTGGATTGAAGTCGTTGTCTAGCAAGATATTTGCTGATTTCAAGTCGCGGTAGATAACAGGTGGATTTGCTTTGCAATGGAGATATTCAAGACCACGTGCTGCGCCAACAGCAATTTTAATCCGAGTTTCCCAACTCAGCGGCACCTTATCAGGCTCAAGATCTAACAACTCAAAATATAAGTTAGTCCACAAAACATATGCTTGGCTACAACAGTATCTTGCATTGTTTCCATAGAACTAACATAACACAGTTTAAGGCTTAATTCATGTTCTGGAGCAGAGTAAGTAACCCGCCGATCAGGACAAACCTTTATTCCCATCCACAAGTTAATCTATAATTCTCTGTTAGTTACTATCTTTTGGCTGCTGACACCATATTCTAACCTAATATTCCAGGAGAGCCTTTCTGGCACCAATCTTAGAATATATGAAAGCATATCAGATACCACAAATCTTCAAACTTGTTCTTCAATGAGTCCAATCCGTTACTACTACTCATCCAAGTATGAATGTCCAACAAATCAGAAATACTCGTTGAAGCCTCCTAAAACTATTGGAGAATAGGGAAAAGGATATGCAACACCTTGAGGAAAGGCTTGCAAACTGACACTTCTAGTGAAACTCGTCGGATATGATGTTCTTTTTTTTTTTTCCGATTTTACGCTATATTATTTTTTATGCAATTCTCTCCCAAACTAAACCGTGGTCGATTAAACTAGAGTTTTCTTATTTTAAAAATAAAATTAAAAAAAAAATTAAAGAATTTATATAGCAACGCTAATATGTAAAAAATGTAAGGGAAAAGAACTATAATTACCAAAAAGATGATCTTCCAAGCTACCCATTGGCATGTACTCGTAGACCAAGAGCCTTTGATCTCCGTCTGTACAGTAGCCAATCAACGTAACAAGATTAGAGTGGTGAAGCAGGCTTAACATTAAAACCTCCACAATGAACTCCTGAAACCCTTGAAGGCCATCGTGACTAAGTTGCTTGATGGCAACCACCTGCCCACAAAAGGAAAAAAAAATCATTCAAGTGGAGTACAACTTCACCAGAACTAATAACCAACGATGCTCTGAGTTACTTTCATAGTCCCATTCAAAGAACCCTTTATTGGAACAATAAAATCTAAAGCTGTACTTAAAGCACAGGCCACAAAGCACTTTCCTAAGGTGAATAGAATACAATATAAAACTGAAAAAAGGTAAATGTGACACATGTTGGGAAAAGCCATGAGATAAACTTGTCCTGTTTCAAACAGACTTTATATACCCTTCCAAAACCTACCCTTCACCAATCAAATTCACCTCCCTAATACAAGTTTAGTGCAAATATACCTTTTGGTGGCTAAGATTAGTTGCTAGTAGCTACGCAAAGGTTTCAGTGACTAATGTTTAGTCATCAAAAATAGTTATTAGCAACTAAGACAGTTCAATCACTAAAACTGAAACTTCTTATGGTGAATTATTATACTTTGCTTCAGTAGCTAGTTATACTATTAAGCATAACCATCAAAACGGCACAGTTAAGCTATTCTTCAATAAACCATCAATATAAAACACATAACACAATCCACAAAGCACTTTCCTAACTTGAATACATTATAATAAAACTCAAAATGCAAATGTGACAAATGTTGCAAAAATAAAATAACCCGTAAGATCCACCTGTCCCGTTTCCAAACGGCCTTTGAAGACCCTTCCAAAACCCCCTTCACCAATCAAATTCACCTCCCTAAAACCCCTCGTTGCCGCCGCTAGTTCCCGGAATGCGAAGCTACGTGCCGCGCTGTTCTTTGCACCGTTCCCACTCTTCCCTCTCCCTCTCCCATTCCCTGCTCATTAAAATTCGTATGCACAAATTCAATACCTCCAAAACCCTCAAAACAAAACATAATCACATCAACAGTAACAACAACTACGGAAATGTCAAATAAAAACCAAAAAAAAAAAAAAATATTTTCCCAATTTTTTCAACAAATACAAAAAGATATTTTCTCAAATTTTGGATTTTAAAATTAAGAAGTACGTTAAAAGCCGTACCATTGTCATCGGAATTCGCCTTTCCTTTCACATTACCTGCAATTTGATTCCCACTCAGCGAAATTCAAGCAAAAAAAAATTCCCAAAAAATTGGAGATTTTGGAGAGAAAATGCAAGACAAACCGGAAGATCGAGCGCCATTATCAATCTCCACCTTACTAGCGTCCTTTCGGCGGGGACTAAAGCAAGAAAAGCAGCTCATTTTTCAAAAAACTCACATCGAGATTAAAAATCAGACACCGAAATTCGAAACCCTAATCCCCAAATTTTCCCCCAAAAATTAAAAAATATATACATAAAAACTTCCCCTCTCTCCTTCACCAAGCGGGACAGGCTCAGAAGAAGCCTTTAGACAACACACACAGTGTAGAAGTCCCCCAAAATTCCCCAAAAAAAAAAAAATTCCAAAATCAAACCAAAAGAAAAAAAATAATAATAATAATAATCCTAGAATTTAAGGGACACGCTACTCATAAATGAACAAAACAGAAAGAACCCCCTTCCCAAATAAATTAACGAAAATATTTCTTCTTTTTTTTCTCAATTATAAAAAATCCAAAATCTTATGAATGAAAAAAAAAATTTTTTGAAGTAAAAATCCAGGCGTACAGCAAGGAAGAGTGTCCGTGTTGAACTAAATTTAGAAAAGAGACGGCAATTTTTTTTATTTTTTAAGAAACTGATTCAGCGCCACAGTTAGCGGTGGGATATGAATATCATACACGAGCCCTTTCTTTTTTTTTTTTTTTTTTTGTCCTTCTTTTGTATTTCTCTCGTTTCTTAGAGAGCAAAAAAAAAAAGGTTTAAATATTATTTATTTTGAGGCTTTATTAACAATTTGATATAGTTTAATTCAATAAGATTTGTTTTTATTATTTATTATTTTTATAATTTTAATATAAATTATTTATATTTTTATAAAATTTAATACAAATTAATTTATGTAAATTAAATGTACACTAAGATGTGGGTTTATAATATTGGAAGGCTCTGACTTTTTATTTTTAATTTTTTTTGAAAAAATGAAACTTTTTATTATTAGCTGTTTTATTATTTTTTATTTTTTATTTTTGAAAATGAGCAAGTCGCTTTCTGACTCTGATAAACGTTATATATCTCGCTTTTATTTTGTTTCCATTTAAGGGTAGGTGTGATAAAAATTTTACTTGTTAATTATACACAACATAATTTTATAACAAACGTAAAATTTTATATCTAAATATAATTTTTTTAACAATATTATAAAAATAATTATTATTTAAAATTTTTTTAAAATAATCACATTAATTTTTAAATTTTATTATTTATTTTTATTTTTATCAATCATATCAATTTTTTAATTATAAAATATTTTTCATATAAACACACATTTTATCCAAATACAAAATAAATACTTTTCAATTAAATACAATATTCAAAAAATAAATTACATTTCAACGCAACATTTACCAAACTCCCTGTAAATCTTTGCATTCAAACGCTTTGGTGGGCAGGTGGTGTGATATTACGTTATTACCCTCGCGCGAAAGCTGGTTTTACGATGGCTGACACTGATGATTTCCCGGCCGTACCGCGTTGGATCCTATTGCGGTGACGTTCTTGATTCCGGTCTTCCGCGTGATTTGCCCCTGAAATCACGTGGGCCCACCTTTTACTTTCGTTCATATATATATATATATATGATGCTACATGTATATAAATTATTTAAATAATTAGTTAATTACACATTCCTCACCAGTTGGGTGGATGACAATCAGAATCCACTTATCAAGAATTATAATGGTGTTTTTTTTTTAAATTTTTATTGTTAATTTTTATTATTTTAATTTTATCTACTCTCGTCTTACGTTTATAGGAATATAAATCACTAAATGACATGCATTTTACCACTCAAAAACAATAAGTATTACACCATTCAAAAAAAAAAACATATATTACATTGTGAATATAATTTGAAGAGCTTATCAAATCATACAAAGAATGTAACATGAAAAGTAATATGGTTGGAAATAAATAAAAGAGTAAGAAGAATGATCGTTGATTTCCTTTGAAGTATTTATTTGTTTATTACATTGTGTAATAGAAGACAATCTAACTCCTTTTTAATAATAATAATCTTATCACTATAATTGCTAAAATTTTTTTACATGATCAAATAATTATTGGCATATGTGAACTATTAAAAGTATAAAAGTAAATTTAGTTTTTATTTTCTTTGATAATGAATCAATATAATGAGATGTAATGATTAGTTTTCTCATTCTTTATTTGTGTGGCAATAAACTCTCATTATCCAATTTGCAAATAAATACATGATTAAATGGGAAGGAAATCATTATTCATTTTTCTTTTTATATTTCATGTGAAGTAAACGCGTGCTTTAAGTTTCCATTTTCTCCTATTTTGTATTATTAGTAGGATCTATTGTTTTAGTTGTTTGATTAATTTTTGGGTAATGAAATATATTATTGGAGCATTTTTGTACTAATGTGAACATTCATAGATCAAGTGGTTAAAAAATTAATCAAACGGTTAAAAAAATTCCTATTTATAGTTTAGGATAAGTAATGCTGTAAAAGATCCACTAAATTTATTAATTTAATTAGCTATTTTTTATCAATATTTAAATAACTATTTAATGGATCATTTAAAAAGAAAGAAAGAAAAAAAAAAAAAAAAGAGGGATTAAAGTTTGAAAGTCACTCCTAATAAGAAAATCTGAATCAAAAAGTTTGTTTTACACAATAGGACAACAAGGCTAAATGAGGGACGTTGATGAAGATATATTCCTAAGATGTCTGCTAAGCTTGGTAAAAATTCGACATATTTGAGTAACTTAAAGATGAAGAAAAGTAGTTGGAAAGAGGAAACAAATGATATGTTTGGAGGGCATTGTCAAACAAATGAGTTGTGCTACGTCCAAGGCCCACAAATAACCTACCCTTGAAGATTACAATGAGAAAATAAAGAAATAGGTGTAAAGTGCAAACAAATGATAACATCAACATTTCCTTTTAGACTTTGCCTTTTTGGAAATTATTACCTCAATTTTGTCGGTGTGTGATACTAACTTTTCTTTTATATATATTTTTTTTGAATAATTGACTCTACTAATACTATTTGTGTCACACCTAAAGTGTCTGAAAAAAGCAATAAATTTGCCAATTTATTCTTGTCTTTCTTCGTCAATAGTGGCCCGCCGTATAAGCCAGTAACGCATTATGTTTGCTCACCAAATTTGCCAGATTTCTTGATAACAATTAGTGGTCATAAGTCAATACACAAAGATTTATGTATGCAAGGTTATCATATACCATCCTTTCATCGGTTTTTTTTTTTTCGATTTTTAATATAATAAATATTATCTAATTAATCATATTATATCACATTATTTAATAAATTTATAAAACATAATCCTAAAAATATTTTAGTTTTTCTATATGGTATAATGTAATATAGTTTATTAGATATGATTTGACTCATCAAAATTAATTCAGGGTATTTATCATTAAAAAAAAAGGAATAAGACAGATAGAAGAGTCGATCCTTCAATGCGGATCCATAAAGCAACAGCAATGATGCGTGATTTTAGTAAACGAGCGGTCGTTGCTTGACTTTTGGTGTTTTGGGTGTGATTTCCTTTCTTTGGTTGCCGACTTTAAGGATGCTACTACGGCTAGCCAGGCAATCTGCTGTCTATCACCCAATCGAAGTTGGTATTTCTAATTTTGTTTGCTTTTCACCAAACCACACCAATTAATAATAATAATAATAAATTAAGGGCAAATCTCCACTAATTTTGGGGCTAATTCTGATATTGTTTTTCTTCTCTTTTCTTTTTTTTTTGGTAAATCGAATCTCACATTTTATTTTATTTTTAGTATTATCTATGTAGACCAGGGTTTTCCAAATACTTCTATAGAAACCGTATTATATATAGAACAGCAACACTCCAATGCTGTATTTCTTCAAGTCGCCAGGTGTATAAATGTCTTTTTTTAAATAGTTTATTATGCAATCCTTATAGGAATTATTTAATGGAGTTGGGTCTCTTTTTGAGTTGCTTTGATTAATAGCTACTTTGTTGACAATTAATGTATATATATATTTATATAGATATATATATAATGGTTAACCTAATGACAACCAATTTATGTTTCACTTTACCAATTGACTATTATAACTACTCTTTTGCATTTTTCAATTTCTAAATTCTTCTATAAATATATTTATATCCAATTGTTAAAATACCGATTAAATAACTTTGATGTTACTTCATTATTAAATTTTGATAAAGAAGTTGTTGTCTCTATTGTTTTTAGAAATACCATGTAGTCATTGGTTTGCGGAAAACTGATAAGAATGCTGAATTGTTAATGCATGGTTGAATTAGAAGTCGTTTAAAGTGGAAGAGTCAAATTTTTTAGCCCAGCCATTTGATAATATATATTTTGTAGTACACATGTGACTCCATTAAATTGGAGTAGACTTACTTAAGAAAATGATAAATGATAATTTAGTTTTCAGGATCAAATGATAACTGATAACTATAAGATTAAACGAAAACATTAGGGAAAAAAGGTCATTTAGAAGTAATTAATTGTCAACCTCAAACCCTCCTTCTTTTACAGGAAAAATTATCTTTTGATGATATAATTTAAACACTATATCTAATCAAATATTTAAAATAAAAAACATACGAAATTGATACATTTTACCATACAATTATCCTTTTTTTTTTTTGGTAAAGATTCCTCAATCTCTTCCAACTTTAATTTTATTAATCTAATAAAAAAAAACATTGAGCGTTTCCCATCCCCCCTCCCCCCCCCCCGGGAGAGGATCAAGTTCATCTTGGCAGCATCAAATTATAGTGATGGGGCGCTTCACATTTTTCCTAATGAGCTTTCAAAATCCTACATTATCCCTTAATTTTTGAACTTGCCTCAATTAACTTACTTTGTTAGATTTTTATCAAAACATAAAAAAAAAAAAGTTGAATATAATTGCATGATTTTTTCCTTTTTGTTTTTAAAAAAAATTCTAATACAATGACTTATGCGACTGCACTAATTTCTTCCTTTTAATTTAAAAAAAATCAGACAATTTAAATAGGATTAATTTAAAACATAAAAGGTTAAGTAAGAATTTGAATATTTAAAGAATAAAGTAGAAATGACACTGAAAACACAAAAACCCAATCACCATTCCAAGGAGGCTTACCATTCGGAGGCCCTAATTCAAAGCGGGGTCCCACCCATTGGGAAAAGCAGGCCGTCCTGATTTTGTGATTCCTCAAGGGTTTCCATTGTCACGATGAGTTGGAATATAAGAGGGGGAGAGATACCCACTCCGTGATCAGAAAGAGAATAGTGGAATGTGGGCCCCACAATCTTGGTCGGTCCCACATCGCGTGATCCACACAACATTAAAGCATGATCACATCACTGTATCAACTTTGGGATGCAAAACATGCCCAAACAGGAGCTTTAACCAAACCATTAACGCGGTGGACGCTCACTGCCGTTACTTTATGTGGCATGGAATTTAATCATTTTCCTTTTTTTTTTTAAATATTATTTTATAGAATAAGAAAAGAATATACCTTCTATATCCATGAATAACATATAATATGTCTAAACAAGAGATTTATTTTTTAAAAATAAAAAATTTTTAGATTTTAAAAATAAAAAGTTGTTTGGATTTTTTTTAAATGTGAGAAATTATTTAGATGGGTAAAATTTTTTATTTTCTAAAGAACCTTTTTTTTCATTTTTTAAAAATAAAAAATTTTAGACATTTAGATATAAAAATTTAAAAAGATCCATTATCTTATTAGGAAAATTTTTCTATTTTTCTATCACCCAACTATATCAAAATTAGGTTAGAATAAAAAAGCTGTAATTATTTAACTTGACAAGTGATTGGGAGCATCCCGGTGTGGATCTTATTTAACTTGAAAAGTCCTTTAATATTGTTATTTGAAATTATCTTTTGCCTATAATATTTTTTTCTATTGGAAGCTGCCTACAATTCAGAAAAGCACTAACTTGAAACAGGTGTTTGCTAATAATAACTCTAGTATTTGGAAGCTTTTCTCGAAAAAAAGAAAAATGAAAAACTTCTTAGCAAAGTGTGAAAATATATCTGTGTCATTTTGAATGCAAATTTTCATTAGATTATGTTAAACTCAAGTAGTTTGTGCTGCTTTAAGTAGTATGTATAACTCCTAATATAATGTGACGGTTTAAAATCTGTGTATCATTGATAGAAGTTACGCCGGTGATATAAAAAATAAACTTCGCGGTGGATTTGAGGAGTGATCCTGGTGGGTGTCCCCTGTACAGCTAATTTGTGGACCATGACCATGATGATGAAACATGATGGCCTTCAAACATGAGCTGCTTCTCAATACGAAAGTGGTGCAAATGTCTCCTCACTAGTCCAAAGATCTTCTGTTTCAACCTTTTGTGGACTGGCTATCTCACCATTTTTGGTTAGGGACGAACTTTGGCCTCATTATCCAAATGAAGGAGTGGCTTGGTTTCGTTTTCCAAGCCAAATCTAATTATAATCAACATTAAACACACTTCCTTTAGCTGTTCAGTCCATGATTAGTTTTAGGAATATTAGTACTAGGAATATACCAATTTATTGTTTCATTTGTTGGATCTTGTGAGATTTGATAAGCAAGTTTTCATGTTCATAAATAGTAATCAGGTCAATATCACCAATCACGTTTGTGTTATTTTGTTTTATTAAAACTTTTGAACACATTTTGATGTGTCTAATAGTGTCAAGTGTTTTAAACTTTTAATTAAAAGTACACTATCTTTTGCGATACATGTGGTTTCACATACAAATGTTTGTATAAAATCCTAAGAAGAAAGAAAGGTTCGATTTGGCAAAGGAATGGCCCAAACTGTAGATTTGTCTAATAAGTTTAAAGGAAAAGATGTACAAAATCACGAGTTTTTTTTTTAATACTTGAAAAGATGCTATAACTAAATATTTTTGTTCTAAGGGAGAGAAAAACCTTCATTAATTAATATTGGTGATCTCCTGATCATGCATTTTGTTGAAAACAGTGGGAAAAGAATGCAGCCGGCCGCAGCAAAGAAACGAGAGAGAAAAAAGAAAAAGTGTATCGGCCGAGTTCTAGGATTGTCTCTGAATGCATTGTTGGATCTTCAACCTTGAAATTTGAGTATGAGGTTCATATCGTTGTGGACTTTTTGATGATGGTGACTAAGTTTGACGAGGTGGCTTCGTTAGGATGGACCTGATTTCATTTAAAGGATGGAATCCGCATGATTTGGAGGTGTTTTTTAGTGTAGTTCTCGTCTAATGGTTGTTTTCTTTCAAGGTTTTGTTCCAAACGGTTGTAGGCTTTTTATGGAGGTGGCAGTGTTGGCCTTGGACATTGACAATGATTGTGTGTGTTTTTCATGTTCTGCATGTTTTTCATCTATCACTACTTGTCTCCCAAAACGTTCTTCATACTTTGATGATCATTTTATCGGATATACTTTCATTGAAAGCTTATAGTGATCGTGCTTTAGAATTTAATTTTTTATGTTTTAGTTGAATAAAGACTTTGATTTTTCTATCATGTTTAGATCAAGTTTTAGAGATTTTTTTTGTTAAAAAAAAGTAGTTTTGGAAGATATGTTCAGGGAAAAAAATTGTTTAGCATGAAAAAAAAAGTAAAATTTTAAAAATTTATTCAGAAAAGAATTATCAATACGAATATTGTTTTATTCCTCTTGAAATTCTATACAATTTAAAAAAAATAATCTCATTTGGACTTTACATATGTAAAGTTATGAACTTTTAAAGTTTGGAGTATATTGTAATATTTTGAATATATAACTAATAAAAAGTGATGATAAAGTGGAAAAATATACCAAAAAAGGTGTTCTAAAGAAACTTTTTTTTTTGGTGAGCCAAACGGGCACTTAGCGTTTTTTTTGTAATAATTGAAGTGATTTTCCCACCATTAGAGTTGTTTTGTCGGCTAAAGTTATAAATTACGTTAGCTATAAGTTCATGCGGATTTGTTGGTAGTCTTAGAGCTACATTTTACAGTTTTTAATGGATTGAAAGCTTCCATCGGTTATAGTGATTTTAAAATGAGCTCTATATTTGCTCAAATTGACGTGCTAAGCAATTTTATCAATGTGGGTCTTATCTTACATTGTTTTTCTTGTGTTTTATCAGAATTTACTGATTGTATTGGTTATTGAGTTTTTTACATTGTGTATCGTAAGATCATCTATATTATTCTGTACGATATTTTAATTAAATGAAATTTTATGTTAAAAAACAATAGGGAAAAAAAGGCAAGAATTAAGTTGCATATCAAATTTGAAGCGATAACAACATGTATTCATGAACTTTCACTCACTTTAGCCACCGGCTAGAATATAAAATCAAACAATTACAAACAAAAAAAAGAGCCCAATGCAATAAAGCACGTATGTCATTCTTAGTATGAAGTAGATAAATATCATACTAATAATATCATTATGAACAAACTAATCTTGGTTCTCTAAATAAAAATTTTTACACGTCAATATGATCCATTCAACAATATCATGATATACATCTTCATAATGCCAAATATTAACAATATTCCAACTAAAGTAAAAGAAAAAGGAAAGAAAGACAAGAAAAGGAAACATCAGCCGGGCCTGTAGGAATGTGAATCCCAATTACGTGAAGGCAAAGTCGATATTAGGTTAGAGTGGCTGCCAAAAATGTTATGACAATAGTAAATACAAAAATGTAATCGAGTGAAAGATCAATGTTTAATAATTCGATTTTTCCATTGCCCATTGACCTTGCGTTCTGTAGAATCGGAATTGTTCCCAGTCAGTTTTGTGTTCGAATTTGTAACGTCCGCCTACCCTAATCATACTATTAATGTACAATTAAGTTAGGTAATGTTAGATTTACTTAAAATCACTTAATTATTATACAAAATACTAGATAAATTTGAACTTTTGAAAACCTTCATAATTTGCTTATAACTATAGAGGGTTACTGTTGAGAAAAATGCACATATGTGTTGTTCGACATAAAAAAAAAAGGAATGTGAAATAGTTTATATATATAGAAGGACTCAAGATCCAATGAATTAACATTTTGGGTCAAGTTGGATTTCTAAAATGTGTGGACCAGTTTAACATGTGGTTTCTCCCCTACAAATAGTATCAAAGTTGATGGTTTATATTGGCCAAACGATCATAGTTGATTGCCAGTTCCCACCCTACCTCTTATGGAGAGTTGGTGTTTCTTACGATTGGTGCCATTGCAAGTGCGGATGGTAAAGTATTTCTTGAACTTGCATGGTTTCAACTCATTTCCATGCTTGATTGCTTCTGTTTAGATTGCGGTGCTTGGATGTACTAGTTACTACAAACTTTGATTCGAGGAAGAGCTCAATGAACATAGGTATGTTGGGGAGATTGTTGAGAAAAGTACATATATGTGCTAGCTCACATGGAAAGTGGATAGGGATGTGAAATGGTTTATATATATAAAAGAACCTAAGACCTAATGGGTTAATCTTCTAGGTCAAGCTGGGTTTTTAAAGTATGTTGGACCAATTTTACATGTGGTTTCTCCCCTACAGTTACTAGCAAAACATTGGCCAAGGTAATATATACAATAAAATACATCTCAAGACAAAAATATGTCCATATAAGGTCAGGAGGATCCATATAGAATCAAGTCACAAGTATGTAGAGCATGCCAATCAATCTCCTATCAATAACAACTATTGAGATGTATCCTCACCTACATCACTAGAACTACATGAGTTAATACCCAGAAAGTAGAAACTATGCAAATTAATGAACATAGCATGATATATAAGCTTATCAAATTTTCATAATACTTACCATTCTATAAAAATATTTATAAAGCACATATTATTGTGTACATCATGAGCCGTCTACCTAGCCCAAAAAATTGGTATGCATGTATACTATCAAACCTTAGTTAGCAGCATAAAATGCCCCAACCTTACCCATAAAACACTATAGTTTCTTGATCCTAAAAACTATAATAAACCCCGAAAATGATCCCAATCTATCTTATGAGACCAAAATTAAGTTCCTATCTAATTCAAGAAACTAAATTAGGCACACTACACACAAAAACAATCTTTTTCTTATATTGTATGATAAATATTTTATAAAAATATGCAATTATCATAATGTCATGCTTGCTAATACTTTAGTAAAGCATATCTCTCTACTTATATTGGGATGCAATTTAATTGAATTTCAACTTATCTTATTCTGAAACAAATTTTAAAAGTGAAAGGTGTAAATGTCCTCGTTATGCTAGATGTTATATAATGCCTAATATAATCATTATAGCTTTATGGTTATAACACATACCTATTACTTAACCAGAATGACACAAGAAACTCATCTGTAAAGTCTATGGACGACATTGATTACAATTTCACACAATATGATATTAATATCCCTATTTTACCTAAAACACAGACCTTGACAATCAAACAATTTGAAAATAACTATAGTTTCCCATATATACAGGTGTATATATGTATATTAAGCCAAATATAAGTTTTTACAGCATCACAGTAATAGATTGAAAACAAGAAACCAACTACTTATTTTGGTGAATAAAAATAAGAGATAGGTGGTGTTCTTATGTCCCCATCCTAATGATCATTAAGTGAATCCATTAGTCAAACTAATGGAATGACAAAGAACTTTAGGTCTTCACAACTAATAAAATTAAGACTTTAAGGATGGATAACACACGGTCTTTTTTATCAAATATTAAACTATTGTATACGTCACAGCTCGAACATGAGATCTAATAAAAGTAAACACTCTAAATAAGTTTTTTTTTTTTGCCATTATACTACCACCGTTAATGGTAGGAAACCAACTACTTTTCTCATATGGAAAGTTAATTTAATATATATATATATATGTGTGTATGTGTGTCTCTATATATTAAGGAGAAGAATTAACCCTCCGTCTGTTTGACATGTTCAAATTTGAAAAATGAAAAATTTTTCATTTCAAGAAAAATGAACATTCTTAAATTTCCGTATCTGAACATCCAATATTTTTCATTTTTGAAAAATGAAAAATGAACTTTCTAGAAACAAAAAGTTTTCACCCACCCAAACAACTTTTCATTTTTAAAAAAAATTCCAAACAACTTTTTATTTTTCATATCTAAAAATTTTTCATTTTCCAAAAACAAACACCTCATCCAAACGGACCCAAAATCTCCTGAGCGTCCGTGCGTGATGAAAATGTTTTGTATTTATTTTTAGTCCTCCGGCTTTTTTTTTTTTTTTGTTTTCTTGTTTTTCATTTTAGTCCTTTTGTGTTTTTTTTTTTTTTGGTTCTGTAGATTCCTTTTTCTTTTCTTTCTACCTTTTTTTTATTTTTATCTTTTTTGTTACTTTTTTTGGACCTTCAGTTTTCTTTTCTTTTTTTTCCTTTAGGTCCATATTTTAAAATTTTTTCATTTTAATCTTTTTTTTATTGATCAACTTGTTACATTTTAATGTTTTTATCTTTTCAGTTTTTTTTTTTTTTTTTTTACTTTGCAGTGTCATTTTTTTTAATGTTCAGATTGTTTGTTAATTTTTTTTAAAATTTTATGTATGTTTCTTTTTAATTTTGTTCATATTTAGATAAAATTTTCAAATATTTCTCTTTAGACTAATATGTATGTATATATATATATATAAACCAATAGATAAAATAAAATTATATATGTATATTTTAAATTATATATGTATATCAATAAAATTATATATGTATATTTTAAATTGGATTATAATAAATAGTTAATCTAAAAAAGCCGGTGTCCAAATCCAAAATGTTCTTCTTGAACTTTTGACAACAAAAGGAACTTACGTTATTAGAATAAAAGTGAATTGAAGACATATATATATATATATATATATACGCACACACACATACACACGCACACACATATCTAATATACATACAAGCTCAACCTTAAAGTTTTCGAAATTACTCAGTCCATGGAATTGTTTTCCTTCTAAAACCAGTGGAAAAGAAGGTAATTCCTATATTAATCTTATCAGAAACAAAGATTTATGAAGGAAATAGAGAGGATTTCTTTATTTTATCTATTGGTTTAGCTTTAGAATATGACAAACTGAAATACGACACTGTACGCACTAAGCTCTATTGCTCCCAAAATCCAATAAATAGGAAGTCAATAGATGACTAAACAATTGAATTCATTAACTTTCCCAAACGATTTAGATGAAGAGCCAAACGAAGTGTCGAGAGCCATAGAAGTGAATAACTATTACTGCCAGTGTTTGGTTCGGTTTCTATTAATCCCCCTTTTCTCCTTTTTTTTTTTTTTTTGTGTGTGTAAATATATATGATATTTACTGAATATAATATAATAACACTCTTAATAAAATTAATAAACAATACGAAATAAAATTAAGTTTTCTTTTTTACTTTTTCAATTTTAGTGCGTTTTATATTTTATTCATTGTTGTGTTATTCTTTTTATTGTTCATATTTATATAGTCGTTTTTTAATATATATAGTTTTTTGAGTTTGAGACGAGTCTACTCGTTTCTTTGTGGTCTAATTAAGAATTGTCCATGTTTAATTGTTCTATGCTAATTTTGTTAAACAACAAATTTAAGCTTGAAATTGTTGAAATGTGAAATATCTTTTGAAATTGTTTTCTAATTTAGGTGTGAATAGTATAATTAAATTTATTATAAAGTTGTCGATTAGGTATGATTGATTACTTTTTATTTAGTTTCCTTTTATTGCTCATCTTTACATGTATTTATTAATCTAGTATAGTACCGTTTCATTTGTGAATGAAAATTACTTGAATTCCAAATTTCAAGTTGATATTAGAACAAGACTCTACCAATCTCGAAACCTTGAAAATTACTTTCACTCACTGAAAATAGCAAATCACTCACAAATTCAACAAATCCATCCAAAACATCCAAATCAAAACAAACCCACAGACCACAAATCACATATCACAAGGTAAATCAATACCAAGCAATCACCCATCAAACCAAACCTTCAATTCCATCATCACTACAAGAAATGAACCATTTAGGGACGACAAAACTTGTCGCTAAATCGAAAATAGTCATCTGTAATAATTTACAGAGTCATCGCAAAATGTCATCGCTAATAATGTTGGCTAAAGAGATTTAGCAATGACATTTTATCATTGTTGTTTATTCCATGTTTTAGTGACGACAACATTATCATTAATTTGGAACAAAATTTGAATCTCGTTATGTTCAGTTTGAGTTTAGCGACAACAATTGTCACAATTGTCGTTGCTATTTATGTTTCAAAGACGACATTTGTCATTGCTGAAAGGTTGTATTTAAATTTTTAGTAACGATAAATGTCGTTGTTGATATCTTTTTATTATTATTTTTTAAAATGCAGTTCAGTTTTCAGGCCTATCCATAATGTACCTGCAAATCCTTGCCAATTCACCAGATATGTTCAATTCATTTCTCATCATACCAACAAAATTGGATCTAAGCAAATAAAACGATAGACAATTACTTAATATGTACATTAAGTCAACAAATAAGTGTCTTAGTCTAAAGCCTAAACCATAGGAGTCTCAAACCTAATATAATCATAATCTAACTCTTAATATTAAATCCAATATGTACTAGAAACTAATCTCCTAAATTAGTGGTCTCATCATCATCATCATCATTGTTTTCTTCTTGAGGTGGATGGGAAGACATAGAAGGCGGTGGCGGGGAAGGGGGGGAGGCATAGGTAAGTCCAAGTCTGGCATCAAACGCTTAATAATGGTCATCATTTGATTATGATATTCAGTTTGTCGCGTGTTGTACCAAGACTCTTCCTCCATCCATTGTTGCACATGTGGAAGGACTTATGGTTGCTGCGAAAAATCCTCCTTAAGAGCAGCTGCTGCAAGGATATCTTTTCTCATCCTCAGACCCACTCCTTTCCTATGGCCTCTATGTGATCAAAGCACATTCTCCGCTATCTGTTCTTCATTCACGAGATGTTTTGTCTGAGATGTGCCCAAACTAGAAGCAGCTTGGGTTTGTTAAGCATGCATCTGAATCATTTCATTCTACACATTCCATTTAACAAAATAAATTGCAATCCAAATATCTCATAAGTACGTAAAACTTAACGACTTTATACGACTTACATATCTAGTCTACGCAGCATCATTAACCCATCTGCCATTTGAATATTGATGACATTGATGTCAATTTTTCAAAATAGAAAGCAACTCATCAGTCTTGGGATTTCTCTATAAAAGGGGATAAACTTGTGTTAGAACAATACATATTGGTAAGAAAAAAAATGAAACATTATTTAACAAATTTTTATTTACTATATTTTGATATATCAGATTATCATACAATTACATTCTGTGACGACTTGATTGCTTTACATTTGATCAGCTTCTTTTGTTTATCTCGAACCTTTTCTGTTAAAAAGATGAATTAGTATAGTTAGTAGGTTATATCGATTAAGTAATATCATCGAAAATAGAGTTTATAACTTTATACTAGAAAAGCTTCGCTATAAAGGCGATCACTAACACCTCCCAATGTGCTTGTGATCATACATTATCAGGACATTGCTTCTTCACATTAACTATGTTTTTCGCTCCCCCTAGTTGCTTGAAGTAATCGTGAAGGTCATTTTTCTATTCCTTATTCCGGTCTTGTGCATTACGAGTGCATTGCTATCTACTGATGTTGCCGATATTAGAGTCAAATCAAACTCAAAAAAATTCTGCAATTTCATTATAAATACCAAAATTAATACAAGCTCGCTAAAATGTTATATTATTATAAATATAACGTGAAAATGCTATTACCCATGTTTCAAGTAAAATTTGATCCTTGTATTCGCCTAAAACCTTCTTCCAACTGTCATAATATGAAGGAACTTTGGCACGCACTACCTGACCGATACAATTACTTAAGTGGGCTGCATTTATCACCAAGCCTTTTTATGTTTTTCGTTGAGTGTCAAGGAATACCGGAAGTTTGTCTTCCCTAACGCCAACGATCTTGCGGACGTCTTTATTCTTAGCGCGTCCACGGCTGCAACATAAACCAAGTGTTAGATTTTGTTTAAAAGATATAAAACATTTAATAAAGACATTTTGTATACAATCGTATCTGACTCACAATCTGCCAGAGGCCTTCTGGGCCCCGATGGAGGTTCTGCACCTCTCAAAGATCCAAGATAAGTAGCAACCGGTCCAGTCATTAAAGATGACCGATTGATATGATCAAGTTATTTAAACATCATATTTGTTAAGAAGAATAATATCAAAAACAAAGTTCATTGAGAACTATATAATCTACCAGTAATGTCGGAAACAAGTTGAAAATACAAGTAAATGATTCATCATGCATCACTACTACTCTATTTGATGACGATCATTTTCAAAGTTATAGTTTTTGTCAATCGTCGTTTTGACTTAGTCCTAATCATCTTTTGAAATATTAGTCTAATAAGTGTCTGTTTACTCGTGATCACTTTTTCAAACACATTCAAATACCATAAATTAATGAACTCTAATTCCTACTCCAAACAACTAACGCAAAAGAAACAAAAGGAAATGGATTTAAACCATCCAAAAAAAGTCACTTAAAAATCAAAAGGTAAATATGCTAGTGAAGCAAAGGGTGATGTAGATCAAGCTGATAAAGCTAACTAGGATCAAGAATAATCTCACCACCTAGAAGAATCTGACAATTGTCTGAACTGGACCCACCACCTAAAAGACAATCTCAAACATCAAACAACCTTATAACAACAAAAAAAAAAAAAAAAAAACATTTAAATCCAATCTTTCTTAACAAAATTCGAAAAAAATGAAAAAAAAAAACTCAAAATATCACTAGATCACCAAATAAAATATGCAATGTAATCTTAAACTTAAAGCAAACTAGTGGACAGAGAAATCAAACTAACCAAAAAGCAGATTTCTCACCAAAGTGGTCTTCTTGTTATTCAAATGAATAAGAAATGCAAAATATACAGGTTTATCACATCCACACAATCACATTTGTTGGAAGCAGTCCAAAATTCCAACTCTGTACTAAATATTATAAAAAACCGCCAAAAAGAAAAACACAAACACAATCTAAAATTTTCGAAATCCCAAAGTAAGGGGGTATTTGGTAAATGCATTGTATTTTGATTGTATTTGATTGAAATTTATTTTTTGAATGTTGTATTTGGTTGAAAAGTATTTGTTTTGTATTTGAATGAAATGTGTGTTTGGATGAAAAGTATTTTAGAGTTGAAAAGTTGATGTGATTGGTAAAAGTAAAGATAAATAGTAAAGTTGAAAAATTGATGTGATTGTTTTAAAAAACTTTTGAATAGTAATTATTCTCGTAACACTGTTGTAAAATTTATATTTGGTATAATATTGTATTGTGTTTGAATAAAATTAAAATGAAATATTTTTACCAAACGACACCTAAGTCCTAACCTTAGCAGAGGAAGGGGAAAATTGGAAGACCAGCGACGGTGGCCATGGGCGGCGGAGCACAGCAAAAGGCCCATAGTGGCGGAGCAGAGCAGCAGTGAAAGAGGCAGTGGACGGCGTGGGATGGCAGCGACGCAGGCTTTAGAGCGCAAAGGCTGGGTTGGGTTCGGCTATTGTGTGGGGCAGGACTGAATGGCGACCTTTCATGAGTTTATTCCGGAAAGGGAAAATGGCGACCTTTCAGAGACGACATATGTCGTCGCTGAATCTCTCTACAACCAAAAAAAACAACACCGTTTAAGTTTACTGAGGCAGAAATGACTGACTGCTAGAATTCATTACATAATCAACGACGACAATTATCGTTGCTGAAACTGCTATGAAATAAAATACCATAAAAGTTTAGCGGGTTTTGGGAAAGATTGGCATGAAAAAATATGGGGATATATGCAAAGACGAAAAACTTCATCGCTGATTATCTAATTTTGTTCAGCCACGACAAATGTCGTTGCTGAATTGTAGCTTTGCTTGGATTGGTTTTAGCAACGACATAGTAGTCACTGTATTTGACCTTTAGCAACAACAATGTGTCGTCTTTTAAAGTTTTGTCACTAATTGGTGTCGTTTTTGAACTCATTAAAACCCACGAACGCATGATCGCAAATTTTATATCATAAATTGGCAAATCAAACTGCAAATCCACCAAGTAGCAGCAGAGTTGTCAGAAAGAATAGCAAAATCCACTGGGCGCCGTCATAGACTAACTGACCACTGCAAAGCGTCATAGAACTTGTCAAGTCCTCCCCTCCGTGATCGTTAACTTTTCACGAGTTGAAGCCTCCTTTTTTCTTTTCATGTTTTTTTTGTTCCTCTGTTTATTGTTTATTGTTGACATATTATTATAAAAAAACAAAAACCAGAATTAAAGAAAGAAATCAGAACAAAACAAAAAAAAATCCTTTGTAATAAAAAAAGCACAAAAAGACAAAAAAAAAAAAGAAGAAAAAGGGGGAAAAGCATTGATTGTTTGGAAAAAAAAAAAGTAAAAAAAATATAGAATTATTTTGGATAAAATTTGTTCCCGTTATTCTTATTCTTTTGGAATTGTTTCTTAATTTAATTTAGATGTGAAAATAATAATGAGTTTTATTATAGAGTTCTTAATTAGGTGTCAATTGAATGTGACTGATTTGTTTTTATTTAGCTTCCTCTTATTGCTCTTCTTTACGTATATTTATTAGCCTAACATTATACTATTTCATTTATGGTCTAATTACGAATTGTCCATGTCTAATTTTGTATAACAAAAAATTTGAGCTTGGAATTGCTGCCGTTTGATAGGGAATGTTTGGCTGCTAAGGAAGTGTTGGTTAGATATTCAAATCTTCTGTACAATTTTTAGTATACTATATTAAGTCTGATTAATAATATTATATTATATTATTTTAAAAGATTTAAAATACTTTATACTTAAATTTTTATATTTTAAAATCTAATTTTATTCAATAACATATTAAAATATAATTAATCAGATAATATTTAAAATTTCAAAATTAGACGGACGATGTCAATCAGTCGATTAGGACCAACATACGGCAGCTTACTGATTTTCGAAAAGACAACATGCAAGAGGCAAAGATAAAAGCACTAGATAGTAGGAATTAGGGAGAAGGGGATGTGGCTTAAATAATGTCAAGTCTTGTGTTATATTGGTCCTTCACTTTAAATTTTATATATCATACTCTTTTGAATTTTTATGCTATTACATTAATAGTTCCTCTATCTATGTTCTCTAAAATTAAATAGATGAAAATTGAACAAATTCTGATGACACATATAAGCTTTATTCATAAGTTACATCATAATTAAATAGAATCTTAAGGGAAAATTGTACCACAATTAGATATATTTAGAAGTAAATTAAACTTTAATCAATGATATATAACGCAAACTAAATTTTTATCGCAGGTGGTCAAAAAGCTAATTATACTAGTTCATGTTGGTAATTGGGCAACTTGTTATGCAATCGTAGCCGCTATTCATATGTTTACGCATTTATTTGATTAAGGTCCCCGCCCAATCTCTTTTCTAATCTTGATTCTTTCTACAGAAAGGACAAAATCTCATTACATTACTGATAAATAAAAACATGAATAAATAAGCAAAGGATGCCAATATAATTTAGATACGCATGTATGTTATAATTAAATTATAATTAGCTATAACCTAAGAAAATTAAAGAAAAGTACAGTTAAGAAGTATTATCAAATATTAAACATCATAATTAATAGAAGGAAGATTTCATCCTGAAGAAAACTTTTTATGACATGAAAATCAATATTGTTTTTATCCTTAATAGTTTTCATTATGGAGTTATAAAGAAAAGTTTTAAATCATTAGATGGAAACATAATTATAGTCTATGAGACATTGGAAGAATATATAGAGCCAAGGAGAGCAATATATTTTTAGGCAAGATTCGATCCACAAAACTTTTTTGTGGCATGGCGTATCATTTTCTCTATAAAATTTGTGTTTAAAAATAAAGAAAGAAGAAATTGTGGGGATAGCTTTTTTTACGTAAAATGTTTTTTATTTTTGTCTCATGATTCAAATTTTTACTGTGAAATCATTTTTCATTTCACATTGTAAGATAACAAAAGTTTTAAAATCATTATATATGTACCAATATTCTAGAGATATGCTCTTTTTGAGGTATTTTTCAAAAACCCCCTTAAAAGAAATTTGAACTACTTTCTCTTCATAGGTTAAATTCTCTGAAATGGAAACCTAAAAACACAACAAATCTCCATGCTTTTTTTGAATGTCAATTTTAGTGTTGTGCACGTTATGTTTGATTATAAATATTAATTTAATTATAATTATCTTCCGATTGAAGCAAATGCCAATTCGAAATACTTAAGTGCCACAAAGCCAAAGGAAATGAAAAAAAAAAGCAGCAATTATGCGTCACTATATCTATATCCAGATGTGTGGACAGCATATTATACTAACTGTTGCTTTCATGTTGTCCAACTATCATATTACTACACATCTACTCTCTAATGATAGTATAATAAACAAATACATAATAACTAAAGTAGCAATTGGGTATTTTATGGTCAAGGTCGATAGCCCGTCATCTCGTCAACTAATACAAATAATAGGAGTAAAAGTATGACTCGTTTGGCATTGGCGTCCAATATATGGTCCAATATACTATGAATTGGCGAAATAATTAGTAACAAAACAACAAAACTTTCCGACATAAAACCAATAGTAATAAAGTGTTTTTCATTTATTTGAGAAAGACTATAATTCAATACTTGCCAAGTTGAAATAATGCAATTTATGCTTTGTATAATTGATATTCTATTATTAGGTAAGAAAAATAATGTATGCATAAAAAAAGGGCAAAAAAATAATTATGCATAAATTATGGAGAGGGAGAGGAATAAGATTGAGAAATAATAATACATAAAAGAAAAATATTGATAAAGTAACACGTGAGTTTACTTTTGGAGCAATTAAAGGATATGATCAACTTTGTGAGAAAATGGTATAAAGTTTCGATAAGGAGTGAACTTTGTGTGTACTTGAAGGACTACACTTTGTGTTGCGCAAGGGAGGCAGTTTAGCTGTAAAGCCGTGGCCTGCGCTTTTCTCTTCCCTCTCTCTCAGTTCTTAAATTGTTCTTCAAGTCTCGAATCATAAAATTCCAAAGCTCTTATTTTATTGACAAATATGGAACAATTAATTTAGTTTAAACCATTAAAATTTAAAAAAAAAAAGTCAAGTATTAAAACTATTTTTGTATTTGTTTAAAAAATGCAACTAAAACATTGTCTCACAAAGGATACTAAAGCCTGAAATATTGTAACACAAGTATACCCATGACAAAAGACGCAATATAATATAATAATTTGATTCCCCAAATATTTCTTGAATATGAATTTGTATGTCTGAGTGTCCAAATAAAAAATGAAGAACTAAGAATTATAATAAACCCTGCTTTTTATTTCCAGCTTCTCCTTAAATTTTCTTATTTATTTCAAACGCCAACAATCTTTTTATATTTATTATATTCTTTTTGTTCATATATTTTTGGTTTTGACATTTTCAAAGCGTATAATACACGTGTCCATTTATATAAATCTCATATTATAATAGAGACGAGTTTAGTGCATATATATATATATATCTATATATCTATCTAGTTGTCCTCTTTTTTTTTTTTTTTTCCTTTTTGAATTTCAAGTTAGGGGATTCTAACAAAGTCAAATATTATTATAAGTTATAACTAAAAGGGAATTTCAAGTATGAATCTTAACAAAGTCAAATATGAAATTAATATTATTATAAGTTACGTTTTTACCTAAAAGAAATAGTTACTTTTTGAAAGAGATAAAATCATGAAAAAACAAAGAAATCCTTCCTTTTAGCAATAAAGTGCATGCTACATTCCGCATTGATATCAATACAGAATATATTACTGTAATTTTTTAATTCTATTTTAGAATTTGTTTCAGTTAAATACACATGCTGTTTTTAATTAAAAAATTACTGAAAAATACATGAAAGAGATTAATTATGCCCTATTTGTTTCATTGATTCAGACTCAGAATTTTGGTTCTAGTTTTACTTTTTTCTAAAAAGTTAACAAAAATTATAATTAAATCAACAAGTTTCAACTCAAAATTTCATTCTATTTTGGACTCGACTTGTGAATTATTCAGATCTTAATTGTCATTGAAAATGAGTAAAATATATAGTACAGTACAGCTTGTAAATGGCTAAGCCAATCGTTTTATTTTAATGCCAAATGGGAAAATCTGGTTTGACAAATAAAATCTGGGCTGCACTATCTGGCAACTTCCATTTTGAGACTCTCTGAGCTGTAATTGCAAGGCTGAAGAAGGGAAGCGAATATGAATTAGTACAAAAAGAAAACTTTACAAGTAATGTCTTACAAAATGGTAAAAAGACCATTGCAAGCAGCACAAGTAATGTACCTTTATTTGTAAAACAGAAACATAAAGTATACCCTTTTAGTTTAAATAAAGAAAAGAAAAGAAAAGAAAAGAAAAGAAAATTGTTGTATTGAGTATGTACCATCTCCAGATTCCAAAAGACTATACCACAAAAATAGAAATTTTAATTGGAAAGCGATGTCATGCAAAAAGATTTGTTTTTTTTTTCTTTATTCTTAAAAAAAAAAAAAAAGGAGTTACTGAAATGAGATTTCAATTTATGATTTACAGTGAGGAGGTTATAATTAAAGATTGCTTCGTGATTTCATCATATTGAGATACTACCTGCCTAAGACAGCTAAAATCCAGTGTGTTATGTGTGGCAATACTTATTCATTTTCTCCCCGCTAAACTAAATGGCGAGTACATGCATTTTTCTTTTTTAGTTAAAAAAACAATTAATTAATAGTGTGTTTGGTACACAAATTTAAATTACATTACATTTAAATATAATGCAATTTTCTCTCAAATACCAAAGTATTTCATTTAAATACCAATTATATCACATTGTAAATTCAATATAATTACTATTTTTTATTTTATTTTTTCTATTACTTTTATTAATTACATCATATATTTACTTTTTCTCTTTTTTTTTTCCTCTCTACTTTTACCTATCACATCACATATTTATTATTAAAATACAATTCAAATACTTTTCACCCAAACACATATTACATTCAAATGTAATGCTAATACTTTTCCTTCAAACACAAATAACATTCATGCGTTTGTCAAACGAAATATAAATGTAATGTGTTTACCAAACGAATCATAAGATTTAGATAATATGCGTGATAATAAAGAAAAAAAATAGTTGTTTGAGTATATTTTTAATAGTTTGATATTTAAGCTTTAACGTTAAAATTTATAACATACATACTTGTTTTTAATCATTGATTATATAATTAAAAAATTAATTCAATATCTAAAATAATAAAATCGTTAGATAAAAAATACATGATATAATTGATACCAAGAGTTTTTTCTAGTTATTAAAATGAAAAAAAAAAGTTTTGTACCTCGAAACTCTAAAATCTCGAACACAAAACTAGCAACTTTAACTGTACCAGAAATTTGAGTATTGATTGAATCCATAAGTCACTTTTTTGCACTTTTTATTTTTTATTTTTTTATGGATAAGTGATATCCTTAGAATAACTTTATTAAGCTTCAAATAATGTGCATGATAACAAAGAAAAAAAAAAAGAAAAGTAAAAAGATCTTACAAGCAACATACGTTTTCAGTTTTATCTTTATAAAATAAAAAAAGCAACTTATATTTTTTACAAAACTTTTAGTAGTAATGTAGTTTAATTCTATCGATATGTATCAACAGATATTGCTATTTTAGTTATTCAATTAAATTTTAATAGTTTAGTTTATTAATATTAACATCATAAATTAATAACAAAACATATTTGTTTTTAGCTATAAATCATATTGTTGAAAAAATAATTGAATGATTAAAACAATAACACCTAACGGTATGAAAAGAAAAATAAATTGACTAAGATAAATATTTTCAAGTTATTAAAATAAATTTAAAAAAACAAAGAGAGAGAGTTACGTGCCCCTCAAGTTCTAAAAACTCAAACATAAAGTAGCAAATTTAAATGTACAAAAAAAAAGAATTTTGATTAAATTCATAAATGTATTTTATTTTATTGATAGGTAATATTCTTAGACTTGTTTTTTATTTGTTTAATTTATGATTGTAACCAATCATTAAAATAACTTATAAATGTAATTATAAACTTAATTTAACAGTAATTTCACACTTCAACTTGTTATAAAGCTAAGGATTCAAATTTAATCATCCTAAACTCCAAAAAATATAAAATAAAATAATAATAATACCTTATAAGTTTTATAGGGCGTTTGGTAAACGCATTGCATTTTGATTGTATTTGAATGAAATTTGTTTTTTAAATGTTGTATTTGGTTGAAAAGTATTTGTTTTGTATTTGAATGAAATGTGTGTTTGGATGAAAAGTATTTTAGAGTTGAAAAGTTGATGTGATTGGTAAAAGTAGAGATAAATAGTAAAGTTAAAAAGTTGATGTGATTGTTTTAAAGATGTTTTGAATAGTAATTGTTTTCGTAGCACTGTTGTAAAATTTATATTTGATGTAAAATTGTATTGTATTTAAATGAAGTTAAAATGAAATTTTTTACCAAATGTCCCCATTCTTTCTTTTACAAGTAAAGGATATACGTATAAAAGGCTAAAACTCCGCCTAAAAAGAACAAAAACCCAAAAGTTAAAAATTATATATATATAAACTAAAAAAAAAAAGAAAAGAAAAGAATGAAATAAAAATGTAAGGCACAAGCCCACCAATAAGGAAAGAGAATAATATTTAATACTGGCTGGTGCGTTTCTCCGGTCTACTTTCCTATATAATCATTGATTAATCAATTTAAATAATCGATTTTCACTCTCTCTGTGTCTTCTCTGTTATTATATATTAATTAATTAATAGCGACTATCAAAAAGATTAATAAATTATGAAATTAAAATATATCTAAAAAAAAAAACCTTATAAAAAAGATATTCCAAAAAGAATTTAGGAGACAAGGACGAATGGCCCAGATTAAGCCACTTGCAGAGCCTGCCATTATTTTTCTCTCCCCATCACGACCTTCCCACTCCTCTCCTCCTCCTCCTCCTCCTCCTTCGCTGCGTGCTGTGGATTCTCATTATAATAATTCCCACAACAAACACTGCCTCTGCCGCGACGCCATGCGGCGGAGGCTCCTCCGCACCAATCTCCTCCTCACCTTCTTTGCCGTCTCTCTCTTCGCGTTCTTCTCTCTTCTCCTCTCTCGCAACGCTGCCGATTTTCACTTCTCCTCCTCCTCCTCCGCCTCCACCGCCTCCAACCTCCAACCGAAAAAATCCGATAACCATTACAATCTCGCGATTCAAGAGAATGCCAGCGATCAACTCGGTCACCACCATGTCCGTCGCGTCTCGTCCGTCCCGGATTCCAGTACCCCCACCGTCTCGATTCTCCTTGCCGATTGGGAGGTTCTGGTTATTATTGATTCGGTGAGCTCTAGATCAGAAGACGACTACGTTTGCGTTTTCCAGAACAACGCCACGTCACCGGCCAGATTCTCGGGGAAATTCCCATCGACCAATCGGACGGCGTTCAAGTGCACAATGCCAAGCAGTGTTCGCCGTCTCCGGCCGTTCTTCATGCCGGTTCTGAAAAAAAAGGACGAATCCCCTCCGCCGACGACGGTCCAAATGCCGGAGCTCTATCGGTGGAATTTTCTCGTGTACGAGTCGTTTTCGACGGAAGACGACGTCGTCTTGTTCGTCAAAGGCGTAAACAATCGGCAAGGCATCAACCGGCAACCAAACGATTTCCGCTGCGTCTTCCACAACGATGACGCCACCGTCGCTGTCAAAACCGCCGTCACGAGCTCCGCGCAGGAGGTCTTCCGGTGCCGTCAACCGAAACTATCGGCGTTTACCGGATTTAGCAGCCATCCAATCAGAGTCTCTCTGGAGATTTCCAACGAGAATCTAGTTGTCCCCTCCGTGGCGCAATACTCGCCCCGGCGCAGCTTAGCAAATCATCAGCCGAAGACGCTACTGTGCGCATGCACGATGGTGTACAACGCCGGGAAGTTCCTCAAGGAATGGGTGACGTACCATTCCAAAATCGGAGTCGATAAGTTCATATTGTACGACAACGACAGCAACGACAATCTTAGAACCGTCGTTGAGGACCTAAACGGCGAGGGTTACGACGTAACGACACTGTTCTGGGTCTGGCCCAAAGCACAGGAGGCCGGGTTTTCCCACGCCGCGGTCTACGCTAAGGACTCGTGCACGTGGATGATGTACGTCGACGTTGATGAATTCGTCTTCTCCCCATCGTGGACCAGCTCCTCGAAACCATCACACAGCATGCTCAAATCCCTCCTCCCGGGGACCCCACAGCCATCACCACCACCGTCATCGGCCTCTCACCGTCCGATCGGCCAAGTTTCAATCAGGTAATTGGTGGAGCCACTTTTTAAAATTTTTTTTTTTCTTTTAACCTTGAAAATTTTAGTTAAATTTTTAACTGAAAAATTGTTATTTGCGTCCTAAACAGGTGCAACGAGTTTGGTCCCTCAAACCAACGGGCCCACCCGATCGCCGGAGTAACCCAAGGGTACACGTGTCGAAGAATAATGGAGCAGCGACACAAGTCTATCCTACTCCTCGACGCAGTGGATCCTTCACTCCTGAACGTGGTACACCATTTTCATGTGGAAAACAAAAACTACAAGACGAAGACGCTGAGCATGGAGCGCGCAGTGGTGAACCACTACAAGTACCAGGCGTGGACGGAGTTTCGGAACAAGTTTCGAAGAAGGGTCTCGGCCTACGTGGCGGACTGGAAGGAGAAGGTGAACCCGGCCTCCAAGGACCGGACCCCGGGGCTAGGGTTCGAGCCCATCGAGCCCCGAGGCTGGGCTCAGAGGTTCTGCGAGGTCAGGGACGAGCGCTTGAAGATGATGACTCGGCGATGGTTCGGGTCCGGGACACCGGACGGTTACAAAATGGTTTGGGAGATATCGTGAATATTAGTGTGATAATAATTAGGATTTAATGATAACTTTTTTTGGGTTTTAAATGGGTCTGTTCCATTAGGAAAGGGAGAGTTTTGGTATATATGGAAGAAAAGGATTTGAAGCGGTTTAAGAGAGGATTCTCTACTTCTATACACATTCTTTCTTTGTAAGGGAGAGAGAGAGTTTTTTTTTTTTTTTCCTAATAATTGTTTATTTTATTTTATTATATTATTATTTAACATGGGTCATGAGAAAGGAAAGTAACTTGCTTCAAAAAATTTTTTTGTTTAGTTGTACCGATCATGAGTAGTAAAAGGATTTCTGAGATAGTTTTTAATGCTCGTATTTATTGCTTTTTATACTTTCCAAAAATATGCCATGTTTCCAGTATTTGATTTTGACTCGTTAGTAAGGTAAATTGGAATTCGGAGGATATACATACACTAATACAAATATGTGTGCGCGTGTATAATTGATTTGTCTTTTCTTTTTTCCTGGCTCGGGAAGGATCACAAGGGAAAAATATTAAAAGAAATATACAGGGAAAAGGAAGTGTTTTTTTTTTTTTTTACATTTTTATATTTAAAGAAGTTTGTTTAATCATCCGCCTTGCCTTCTGCGCATTATTTTCGGTAATTGCTCTTTACCCTCTCCATGTATTTATACATCTGTTATAGAACACGAACAGACAAATTCTAAGAAATAACTAATTAAGCAGTAATGTCTACGCGGTTAAATTTTTTGTGTACGCGGTTACTAATTTGTGGAATTAAGAGGGTAATTATTATTTTTTAACTATGTTCAAAAAATAAATAAATAAATCCGTATATACATATGTATAATGTATGTAATGGTATTAAAACGGATAAAAAGCCATAAGTTTTTGCTCAAACATGCCACGACCGGAAATTATGATCTTCATTTTACGTTAACTTATTATCTTTTTTTTCTTTTTTAAGAAAATATGTGCTTTGCGAGCCAATATTAACCAAAAAAAATTATAATAAGATAAGCTGTATTAATCTACAAGAAGATACAAGGATTATTCATATTGGGTAGATATTGATGTAAACTCTTACTCATACATTAAGCATGCGATTGATTTAAATCTAGTTTATAAATTAAGTTGGTCATTTCAATCCAACTTATTAAGTTTGATATATTAGAGATTGTGAAACTATTAATAACATGTATTGAAAATTGTATTGAAATAGTAAAAGTAAAGATAAAAAATAATGAAATCATGCTCTATTAAGTTAAATTAAATTAGAACTAATTTGATCAATTTAACTTAATTTACAAGTTAAATTAAACTATATTAAGCTAGATTTTAAAATCAAATGAATTCTAAAATTGATAAGCCGATCATTCCTTCCTATTATAACTTGAGACGGAACCTCTTTCAAAGTAATACGAACGATTTACGTTTCCTTGGTTTCAAACGCACTATATAAAATTAGTAGTTACTAGTTAATTTAAGGCACGTCATTAAATCATTTTCTTCACCCTCATTTCAAGTCTTTAGTTCGAGCCCATTACGCTTTTCATAAAATATATTTAACTTATAACAACAGCAACGACAGGGGATGTAGCTCAGATGGTAGAGCGCTCGCTTAGCATGCGAGAGGTACGGGGATCGATACCCCGCATCTCCATTTCTATTTTCTTTTTTTTTTTCGTGTTATTTTTATTTTACTGTTGTTATAATTATTATTTTGATTAATCATGTTATTTCTTTTAAATGACAAGAAGACACAAAAATAATGAAGGGAGAAGAGATACGTAGTGCTATCATCGATCGAACCTCAGAATTTCTAGCTAAATAAATATATACAAATATAATGAATTCCTTGATACGTTCCTTTTACCTTTTTTTTTTTTGGGGGGGAAATAAAATTTGTTCGAACTTAAATGTTAGCCACCATATCATTAGCAGTAAATTTCTTTTTACAACCAAAAAAAAAATGAAAAATGAAAAAGAGAATGGAAACTAGTATGTTTCATCACTACTCCCAAGAAGCTCGAACGCCCTTGGTCGAGAAAGACAAATAACTACCGGCCCATCCTCAGCTGCAACGCTAAATCTGGCTGCTGAGGTGAACTAGATGACGCTGTTGCTCTAAATTTCACATTCGGTTCCGAGGGGAATGGATGATAAGAATCCTGCTTATGGTGCATTACCAATCCCTTCGTGGATTCTTTGTTGACAAATCCCGACACTGGCGCTCTAAACGAACCAAAGCTAGAAGGGCCTTGAGGCAAGAAATTTCCATAGTCTGCTCTACCTGCTGTTATTAACAAATTGGATTCACTTGCATCCATATCATTGGTGAAGGCAGTGTTGCTACTAGTCGAAACCATGCCAAACATTTGAGAAGGTACTGAAACCTTGGCTTGACTCCACTCCCCTGTCATTGTGGTGGGCTTTACAATCCCCATTTGAGGTCGAACATAAGGGTCAGGATCACTATTTGGACCCTTTATGTGAGATTGAACCATGGAATTCTGCTGAAGTTGGAAAGGAGTAACGGGTCTCATACCACCGTCACTACTGTTGAATGAAGCCAACTCACTTTGGTTATTTAAACGTCTTGCTGTCTCGATGTCTTCTCTTCCTTGTAGTAAAAACTTTTCTCCACCCATTGAATTTGAAGCGGAGATACATTGGGGTAGAAGCCTTCTTGTAAGATCATTAGCTGCTGGGTCCGGTACAACCTTCTTCTCACAAACTATCGATTTCTCATTCTTTGACGCTCCATTTTCTCCTATCCGCCCAACTGGACCAAACTTGAGTTCAATGGGCAAAATACTTTCTATTTTCTTCAAAGCAATCTTCCAAACAACAGGCCCAAGATCTGCCGCAAATCGAGCTACACTTCTTGCATAACTATGCTCTGAGATAGCGATATCTACCTGTTTCGCATTTAGGGATGAAAACAAGAGAAAAAGATTACGCTAAACAAACCCAAACTTTTATACAATTCCAAGAAAAGAGTCCCTCTGAGCTATGACATCCTATAAGCTGTTTATACAGGGAGGAAAAAAAAAAAGGACCATTGGCCACTAGACTGAATGTTTTAGATTTCTAAATATTTCCCTTCTCAATCCAATAAGTTAAACGACCACTTTTCATGCTTCCCATTCTGGTGGCAGGAAAACAAAAAAAAAAAAAAAAAAGGGCTTCCCTTATACATACCTCCATTAATTGCTTCCTTTCTTCTCCAAGGGCAGTAAAAGTAGACGGTCCGTCCTCAGAAGCTGACAAAAACCGGTAAGTGTCACGTTTATTCTCATCAACAGCAAATTGCTTCTTTCCATACTTCATCACACTCCTCAATACCGAAGCTGACAATCAAGATAAATTATGCATGACCAAGTGAAGACAGGAGAATGAACCAATAGCAATGAAAAGTAAGTGACAAATATAAAAATTGGGCCATATGCCATACCAGGAAATTCGTTTTCCCACTCGGACATCCAGCTAGTACAAGCCTCACCACTTGGAGACCTATGGAGGACTCCATTTACTACTGCATCAGAAGGTCGCAGCATGTTGGTGTTCCGGGCTTTTCTTAAATTGTAAGTGTTGGACCCATTGGCATTCTCTCCCCCAGAAGCAAGAGTTGCATCTGAGAATGATTCAGGACCAACACGTTCAACAGGAGAACTTTCAATCAACTTTTTAACCTTCTTTCCAGGTGGCCTGCCTCTCCTTACGATTTTGGGCTCAGGTTCATCATCGTCACTATCTTGCCTTAAATTCTCAAAGTCCTTTTTAGCGAGTTCATGCATAGACCTTGCCTGAAAATATTATACAACTTCAGAAATATAATTATATTTCTCAAGTTGGCGAACCAAAAAGAAATGATGAAGGGAAAAACCTGTCGAAAGTATATCGTATCTGGTGCATTGTACTTCATTGCATTTGAACATATCAGGAAAACGTCTCTCTGCACATATTAGATAGCAATGTGTAAAAGGCTTCAAAATCCAGTCTACTCAACAAAGATATAGGAAATGTAAAATAAATTCTATACATATATAATAAATACATACATAAATTCTATACATATATACACACACATATATAAACAGCTTTTTCTGAATTGTTTATGCAATTGCAACAAGCTCGCCTTGAAACGATTGGATTTAATCACATGCAAAATTCAAAATCCAGATATCCTAAAGACCAATACCCCTGAATTTTTCTAGCCTGTCGCCTAGTCATTGACAGCTCATTGACTAAATCAACAATAGCCTATCATTCATTCATATTTCAACCTAGCTTAATGCAGCTTGTCCCTTTG
The DNA here is from genome assembly GCA_035233585.1 of Antiaris toxicaria. Classification (NCBI taxonomy): domain Eukaryota; kingdom Viridiplantae; phylum Streptophyta; class Magnoliopsida; order Rosales; family Moraceae; genus Antiaris; species Antiaris toxicaria. Next base: position 27,260,141 of record CP141160.1, read on the forward strand.
TCCATGGCTTACAAAATAAAGCTAATAAAGCTGTATACCTATAGATTCTTTTTCTTTTTAATCAAATAATTACTCCTTTAATTTCCAACTTATTTTATTTCAATATTCAAAGATTCACAAACATTTCCACCAAGATTCTTGACTTTCTACTACGTTCTGTTCTCTGGTAGACAGTTCTTCTCATGTTCCCTTTCAACAAAAACTGACTCACACACAGGATTGTAGACTAAAAAGCAAACCTCATACAGGAGCCGAACTTGTAAAAAATAAATAAATAAATAAAAACACAGGGAGATTACAGACAAGTTGAATTAACTAAAATAATATGACCGAAGACTTTAAGAAGCAGTAGGGACGACGTTGAAAGACACTCCAATGGTCAATAAACAAACTAGAATTAAGCCATTCATTGACATTTGGATATTTGGATACCAACCTCGAACTGTTCCAAATTGGCATAAACTCCACTATCAAGTTTCTTCCTCACGGTTCCAAAGTCCATTGGGTTGCCGACAATTTCATGGTAATCAGGGAGCTTTACAAACATTTTAAACATCAAATCAAGACACGGAACTGAATTATCGAACAAGTTTTATGCTAAACAAATATCAAAATCAAATAATATCACCTCTTCTGGATCCACGGGTTCGGAGAAAACCCCATAAGTGTCCTTTCTGCAAGAAAGTTCAAAACAAATAATGAAAACCCAGTTGAAATTTTAATCCAAAAAAAGAAGGGGGGGAAAAAAAGGACTTGGAAGATAAAAGCACAAACTTTTGAAGCCTGTCAAGGATGAACACCAACAACTTTTTGTCTGGCAAAGGTGTCGTGGGGCCGGTCTCCACCTGCAACCCTGTCCACATATAAATGGTTTTCCATTAAATTTAAATTACTGTAGAAAGGAATAACCAATTTTTTTCCCCACAAAGACTGGAACTTGATTGATAGTTTGATACCATGTACACTACTACAATTGTCTGTCGCTTTCAAAACCTTTTCACTCTGCAAAAATAAATAAATAAATGAATGAACGAAATTAGACCAATAACGATGGTGTAAATTACCGATTAAAAAAAACCAAAAGATAAACTTATGTCCCCATTGGTAATAATTCATAGGGCAAGCAGGAAGTACAGGTGTAAAAAGAACTGAAAACTAAATTAAAAAGAAAAGACAAATTGAAGCTTTTTACACATGAATCCTGTGCGGAAACCAAAAGGGTCTGGATATAAATAAAGAGACAATACGAATATATATAAATTAATGGATAATTTAAAATGGGAAATGTATATATAAAAAAATAAAAAACTGGAAAACCCACCCCAGATCTCTCACTAAGAAATAAATAAATAAGCGAAACTGTCCAAAACTTGACTGAGTCAAACACATGTCAACTCGCCCACGATCCAACGAGTTCAATCTACGCGCGAAATCCCAAAAATTCTAAATCAAGCATTCTTCCAAAGGAAAAAGTGATAAAGTTCATATTTTTAAAATCAAAAATTTAGGGAAAATAAATCATACAAGAACATCAACTTCGCGTCTTTGTTGATTAATCGTCTGGGGAATTTCGATTTACATTCAGAAAAACGAGTTAGGGTTGGGGGGTTTGATAATGATAACAATCACCATTTTATTAGATCCGTGATGAGAGAAGGCGGCGCAATTCCTGCTCCTCTTGTGATCGACATCATCCGCATTGGAATCAAACGACGAAAATGTCGGTCGATCATGGCCGTCGGAATTCGAATTGAATCCGAGGAGGAGCTTGTGCTTCTTCTCCTTGCGCTCGTCTTCGTCGTCGTCGTCATGTCCGACGGGGGCGGCAAAAATCAAATCCGGCGTGAGAGAATTAGGGTTTGAGGCGAAATTGAGGGAACTAGGGTTTTGAAGGTTCTGCTTCTGCAATTGTTGTTGTTGTTTGAGAGAGCGTTTTTGGAGATCTAAGAGTGAAGGACGGCCCTTTTTCTTCTTCTTCTTCGCCATTATCGTCATCGTCGTCCTCGTCCTCTGTTGTGTTTTCCCTCTCTCTCTCTCTTGTTTTGTTTCTTTTTTTTTTTTTTTTTACCTTTCTTTTTCTTGTTTCATTCTGCTTTTTTCTTTCTTTTTTTTTCCCCACTCCCATTTCTTTATTTCTTTTTTTATTATTATTTCATTTTTTCCATCTGGTGTGTAAGACGTCTTATTTTGAATTATTACATATATTACTTTTTAAAAATTACATTAATATTTTAATATCCTGATTTATAAATGTATATTTTTAAAATTTATAACATATACATCCTTTTTTTTCAAATTCTTAAATTACAATTATACTGGTTTATGTGGATGTTTTCTGAATTTTTTTAAATTTAATAATTTAACTTTTAAAATTTTTTGGGTAATCAACTCTTAAATTTGTATTTTTTTAGCTTTGTTAGTTTTTTTTATTCAAATTCATTTTTGGATGGTTTTTTATACATAATTTATATATAATTACCCAAGAAAGGCATTAATGTTTATCTTTAATATCAATACAAATTTCCAGTATTATAATTTAAAATTAAACCTAAACTGTAACAATAATTTGAATTGGTATTAATTAAAAATGATCATCAAGGCCTTCTTCGACCATAATATACAAAGTTATGTGTAAAAAGCTATTCAAATTTTAATGGATTATGAGCAAGAAGAAATGACAATGCCAAAATTATAAGTTTAAGAGGTTAGTTATAAAAGGAAAAAGTTTTAAAACTAAGGTAGCGTTTGATATTGTTTTTGAAATCTGTTATGTTTTCAAATTCTCTGAATTTGATATCGTTTTGAAAACAATTCTGAGAACGTTTCTGAAATTGTGTTTGGCTTGATTTTCTGAATGTATGTTTTGAGAAACAAAAAAGTGAAACTGTATTTGGTTATATTTTTGAAAACCAGTCATTTTATAAGTATTCTATAAAAATATATTTATGTTTGATTTAAAAAAAATTATTATGAATACCAAAAATTAAAAATTAATAAAAAATTTTAATTGAAAAATGAATTAAAAATTAATAACCATAATATTTAAGTAATTACTATATCAATTAAATTTTAATTAACCATAATAATTAAATCAGAGAAATGGGAGAATTGGTTAAATGAAATCAGAGAAAACGACTTTTAGTCGTTTTCAATTTTACGTTAGGAGCAAAGGAGATTTTGGATTCGTTTTGAAATCTGTTTTCAAAAACAATACAAACCAAACACAATTTCACACCGATTTTGAAATCAATTTCCTAGGGAATCGTGAAATCTGTTTTGGAAACAAAACCAAACACGCACTAAATTGTTAAGATTCCATTTTTCTTTCTAAAATCCATCTTCCAACTTTGTTTTGTTAGGAATGTCCTAAGCGAAAAATATATTTTAATGTATCTCATTTGTTTTGAAGTGATTAATAATATATTAAAAATTATTCATTATATTATTATATATCTTTATCATATTTACATGTTAAAGTAAATGTAAGCAAATATAGCTCATTAACTACTTGTTGTTAAATTGTTAAAATTTTGCATATAATAGACTTTTGCATGCGAAAAGTCAATGCTTTAAAGTAATAAGTATAAATCTATAGTTCGTAGTCTATATGTTTTAAAGTAAGCAGTTTAAATCTATAGTTCGTAGTTTATGGAGTTAGACCGAGCATCTAACTTATGTTAAGACTATTATATTGTATAAAGCCAATTGAAGAGACGGTTTGTCTTGATTGTCTGAAGCTTTGACTCCCTAGTAGAGATATAAATATGTTGCTTAGTGGTGACGTGTCAAACTAAGACAAAAGTGAAATTGATCTGTGTAATTCGCTTGAGTGGATCAATTCACTTTTGACGTTCATTATGCAATAACCTTAATCCTAAGTAGGTGAATCACTTCATGTATATGATTTATATATTTTGATGTTCTGATAGCTAAAGCATCTCAAAAGTAGTAAATTTATAGACCGATTCGTTGGGTACATGACTTATATACGATAGAGGGTTTGTTTACAAATATTGGAATCATAATTAGGAGTAAAGGTTATCCTCTTAAAGGCATTATACTGGATGTGAAAATAGACAAGGTCTTAGGTCGTTTGTTGGGCAGATGACTTCTTATTCACATATGATGAATAATTATTTTCTTATTCGAGAATATAATAGATTTTTAAGATAGTGTAATCAGTATATCGAATAGACTTTGACATAAGGTTAATTATGGATATCATATGAGAGTTTTGCATATATGACAAAGTCATTGGATAATAGCTTATCATTGGCTTATGTAATACAGTATATAATTAAGAATGCATTTTTTAGGTTTGTAGTGGTATGACTCTAAAACTACTAATTGTAACGGGTTTATTCAGTATAGAATAATAGTAACATAGATTCTTAGAACTTAAATTATATATATTCAATTGGTCCCTTTATTAGCTTTACAAAATTCCTTAATGGATTTTAATTTATCGGGATATTCTTTACTGTGTGTAATCTTGCATTTAGTTAAAAGAAAAGTCCGAATCACCCTTCCCGGGGTATGGGGGATTTTCTCTTGGTAATAGGGGTAAACTTATAATTTTGTATTATTCAATAAATGGGATAAAATTTAATTAATATTTATTTTGAAAAATAAGATTTGAAATTTAAATTAATTATATTCATTTTTCAAAAGATAAATATGAGATTAATTTGAATTTTGAAATTTTGTTTAGATAAATATTTGAAATTTAAAATATTGTCCTATTTGAATTTAAATTGAATAAAATATTGTCTTGATACAAGATAAGTGGCATCTACTCTAGATAGGATTGAAATACAAGATTTTCTCCTAATTTGAATTTGAATTTTATTATGGATAAGAGATTATACAATCATTTGAATTTCAAATAAAGTTACCATGATTTGTGGAGTTCGAAATTTGAATCAAATTTTGAATCACAAATCTTCGTTATGACTGAAACTTTTAAGGCTATTTCCTATAGGAGATTTCGAATTTTTTGAATGGGAGAAGAGAGAAAAATCTTATTTAAATCCTATTTGAATTTTGAATTCTTCTCTAACCAATGGAGCCAAATTTTTGAAAGGATTTTTCCATAGGAGAGAATCGGTTTTTGAGGAAATAAAAGCCACCTAATGCAAATTTATAAATAAGGGTTTTAACACTCCTATTTTCTTTATACCACAGATTCTCAAGTTAGCGAATTTATTATCAGATATCTCACTAATAATAATAAATTCTCAAATTTTTAGGTGGTTGAAATAACACAAGCTAAGCTAGAATACCGATTAAAGAATCAAGTGCCCATATACTACACTCTCCGAGAATTAGAGAATAGTAGAGAAGACTAATTGATTGAAACCTCTCGATTATATCTTTCGGCGTTCCTGGTATTTTCCTCTGAAGATATAATGATTGTTGAATAATTTATTATATATGGCAATACGAATTATTAACAATCTTTAAAAAAATTTTAAAATTCCTTTAGGCATTCTTACATTTATTCCTATGCGTTTCTCTCGCTTTTCCACACCACTCTATGTATGATAAAATCCCTTGTTCAGCTCCCTTTTATCTCCCTTTTTCACTTTACCAAACATAAGTTAAAACACAAGTATTTTATCATAAATCGATATTTAATCACTTATAAAATACGTCCAAAAATCTAGTTCTTTAATATAAATTTCAACTAAATTTATGAGTTGAAGATAAGTGAACTAGAGCCATTGACATCAGCACAAGATCACCACTGCCTGTTTTATTTATTTATTTTTTTTGAGAAAATACATTTTTTTATTCAAAAGGAGAAAAAGAAAGTCCTATATAATAGATAATCTGACTCATTTAATAATGTCATTGGTATTATTATTCACGGAACGAGAAATATATGAAAAAGATAAAACTACGCAATGATTCAACAAAGAGAATTTCAGAGAACACACTATCCGCCAATCAGTGTGGGAAATTATTAATCGAAAGAGCTGAGATAGTCAGTTGGGAGTCACTCGCAATGGTGACGGTACCCTGCTCGGAGCACAAGCCATACTCGGCGCTAGCAGGGTGTGCTCAGAAGCTCCCCCTTCCAGAACCGAAGTCACTCCAACACAGTCCGAGGCCATCAATAAAACTGTCCCATCCTGGCCATCCACCACAAAGGCATCCACATTGATCGATAATTGACCAGATGGAGGAGGGTGCCAAGCGGCCTGGGAAGAAGACTGGTGGTGCCTTGATCACCATTGCCTCTTAGCCCCGACTGATTCTACCATAGAAGCTGACAATAGACGATCTCCACTCGTCCTGAACATAGCTTACCAATTTTCATCATATTTTACTTTCTAAAGAGCAATTCTTGTCCAATTCTCAAAAATTACTGAGATGTAATACAATTAAGGATCACTACAGGCCATACAACTTGACAATTAAACTATCGATTTCTTATGATAATTATACACCTAATAGTAACACAAAATAAAACAATCAAAACCAACCTTATTTAAAAAAAAAAAAAAAAAAAAGCACACACCCTTTAAATAAAATAAGCCTTTATATTAATTCGTGGACTGCTAACAAATATCTAAATATTCTAAATTATTCTCGTTACATCAAATACTCTTCATTAGTATGCTCAAACTTTTAAAACTAATTACAATTGTTAATTATCTTTTTCTAATACGAAGTTGAGGGAATCAATTTTTGAGTTTTAGCGTTGAAGGTTTGCAGGTAGTAAAAAAATTCCACCGAATAAATTGAGCGAGCAAAAATTGCAAATTCTTGAAAACATGTGTTTACGAGATGGTAGTTCTTGGTGCGCTATTTCCCCGTGTGGTCAATAGCTTCTTCAGTTAGAAATAAAAACGTTTAATTTGAGAATTAGAACAGAGTAGCACGTGTGTGTAGCAAGAAAATGAAAGTGGCACGTAATAAATAAAAATTGGTGCCATGTGAAACAAATTATATAAAAATATAAGCTCGTAACGTAAGATAACAATCCCCTTCTTTGTATATACAAAATTAAAATTTTCAAGGCAGGGAAAAAAAAAAAGTTGAAGTTTCGTCTTAAAAACGAAAGCAATGTCGTTATCCATTAAAACAGTTATGATTATGGTTTTCAACCCAAAACCACTTTTACAAATTTCGAAAGCAAATTCAACAATAAACACTAATACATGATTATTGTTCGGCTACATGTGTATTCTCGAAATAAAGATAACATGATTTTAAAATCATTTTTTAAATTCTTTGAAACATAAGAAATAACAATTTATCAATTTCTTTATTGCAAGAAGAGCTTCAGCATCACTATGAAAAAGGACATCGATGCTACTATAACAAACACCTGATGAATGAGGAGTTAGTTGGTTTGCTAAATCGGAGCTGTGGAGGAGGCAAGCGGCGGTTCAAGGAGGAGCGTTCACAAGTTTGTGGAGGCGTTGGTGGCTCTCCTAGCCAGGTGATGGGCTAAAATCACACTTTAAAAAAATCAACCCTAAACAAAATTTTTAAAAAATCCCTATAAAGTTCAGGTGTACTTTTTGTGGTCGTGATCCACTATTGTAAAACAAGTAATATTTAATTTTAATTTTACTCAAATATAATACAATTTTACACCAAACACAAATTTTGTAACAGTGTTACGAAAATAATTACTATTCAAAATATTTTTAAAACAATCATATCAACTTTTCAATTTCACTATTTATCTCTACTTTTACCAATCATATCAACTTTTCAATTCTAAAATATTTTTCATCCAAACACACATTTCATTCAAATACAAAACAAATACTTTTCAATAAATACAACATTCAAAAAACAGATTTTATTCAAATACAATCAAAATGTAATGCGTTTACTAAACGCCCACTAAAATTGTTTTGTTAAATTTGGTTTGTTCAATCATGATTAATGGTGTATGAGTGGGGTACCATACAAGAGCCCCTCTTCCTACATATATTTTATATTAAAAAAAAATCTAAATGTTGGTTTCATCAAAAGCATTAAAGGTTCGTTGAGTTGAAAATTTATTGTTTTCTCCAATTGCAGTTGGGAATTTGGATTTTATTGGATTTAGTTTCAAAACTAAATTTCATTCAATTGAGTCGAAATCTGATCCACACAGCATTATGTTAAGCACGTGCATGCAAACTGTAATTAATTGATAGATTAGCAGGTGAAAAAGCAGTCAAGCGCTCCAATAACCTACACGATTTAGCCTTTCGAGATTAATAAATAAATAGATAAAGATGTGTACATGAAAATCATGCCAACTATACAAGAATTAAGAACATGGAAATTGAGTCTTTTTTATTTTTCTTTTTAGATCAACCTGCTACTTATTATTTTTATGAGGCACTGACAGGATAATTTATTCTGAAAGGAGAAGAACTATTGAAACTGCACGAAACTATCACTAGGGTTTACGTACAAAAAAGGGCAAATCCTTATGGGTTATTTCCAAAGACATGGAAAGAGATGTTTTTATATCGGTAACAGAAGCCCAGGCTCAAAGACTTGTTGACCTTGTAGCGGTTGAATTAAAAATAAGAGGAATTTCACGTAAATATAAAATTTGAGATTTTATCTTCTTATCAGGTTTAATACAATATTATCTGAATTCATTAATAATATAAAAATGATTCATAATTATCCGGTTAAAATCGATATAAACCAGTTTATTATGTATATGATTTAACATGCCAACTATTAAACAACTTATTAAAAACACAAGATAACCAATAAAAAATGTCATGAAATCCCCCCTTTTGGAGGATGTCCTCAGCGACAGGGAACATATAATAGGGTGTATGTGCGAATCGTGTAGATCATGGACTAGGCCAAGGGAAACGTTGAGGGGGCGTTTGGTAAACGCATTGCATTTTGATTGTATTTGAATGAAATTTATTTTTTGAATGTTGTATTTTATTGAAAAGTATTTGTTTTGTATTTGAATGAAATGTGTGTTTGGATGAAAGTATTTTAGAGTTGAAAAGTTGATGTAATTGGTAAAAGTAGAGATAAATAGTGGAGTTGAAAAGTTGATGTGATTGTTTTAAAAATGTTTTGAATAGTAATTGTTTTCGTAATACTGTTGTAAAATTTGTATTTAGTGTAAAATTGTATTGTATTTGAGTAAAATTAAAATGAAATTTTTTCTCCAAACACCCCTGAGTTAGATTGAGTGATGTTCACCAAAAACTGACCAAAAAAAAAAATTTTGTAGATACTATATTAATTGCAGAATTAATGTTGTAATATGCAGACGAGATAAATCCACTGGAAGGCTCCTCGTTCATACCAGTTATTTATCGACCGTCCACAATTAATGTTGTAATATGTAGACGAGATAAAGTTTGTTAAACAGCTATACTCCTTAATTGCCTGACGGTGCCTTGATTCATTTATTGTCACTCTAATCATGAAGTTTTTCTCTTTTATTTATTTTTTCTTCAAAAATGTGTGTAACTAAAATTTTTGATAATTAGTAAATATATTACCAAACTAAAAAAGGAGGAGCTCCATGCATATTTTTTTATGTCATAATATTTGGGTTTTTTTTTTGGGGGGTATAAAGTCAAATATGTATTTGGTTGATGTTCAAAAAATTAGGGAAGGAGGTATTCCCTCTTCCGTATAACTTAATAGATTTATAGGATATTTAGCCAAAAAAAAGATCTTATAGATTTATGGATTCAAAGAAAATAATATTTATCTGTTGGAGAGTATAATATTTATCACTCGTTAAAAAAAGACAGATGAGTATGTATGTTACTTGAATTTTTTGAATTTGACCATTTATTCTTCAAATTCTTTTTTCTAGATAATTAACCCTTTAAATTTTTAATTTTTAGTAATTTAGTCTTTTTTGTTTAGATCGATTAAAAATAAAACAATTTTTACGTTGATCATTTTTACTTAATTTGAACACAAATTTCATCTAATTTTTGAGTTTAAAATTGAGTATAATTTAATTAAGTAAAAGATTTCAAAATAAATTATATTGAAAATTAATAAAAATGATCAATAATGCTATTCTTATACTATTAGGTTCAAGCTATGTGTAAAGAACAATAAAAATTTAACCGATTTGAGTAAAAAGAGCAAAATTATTAAAAATTATAAGTTTATAGGTTGATTATTAAGAAAAAAAAGTTTAGAAACTAAATTATCAAATTCAAAAAATTTAAAGAGCATCCGTACAAATAAGTATAAAGAAAATGATTAAAGTTGATTGGCAGTGAATTTATGACCAAGTCATTCAAGCTTAACATGTGTTTGTTTATTATATTACATTTAAATATAATATAATTTTTATTCAGATGCAAAAGTATTGCATCAAATATTAATCGTATTATAGTTTAAATCTAATATAATTACTATCCTTCATTTTACTTTTTTTACCACTTTTACTAATTACATCACATACTCTTTTTCTCTCTTTATTTTTTCTCTTTACTTTTATAAATCACATTACATATAATATAATTCAAATATTTTTCATTTAAATATGTATTATATTATATTTAAATATAATGTAAATATAATATATTATTCAAATATCCCTTAATTAATTAAGCAAATTAGTGGCCAAAGAGATGACGACACAAAGACAACTACAATATCGGTGCCTAATTATGCCGACAAAATCAGCAACACTTGAGTTTAAGCCATAAAAGTTTAATTAACCACGTATGTTAATATTCAAGTTAATTTAATCTCTGTGTGCGTGTGTTTTTTTATTTTTTATTTTTTCATCATTGAAGTCAATTTATCCATGATTAACACAAGACTTTTCAAATTCCGACAATTTAATCTCACGCGCTATATCCTTAAAAAAAAAAAGTATTAAAAAAACCATCTCACTCTATATGTAATCCTAAGGTCTAATATATTACTATGTCTATATATATATATTTTTGCAGTGATTTACGTGGCGGATTTAATTAAAAAGTAATGTACAAAAGGAAAGAATGTCATTCAATATAACAAAAATTAGTAAAAGGTCGATATTTTCAGTATAATTTTATTTGCTTTATATTACCATCTAACTTTATCTTAGGTAATATATATTATAATACGCAATTTTTTTACCATCTAACTTCATCTTAAGTAATTTATTATAATACCCAATTTTTTGTTTTGTTTTTCATTAATTTTTCATTATTATTATTATTATTGATGAAATGGTGTACCTCAAAAAATAAAAATAAAAATAAAAAGAGAGATAAGGATGCTACGTGGGCTTTGACTTCTTAGGCCACCCGTTTTCTCACAAATACCACCGGGGGTAGATGTTTTTGGGTACACTGTTTCGAACTGAGCTTTATAAAAGGGCCATAAAATCCAATATCATACATATTCATGAACTAAAACATTCCAATTCTCAAAAACTCAAATAAACTGAATATATATAAATATATATAGATATAAAACTCCTCAAAATGTGTATAGCAGTGTTCTTGTGGCAAGCGCACCCTCTCTACCCTCTTTTTCTGCTGCAAAACAGAGACGAGTATCACAACAGGCAAGCAATATATAAATTTTTACGCAAACATTCACTTTTATTTCATTTTATTTAATTTATAGGGATTTTTTTTTCATTTTTTAAAAAAACGAAGAGCAACAAAGGAATTGGCGTGGTGGGAAGATGGTGAGATATTAGGAGGGAGAGATGAGGTGGCAGGAGGAACATGGTTTGGTTGCTCAAGATCGGGACGTGTGGCTTTGCTCACTAACGTCTTGGAACTTCATTCCCTTCCCGAGGCCAGAACCCGTGGAGACCTTCCTCTTCTTTTCTTACAGGTTATTATTTTTTGATCGTTAGATATATATATATATATTAATATTAGGACAATATTATAATTTCACACCAGCTTATAATTTATATGAAATTGTAATTTTAGGTGTGTGTATATATATATATATATTAGTTTTGAAGTGATTGTCAGAAAAGTGCATTATTCACGAGAATATTTTATCTTAAAAAACTCGGTGGTGGAATGATGGCAGAGTAAGAAGAGTCCAAAGGAATTTGCTGAGCAGCTGGTGGAGGAGGGGCATCTGTACAACGGGTTTAACTTGATAGTAGCAGACATTTGTTCAAAGAGCATGGTTTACGTCTCAAACCGGCCCAGGGGAGAGCCCATTGTCGTTCAAGAGGTTTCTCCGGGAATTCATGTCGTTTCCAATGCCAAGCTCGACTCTCCCTGGCATAAGGTTCTATCCTTTCGTCTTACTACATGTCTGCACCACGCAATATTTCAAGCATTTTAGTTTTTTATTTTTTTCCCATTTCAAAAGTCCACAAGAGATTAATGAAGTGTTTTTTTTTTTTTTCTCACTTTTTTTTTTCTAAAAGAAAATTTCATTCGATGTCCAATGCCTAGGCCACGCATTCTTCTCCTACCTCTCATCCTATGCCTTACCGACACCCAAATCCCAATGACATTTGTGAGATTGGTGTTGTTTTTGTTTTTGTTTTTCAAGATTGGTGTCGTTTATTCATTTTATTTTTATCCCCGATTACTTTTTCCACATTGGAGTCGTTTTAAAGTGTTTCTAGTTGTTTTTTTCCTTTTTTCTTTTTGGCTCAAGAAGTGTTTCTAGCTGTTTATTTGTCATTTTTGAGTGCGGACTTTAAAAAAAAAAAACTTATTGTCGTTTTAAGTTTGATCTTTGTGAGTTTCGTTGCGTTTTCCTTTACATAATTTCTAGGTCAGTAGCGTTTATTTACGTTTATTTTATTCATTTATTTTCCTCGTGGTATTGTCGTCGTTTCAGATTTATGTCATTTTAATGATTTGATGTAGTTTTTGAATTGCTGGCTGTCAATTTCTAGTTGTTGACGTTTTGAGTAATTGTAGTTGAAATTTTGTCGTTTTAATGACGATGATGTGGTTTTTGAGGCTGGCGTCCCTTTTTACTTGTCATCATTTCTAGCTTATAGTTCGTTTTGTTTCAATGTGGTTCTGTGTGTTTTCCTCAATCATGTCGTTTTGTATTTGTTGCGGTCTGTCGTTTTCGAGGGTGCCGCTGCTTTTAGCCTAACGTCGGTTTTGAGTTATTCTCGTTTTTCCCATTGTTGTCGTCTTAGATAATTGTGGTTTCAGGTTATTGTCCATTTTTTGGTGATGTCGTTTATCAGTCACTTAGTTCATTGTCATTTTTAGGTTTATGTCGTTTAAAATATTGTCGTTTATCATTTTTTAATGCTTTATTTCGTTTTGTACCACACTCCTCTCCTCTTTTCCGCTGACGATACCATGGTGACGCTCACGGGGGGTGAGAAGGGCGACTTTTATGTGGACAATCCTCGGGCCTTTGGAGCTACTTCTTCAAAGAGGAAGGGAGTGTCGTTTTACGTGTGCGCTGGTCAGTGTGGGGTTATATATACATAGATATATATATTTTTTGGTCAATGATGCTCAAAGATAATATGTAGTTTTTCACTGTGTTCCCAAAACTTTCATTGATCATCGTCAGCCTACTTAACCCTCATTGCATGTTCATGAATACACTTGGCATTGACCTTAGCATTGGACAATAAAATCTTTCATCATTGAATAACTATTATTGTTTGATTGCATTTTTTAGGCCAAGCGCTTGGAAGGGACTTTCAAGGAAGAGCTTTGTAAATACGGTGAAAGCGAAATCCCTGTGAAAGAGATGATCGAGAAACTCATGAGGGACAAGGTTAAGGCCAACGAAAGTGAATTACCTCATATATGTGCTACTGATTGGGAATTCAACCTCAGCTCTATATTTGTTGAAGTCGGCACCCCATTGGTAAACATTTTCCAATGATTATTCGTAGTTACTAAGATCCGGTTAAAATCATGTCAAAATGAAAAAAAGCTTTAACGTAATCAGAGAGCCCGACACTGAACCCTACTCAATATATTACTCTTTTATTACTTGCAGGGTCTTTATGGAACCAGAAGCAGTGCTGCTTTGACTGTAAAAACAAATGGAGAAGTTTGTTTTTACGAGACATCTCTTGATAAAGATACCTGGAAGGAAAAAACTGTCAATTACCAGATTCAGAGGCTCAACTGACAGTGAAACTGGCAGTTTCCTTTTCCTTTTCCTTTTTTATTTTTATTTTTGGGTGGGTCTTGGCAATGGAATATAGCTTGTTCATTATATTTATTTGATTCTGTATATGTATTTATATTCTTCAGCATGGCTTAGTTAAGTCTCTGTATATGTGCAGAAAGCCTTTGCAACTGGAGAGGTATATAAAATAATGAAATACCCCAGTGTTGTTCCACTATTCACAAGATGTAATAGAGATTTTTAATTATTATTATTTTTATTAATTTCAATGATTTCCAAACAGCAAAAAGAGCCATCCGCAATAACAACAGAAGAATCCTTGATTTCCTGTTTGAAAGCAATACACAACCTATCTATCTGCCACTATATTAAGTTAACGGTCCTGAGGACTATACATCATCTGCAACAAGAATTCTTTACGCTCCTCAACCGGGCATCCAAAGAAGGCTCTAACCCTCCCAGCATTTGCAATTAGAAAGGTGTAAGCCCTGAACCGCAACTGCGTATCGATGCCTATGCGTACGAGTTCTCTGGAAACTTCTTGCTCCGAATAAGCCCGGGGTCGACTCTTCTCCGCAATGGCATTTCCCTCCCTAATCGCTGCAGCAACATCTTTGATAGCTTCTCTTACACTCGCAACTCTCTCTCAAAGTCGAAATTCCTTGTAGCCTTTCTATTCTTGCCTTTGGATGACGTAGCAGACTTACAAGGCAGCTGAATATCAACTCAAGAATTTGCTTCTGCTGATGTGGGCAGCAGATCATTCCCATCATTTGTACCGTTTAAGTCCTCCAAAGTAAGAGTCACATCGTTCTGCGATGTCACTTGATAGGCACAATTCAAATCGCTGCCATTTCTCCAGTTAATACCTGGATTTCCTTCATCCTTTGCCATCACAAAAGTGTCACCAGTTTTATTTGCAAAAAGCAACAGTAACTTATCATAGTTTGGTACGGGTGTCAACATCCATTTTCTTGCGTCGAGTCTCGCCTATATGATTAGAGTGCAAACAGCTATAGATATTAGTAATGTAACATTATGTTATTACATAATACGGATAACTCACAAGATAATCAACCTGGATTAGATCCTTCCACGCTTCAGGCTCTGCAGTCCACAATTTTGTCTCCAGACACGACGTAAAATCACTAATACCACTGAAAAGGTAGTGACACTCCTTAAAATGATGTTTAAGAGTTTTCATACGATTTTTCAAGTGGTCTTTCTGAAATGACTCGCCAAGTTTATCATGCAGTTCTTTGACAACGTTATTGTAAGCTGCCGTAATGAAAACCTTGTCCACCCTATTTCCCATGCTCTGTTGGTGTACAAGAGCGTCAACCAAAACAGTATCCCATTGTTTCGTCCATTTTACATTGAACCTCTTATCCTCATTACTACTCTTTGGTTTTTGTCCCATTTAAGTGCCTGCAAAATGTACATACTACAAGACGAATGATTGTGCAAAAAACTAACAACTAATTCATGAAAAACTTAACTATCTTTTTCACCAACCAAAACGGTAACTTTCATGCAACTAAATAAATACCATCTATTTGAATAGCTTCTTGGAAAAGTAGTGAAAGGGAGTTGATTATAGCAATTGAACAGACTGTTACAAAACACACCAGATATGTAGCAAATTCAGTTCCCTTTAGTTACAGATAAATACACCACAACCAAACAAAAAGAGGTGCAAAGGCTAGAGCATTAGTATATAAACCAATCAACATATAACTTACCTGAAGTTCAGAGATCAAGTGTAAACCATCATCTGCACTAGCTTTGCACCAAAAAAAAAAAAAAAAAAACAAAAACAAAAAACAAAAGACAAATTAGAGGTCCGATACTATTGTTCAAATACAATGACTGAACAAACTATATCGAGTGTGTAAAGTCTAATTATCGTCCCTAATGCATATTTAGTACACGAATTATCCTGGTTTTATTGGTATATTGGGGAATTCACACTCGTATTTTCGGCTGTCCTAATTTTACTTACATTGGAGAATTCATTCTTTTTTCACTCATTTTACAAGTAGGTTAAAAAAAGCAATATAATTATCACCTAATTATAAACATAACAAGAAGCTTAAAATTTGCCCAATGTGCCTGTTTCTTTAAAAGTTTTGTTCTTTGAGAACAAAATTGGCTAAAAGTAAAAATAAACAAGGAAATCAAAGCCCATAAGATTCAGCTCAAAAATGTCGCTTGTAAAATGATTCAAAAAAGGAAAAAAAAAAAAAAAGAGCACAAGATAATCAAATGATAATACGAATTACATATGTTTACGAACGCAATTCTTGAGACTGCTATCTCCGAAACCTTTTTTTTTTTTTTTTCCCGTCATAAAACTGAAAAGAAAATCTAACAAAACCCAAAAATAATAAATAATAATACAATGAATATTATTTACAAATATACATACATACAAAAAATGACGTAGTCGTATAGGTAAAATTGCGGAGCGGATGGGAGATTGAAAAACCCTAATGGAATGGGAAAATGAAATTGGGGGTGCAATTTAGGGGGAGGAGGAGAAAAGAGTGCCTGAGAAATAGCAGTTAGAAGGAGAAAAGCGTTGGCAGGGTGGGTTGGAGACGACAAACACCTCGACCTCAACCACTATTACTGTTGGGCTTTTTTTAAGTGGACCATTTTTATGAATTAAATTATTTTTCAAAATTTTCACTTTCTTCTTTCTCCCCATCCACACATGAACACTCTCCTCGGATTTGTGGCCTGTTCTGTCCTCATGCCACCATGGTCGTCGGCCTCCGCACCTCCCACCACAGTCATTAGAGCACAGGGATTGCATTCATCTCCTCTGCATTGAAACCACTAGAGCACTGCAATATTGATCTCACCGGAAAAAGTCTGACCACAAGTCCACACCTCGCCTCCATTCTCACTGCTGGTTGCAAGGCCGAATCGTGACAGCTCACAGTCGAAGTGAAGAATGACAGAGTGGCATCAAATCTCTTAGTCAGCAACCACAGCTGTGCGACAGAGAATGGCTCCAATCGTGATCTAGTATCGGCTCTGATTTCATCGATTTGAGCTTCACCGTCATCGTGGCTAGTATTGACTAGTGTGGATGAGTCGCACAACTAGACCTCCATCTCTATCGCTGTGTCCTTGCTGTCACAGCACCATTGAAGTGTGAAGAGACAGAAGAGATAGAAAGGGGAAGGAGGGAGAAATTTAAAAATAATATTTAAAATAAAATAAATAGGTATTATGATGTTATTGTGGCCTTTTATAAGAGTTTTTTTTTTGGTAAAAATCTATTAAATGCATGTTTTTATGGCGTTTCTTTGAAGTCCCTGCAGTTCTATGTCTTGGTTTAGAAGAGTCATGGACATTGGAATATATGTAGATGAAAATATTTAAAATAAAAATATTTAAATTGTTATTTAAATATATATTTAGATATTAATATTTTAAAAAATATATTTGGATGAAAATATTTGAATATATATTTAGATAGTTAGTAAGATTATGTTTGAATTGCTCAAGTTAAAAATTGTAAAAATTTAAAATGTATTTAGAGAAAAAATATATATCAATATTAAGCGCTTATTTCACTTATTGTCAAATTTTATATAATTTATTAAAAAAATATCATTTAAATTTATATATATAAACTTATAGATTTTTAATATTTGAGTTACAAAATTGTAATAAAAATTATGAATAATAAATCTGATGACTTTTCAAGAATAAAAATCAAATTCGGCAATGTAAATAAAGGCTCTGTTCGTTTGAACTATTTTTACAAATGTAAATAAAGCATTTGAGATTGAAAAAAGAAATACGTGTATTACAAAACCATGTAAATGGATTAATTTACATTTGTAAAAATAGTTCAAACGAAAAAAGGCTATACTATTTTTCAAGTCTAATCATTCATTTGTATAATTTTATAAGAAAATTAGATTTAAATTTTTTTAGTAAAGTGATATATGTATTTTATTTTTAAAATTTTAAAGGTGGTATTCTTCTAAATCACCCTTTGATCAACTTATTTGCTAACCCGTGGTATGTATATTAAATATAAGACCGTTTACCAAATGCATTGCATTTTAATTATATTTAAATACAATTTTTTTTAGTGTTGTATTTAATTGAAAAGTATTTGTTTTGTATTTGAATAAAATATGTATTTGGATGAAAAGTATTTTAAAGTTGAAAAGTTGATGTGATTAGTAAAAATAGAGATAAATAGTTAAGGTTAAAAAATTGATGTGATTATTTTAAAAAACTTTTAAATAATAATTTTTTTCATAGCACTATTGAAAATAATTGTATTTAAATGTAAAACTTTATATTTGATGTAAAATTGATTTTCGTAACACTAAAAAATGTTTACCAAATGTTCTTATAAACATGTTAATATATTTCAATTGGTGGTGGGAGCACTTATTATATTGTTCTGTTCTAAGACGAGGGCACAAAATACCCAATTCAATTTTTGAGTTTGGTATAAAAACAAACTTTTCATATAAAATGCTAAAATTTTTGAAAATTTAATGTCACAGTTAGTATCCACCAAAAACTTACATTCTGACAACAGCCGACCATGTCACGGCTGATGTTAACTGTCGTATACTTAACAATCAACAAGCATTACGACTGATCCGAAAATTGTTAAAAAATTAATACAAAAATCATTAAAAAAAATACAGTAAATCATAAAGTTTTATATCACTGGATGTAACAGTTCAATAACATTCAAGACACATCATATATATATATATACAAGCAGTAAGACCAATCTTGTAGCAAAACATATAGGGGCAACTGGCAAGATCTCCTCCACATAGTCGAGATCTCACCATCTCTTTTATGTTCTAACTTAGTAAATGACGTTTCTGTCTTTGCGTTCAATGATGGAGAATCTACTTCAATGCAAAACAGATCTCACCACGACGATAGATTAGAGCGTGGAAAGAAAAAAAAATTCAAAGAAAGAGTGATAATAAACCTCCTATTTGTAAAATGTAGTGTCATTTTCACTAAACAACAACAAATTCAGAATCAACGTCAACTTATAAACGACATTAATTGGAAAACAGATGGAGCAAAAAATAAATAAATAAATAAATAAAAGCACAAACGACACCTAAAAAAGCTATAGTAACTATAAAACGGCAAAAATATGTATAACCGCGTAGACAATAAAAACGACGATAATGCATGGACGACAAGAAGAAGCAGCACACGTTGCCCGAAACAAATAGAATCAATCAGCTCCATTTTTTTTTTTTTTTGTTTTAATCATTGTACTTTATTTTAGGGGAAGTGCCTTAGTTTCTTGATAAACATTTGTTTGCAACTAAAATCAACATTAAAATGTGTCTAGGCTATATAGATAATATATACCAGTAGATAATGCAAATCATGAGAAAACGGTTTCTTCGAAACACTAAAGCTCCTTTTGCTAAACGTATTACATTTGTATTATATTTAAATATAATGTATTAAATACAATTTATATTTGAAGGAAAAGTATTAGCATTAAATTTGAATGCAATGTGTGTTTAGATGAAAATTATTTGAATTATATTTTAATAATAAATATGTGATGTGATGGGGAAAAATAGAGAGAAAAAAAAATAGAGAATATATGATGTAATTAATAAAAGTAATACAAAAAATGAAATAATAAATAGTGATTGTATTGGATTTAAAATGTGATGTGATTGGTATTTGAATAAAATACTTTTTTATTTTGAGAAAAATTATATTGTATTTAAATGTAATGTAAAAAAAAGTGTGTATCAAACATGTAATAAAATAACTAGACAAATTTTATAAAATTAAACAGAATTCTTACCACCACACGAAACTCTCGTTTGTATGTATGATATATCTGTGCTCTCCATGTTTGGAAATTAGAACAAGATCATCGCATTTGACCCCTGTGTGTGCCATTTGAATTGAAATAGAAATTGAAATTTGACAGAGGCAATTAGGCAGCTTAAGGAATCAATTAATCACTACCGATCTATTGGAGCCCAGTTTATTGTCATATCTTGATTTTAGCAGTTCATTTAATTTGATAACGTAAAGAAGAACGCGACAAGAAATGATATAAGTAACAACAAGATTAATGCTCTGTTTGGTAAATGCATTACATTTGCATTATGTTTGAATGCAATGTATTGAATACAATTTATGTTTAAAAGAAAAGTATTAGTATTACATTTAAATGCAATATATGTTTATTTGAATTGTATTTTAATAATAAATATGTGATGTATAAAAGTAAAGAGGAAAAAAGAAGAGAGAAAAAGAATATATGATGTAATTAATAAAAGTAATAGAAAAAGTGAAATAATAAATAGCAATTGTGTTGGATGTAAAATATGATGTGATTGGTATTTGAATAAAATGTTTTTTTATTTAGGGGAAAATTGCATTGCATTTAAATGCAATGTAGTTTTAAAATATATACCAAACATGGGCTAACATATAATAGGTGATAATTAATTGTTGTTGAAAATTACAAGTGCATAATATTGTAATAATTAGTAAAGTGTGAGCGAAGATGGTTCACACATGAAACTTTATTTAAACAAATTGAAAATTGACATTGAAAACAATAATTAATAAAGCAATTAATAATTTAGAGTTGGACAATCAATGACTAAGACTATAGGGTTTCTGATTTTATCAGTTGAATCAATATCTATTCTCTATGTTATCGGTAAATTTCACTAATTTAATCATTAATCTTTCTCAAGCATTAATAAATTATCACAATAAGTCAGTTATCATCCCTTGGTTTCAAATTCCAAACTTACTATGATTCATTAAGAATTAGAAATTCATAGTACTACACAAGTTTTATAAATATCTCTATCTTATGATAATCTCATAATAAATTAATCATAGTCTAATTCAACTATCACTTTATAGTCCCAAATTGAATCACTAATTATACAAAAGTTGGCCAGACAATCACACACATTAAAGTTAATTAAATTCTAAACATGAAGATGGAATAGATATCAATTAATCAAAACTAAGAACCCATTCAGCTCAACCAGAAAAATGTATCCAAAACACATTTTTTGGTACTTGTTTTCATCTTACCATCACTTTTTGTTATTCATATTTCTAAAACGATACAGTAAGTTTTAAATTTTAAAAATCCATAATTTTGAGTATACAAATCCAAATAAGATGATTTGTTTAACAACATAAAATTTCGTGAAAAACAAAACAATATCCATATTGATTTTATTTGAATAAATTTTTAAAATTTTATATTTTTTTCACTTCAAACAAATTTTTACCTAAATATATTTTTCAAAACTACTTTTTTTCTGAAAAAAAAAAAGCCAAAAGTGTATCCAAATGATCCGACTACATCGTAACTCTAGAAAAAAAACTTAAAACATAATTAAAATAAAAAAACTCCTAATTATTATCTTAAACATGACGAAAATAAATAGAAGAAAACGAGAGTGAATACAATCGAATCGAGCCATTTTCATTTTCGAGTCTTGCAAAATTTTCTTCATATTTATACCGTGCCTTCATCTTCATCATCACTTTATGATGTTAGCAATAGCATTCTTTGCAATGTTATGAATTGATAATAGATAATCATGTTGTTGGCATGATTATTTAAAGGTTTCATGCCATGCAAATGGTTTTTTAAAAAGTAAGCCCCTAACTTTAAAGTGCTGGAGATATAAAGAGCATCTCCAATGTATATCACTAATGTTGTATTTGTAAATACGTATATGACATATATAAATTAACATAATTGATATGTTGTGTTCTATTGCATAATGCAGAATTTAATATTTATTCATCTATAAATCTTTTTAAGTAATGTGATTATTTAATATAGAGAAATGAAAATATATCAGATTTCAAACACGAGATTCACACCTAAATCCCTCAACTTTCATAAAAGTAAACTTTTAATATTTAAATAATTAAAAATAGACAATATTTATAATAATTAAAAAATAAATAAACATATATACTAATGGTAATTAAATGCTTATTTTCAAGTACATAGCTATCAAATTTAGCTTTGGAAATAGTATTGTAATCGAGAGTAATTTTCTTACGGAAATGCTAAAATTTGGCCTTACCACGTGAATTTAAAAAAGGGTATATGTATATAAATATAATGATTACATATGATTAGAATGATTATTGAGATAGGCACATTGTATTGTAATGAATGTGTATTCCCAAGAAATTAATAAAATTACCCGTAAGACAAGAATCCTCGTTGTCTTATTCCAAGGTTGGATTTGCAAACCAAACTACTCGAACATTGGTATCTTTTCGACATGCCTATTTCAATCCAAGCGCCAATCTCCATTCATATGATTTGTTTGATCAGTTAAACAAAATATCACCTCAAACGGAATAGAACTTTCATAATTGTCATTTTCATTCTCTATTTATCGTTTTGGGTACATGATGACTGTAGACAACTCAAGGGAAATAGCAAATTATAATTCAAAGCTCCATGCCTAAATCAACAAAACAATCTGATGGTATGGTCGATTATTAAAAAAGAAAAACCAAAGGTAGCTATTCAAGCAAAAAAGAAAGTTCAAATGCGGCTCAACTCATCTCAATATAAGGAAATAATTTATACATATATATTTAAGAAACCAAAAAGTTATTAATACTTCGTTTTTTAATTTATAGAACGTTTGATAAATGCATTACGTTTTAATTACGTTTAAATACAATTCATTTTTTGAGTGTTGTATTTGGTTTAAAGTATTTGTTTTGTATTTGAATGAAATGTGTGTTTGGATGAAAAGTATTTTAAAGTTGAAAAGTTGATGTGATTAGTAAATATAGTGATAAAATTTAGAGTTAAAAAGTTAATGTAATTGTTTTAAAAAATTTTGAATAGTAATTATTTTCGTAGTACTGTTGAAAAGGATTGTATTTGAATGTAAAACTTTACGTTTCATATAAAATTGATTTTCGTAACACTAAAAAAAATTTTCCAAACATGCCATTAAAGTAGGGATTTTCTTTTTTACCGGTGAATTTGGTAGAGTTTATGAAGTCATATAATATAAGAAGCCACGTACATTTATATTATTGTTATTGATTTAACGGCATTTCCGTTTTGCCCCCTCAAATTTAACATCAATCTCATCTGTTTGTTTTGTGGATAAAATAAAAATAAAATGCGTTGAAGAAAATAACCATTAACGTGATAATGCATGAGCTGACAAAAAACCTATAAGAAATCGAGAATTTATTTTTTGGTCTTGTGAAACATAGCTTTGAATTCCAACATTCCTTTAAAAAAAAAAAAAAATCCAACATTTATTTATAAAATAATTATCAACTTAATATTATTTTCAACCAAAAAGAGAGAGAAGGAATTAAATAATTTTTTTTACCATAAACAAGTAAATAGAATACATAGACTGCTATTTATTCTAAATATTTTAATAACATGGTGTTTGTTTTATATAATTTCGTAAAAATCCTATTTAAAAAATGCTATTTATAATGATTTTTTAAAAATGAATTTGCATGTAAATGACCTTTTTTTTAAATAATTGAAATTTTATAAAGTTGTGAAAATAATTGTTTAAAAAAATAATAAATTAATATTAACCATGATTGATTACAATCATTGATTAGTCAATGATTGATCAATTTTAATATATATTTTCATTGATTTATCATAATCAATTATTGATTAATAGTTATTTTTCTAAATGAAAAAATGATCATTTATATATATTAATGTTTAAAAATTATCTGTTACATAAATTATCATTTTTCAAAGGAAGGTATGAACTTTAATCTAAAAAGTTAATTTTCTAAAAATTTACCTTTTTCCTACTGAAAAAAAAGTGTTACAGTTTTCCCCCATTCTAATGATATTCCTTCTTCCAAAAGTAATAACTTTTCTTATCAAACGACATAAAAATTTCACCTTCGAATGACCCAAAAAAATTTCGAATGAAAAACAGCATTTTCACAAAACAAAACAGAGAAAGAGAGTTTGATAACAAGCACAAAAGGAAACACAAAGGAGAAAGGAAACCATCAAACTACAAAGAGAGGTGAAAACACTTAAGGCCGAAAGCCACCAATAGAAAGCAAGGGCACGGATCGGTGACGTGGCATGAAATTTAAAATCCCGCCCAAACCCCTCCAAATTAAATTTCATTTCGTGCGCAATTGAATTTCAATTTCCTCAAAAAATCCCAAACCCAAACGCGATAACAATAATAATATCTCTTTTTCTTCTCCTTCTCTCTCCTCTTTGCCTTTCGGTGCTCTTCCTAGACCCTTCATACTCCGCATACATCGCTCTCTCTCTCTCTCTCTTTTTCTCTCTCTACGCCACTGTTTCTCTCTCATCTCTTCGATTTGAACTCTAGCCCTAACCCTAACTCACCAATCAGGTATTTCTGCTTGATTCCGTTCCAATTTCGCTCAATTTCGTAGAATTTTTCCGCGATTCGAGACTGATCGGTTGCTGAACTTGCAGGTTTCGCCATGAAAGGAGCCAAGTCAAACTCGAAGAAAGCCGATGCCAAGTGAGTTCTCTTTCCATTTCAATTTCCTTTCTGTCTCTCGATTAAGCCCTAGAATCGTGTTTTCATAGGTCTCAGATCTGGGAATTTGCTCCTTTTTGTTTTACGATCAATTTTTTAGTTATTTTTCGGATGTGATTTTAGGCTTGCTGTGAATAAGAAGGACCCTAAAGCGACACGAAAGAGTAAGAAGGCAGCGAAGGACCCTAACAAGCCCAAGAGGCCTGCCAGTGCCTTCTTCGTTTTCATGTAAATTTTCTTCTGTTTTTAACTTTTTTTGATTTTGTTGTGGTTTTTGTGGTTTTCGTAGAATATATTTTGGTGAAGGTATTATTGAATTGATGTCTTATTAGGATATCTTGATAGAAAAAACAATCGATAAAAAAGGATCGTGATTATTCAAATAGGTGATACTCATATTTAACATATAATAACACGAACAATTATTTCCAGCAAAACTATGGAAGTACAAATCTACTTTTCATTTGACGATTTGTGTTTTTGGGTTTTTCCTAAGTATTTCTAATAAAAAAAAAATCTAATAATTTAATTTGTTAGAGATTGTATCAGTTAAATTTAGTGGCACAGATTTATTTATTTCAGATAACTTAATACTGAAAGGAAAAGAAACCATTCTTATGATGCATATTGTGCTCATAATGTATCATGAAACCCATTTTTTCCCCCATGAGACGTTACATTTTATATTCCGGAAGATATTAAAAATCTAATCTTAAATTCTTCTAATTTTTTATTTTTTAAAGGGAGGAGTTCAGGAAACAGTTCAACAAGGAGAA
The DNA here is from genome assembly GCA_035233585.1 of Antiaris toxicaria. NCBI lineage: Eukaryota > Viridiplantae > Streptophyta > Magnoliopsida > Rosales > Moraceae > Antiaris > Antiaris toxicaria. Next base: position 27,285,546 of record CP141160.1, read on the forward strand.
CCCTAACAACAAAGCAGTTTCTGCGGTAAGTATATGTACTCTTTAGCTTGCTGCGTTTTGCCTATGATTGTTTAAATTATGATTTTAAACTTGTGGGTTCTTCTTATTTCCTTATTTATTATTAGGTTGGCAAAGCTGCTGGAGCAAAATGGAAGTCCATGTCTGAAGCTGTAAGTATATTATCATCATATGGATTCCCTTATAAGTTGTGTGAGATTCAAAATTTATATGGTTATTAATGTTGTAATCACTTTGAATCCAGGAAAAGGCACCTTATGTGGCAAAGGCAGAGAAGCGGAAGGCTGACTATGAGAAGAACCTGAAAGCCTACAACAAAAGACAGGTGATTTCATATAGTTTGATTTTGCGATTTGATTATAAACCAGCTCAGTGTATAAAATGGATTATTTGCTCACTGGGGTTTTGTTGGTTTTCTAGGCTGAAGGTGCCAATGCAGCAGATGAAGAAGCCTCTGATAAGTCGGTGTCTGAGGTGAATGATGAGGATGAAGGAGATGAGGACGGCAGTGGAGAGGTTTGTTTTTGCAGCCTTTTGATTTCTCTTTGTTGATCTTGTATGGTGTCTGGCTTGTGTTCATTGTTCATGTCTTGCTTGTTCTGCAGGAGGATGACGACGAGTAGGAAATGGCGTAAAAGGGTAGCAGTAGTCACCTAGGCTGTCAAAATATTTTATCAGTCCATGTTAATGGGTTTGATTATTAATTGTTAATCAGTTGTTCTCTTTCCTTGCTGGAATATACTGCTACTCCCTTTGTCCACTGATTTTGGGCTTCTGAAATTTTATTTTATAGTTATTATAGAAGGGAGAATCATTTCTACTTGTACGTTTCTTTAAGCCTAATCAATGACTAGCTAGGTGATTCTGTCTTTTGTAGAGAAGCTGGGCATCCTTGATTTAACTTCAGATGATTACTGAATTGCTATGGTCTCTTGCTTACTGTCTATTATCTAACTTTGTTTCTCTTGCATTTCTCCTACTAATTTGTTTGTTATATGTGCACTCATTTTGTGCTTGGAGAGATGCTTTGGTTGAATCTCCACTGCTATTTGAAAATTTTGTGTGTTCAAATTGGTTTGTTTTACTCGTGATGATTTAAATTGATTTTGTTAAACCTATTTGAGCAGTTATGGTTTTAAAGATTTGATTAATCTCCAATTTTTCCATTTATATTCATTTGGTTTCTGTTTATTTTCTGTGGTTTTGGTTTACAATCTTTGAATTTAAAACGTTATATTTAAGCGATATCAAGCTTTTGACTCACGTTTCAAATCAAAAAATTCCAGCGTTTAATGAGAAAGTGTGGTATATATCATTTCAACAACCGTGGCTACAAATATGGTTCACGTTTCTGATCTTCTAAAGCTTGAAAATGGATATTTATTATTTAGTTATTGTTTGGTTTTCGGCGCGACTTGTGTGGCTCTGATCACGTTAGCAAGGATACTCTTTTCTTGTAATCTAGTTGTTAATTCACATGCAAACCTTGAAAATTTCGTCGACAAGGTTGCGGAATCGAACAATTAACGGACCTTCCTTTTATTTTAGTCTTTAGGTCCGTTCGTATCCCATATAATGCGCCATCATTGTGTCGTTATAATGTTGATTAATAGTCAGTTTTCGCATAACACGTGTTAGCTAAAAAGTTTGTGCCAGTGTGGTTTCCGTTTTATTGACCGTTGACGTTCTTTAGTATTATATATATAACCTGTTGTCAGATAACAATGGCTTATTAACCCACTCTAACCTGAATGGCATAGAAGATTTTACGAGCATTTAGAATTCATTTTTTAATAAAATTTTATGGTAGGGATTGTTCTTTTTTACTAGTATTGTTATTTTAATTATTGGATTAATTTGATTAATTTTTTCAAAGATTTTGATATATGAGTGAGAGAAATCTTGTGTTCTGTATTTCAATATACGAGGCTGTTGAAATGATATTTCTCACCGTATAAATTCTTTTTTTCTGGTTGTATAACAAAAGAAAAATGGTTGGAAACAATGACATTACTGTTGTAAAACATTTAGCATTGCAATATATAGTAAGTGGACCCAAACCAGAGGACACATCTTCTGTTTGGAGGGTTGTAGTGTTAAAAATCAATTGAGTTCTAGTATTAATTTGAGAGACTAGAAAAAAGAGAGAGGAGACTTAATTATGAAACGGTATCACTAATGATTGAGGAGCGTGAAATAGCTTCACATTAATGGTGGAATGTCAACTTGTGACAAAATTATAGCTGCGGGACCACTCTCACAATCTTGTTTAGGTGGTTAACCAATTTTCAGAAGCTTGGCGTAAGCTGCAAACTTGAAGAGACAATATGTCTGAGTGTTCTTATCCAAATTAATGAGCTTTTTGTTTGATGGTTTATGTTTGTAAGGTACACCAACTTTCCTTGTGTCCCCAGCACCAGCAGGAATCCGATTCCTCTCCTTTTTTGCCTTCTTCTTTTTCCCTAGCTACTTTTATTTCTGATAATAATAATAATAATAATAATAATAATAATAATACATATATTTTTTAGCCTTCCCTTCAAAAGTGTTTCGCTTATCCCACTTATTGTCCCCCAAGTGACGATGCCTCGAAATTTTATTAGGACGGTTAATAACGACACAAGTAAAGTTTGAGAGGTTTAGATTTGATTTTTTTTTCTTTTTTCTTTTTAACTTTTTATGAATGCTTTATGCAATTGATATATATATATATATGCTCTTATATATACATAGGTAATTAAATATAAAAAAGTTTAGGGGGCTAGGCACATGTTGTCTCATTTTTTTTAACACTTTGTAATTCTTCATTTGTTTGCATGTCCTTATACATCGTATTCTTTTTTTTTTTTGTGATTAATTATTGATCTTACTGTTTAATAGATTTTCAGATTTAGTTGAACTATCATGCTGCCATCACTTTTTTTTTTTTTTTTTAATTTAACTTGGGGTTGAGGGATTCGAACTTTACATTGTATGGCATAGACATGTATGAAATTAGTTAAATTATGTCTAAAAATGTAAAATATTATTAAAAAATGTAAAATATTGGAAATAATATTTTGTTGGTTTTGTAAAATTTTGATTTACCACACACAATATACATGTAACTATATTTACAATGATGAGTTGGTAAGTCCACTTGTTCTAATAAAAAAGTTACGGATTTGAACTCAAACCAATACAGTGATTGAGGACATGCAATATACTTTGAGATTGATCAATAAACCACAACGGCAGCAACTCTACCCCTAGGACATCATCGACTAACTCTTTAATGTAAGAAAAAAAAATGTTCAGGATCAATTATAATCTAATATCAACTTACAAGATATTTAAATAATTATTATTTTATTCATAAATCTTTTAACAATTGTCATATTAATTAAAACCAGAAGTACATTGATTAGTAAATAGAGGACATCTCGTCATTATAAATATTTATATTAAGAAATTAAGATTAAAAATGGTAATTACAGGACTATAAAAAAAACCCAAGATTTGTGATTCTATATTTAATTATTTAAGGGCTTGTTTTTGGGTCAAAACCCAAGTCTTCAACACATCTTTTTTTTTTTTTTTCAAACATATCATCACTTTTACTATTTATATTTTTAAAATGTTATAGTAAATTTTAAATTTTGAAAGTTCATAACTTACGTATACAAGTCCAAATAAGATGATTTTTTTTAAATTACATAAAATTTCGAGAGAAATAAAATAATATCCATATTGATATTTTTTAAAAAAATTTTAAAAAATTTTATTTTATTTTCCTTCAAACATATTTTTTATTTTTATTTTTTTAATAAAAAAAAGTCTCCGGCCATTACATTCAAACAGGCCCTTAACATTAAAGGGTGAGATTGAGATTCTATAAAAAAAATAAAAAATAAAAAATAAAATAATTTGACGTGGAGATTATGCAAGCGAGAGAGGATACGTATGCGAGCGGGTAAATTGCGCGATTTGCGACGTTGAAATACGCCGAACAGGCGGACTCCATATTTGAGGCGTCTTTTTTACTTATTTATTTATTCTCTATTTATTTGTTTTTCTTTCTTTACCAATTTGCTCTTTTTTTTTTTTTTTTGGTTCGGTACAATCCATAAAAAGACATTCATTCACCACCCAGTCCCTTGCCAGTCGTACTAAACACTTGCTTCAAATCCAAGACACTCTCTCTCTCTCTTTATCTTTCTCTTTCTCTTTCTAAGACAGTCTCTGACAGAGGTTGAAAGATCCTAGCTTTTGACAGACAAATGGGTTAACTAAATGTAGACTGCTCTACTAGTTTTGTAAAAGAAAAAGAAGAAGATTGATTGAGAAAGTGGAAAATTGATTAGGTATGATGATGGAGTGGAAGATCACTACTCAACAACAACAAGAAGATGATGATGATCATCATCATCATGATCTTCATGAGAATTCGATTGGAATGCAGAAGAAGAAGGAAGATCATCAAGAGAATTCGATTGGTGGTGTTGTTCCTCCTCCAAACACAAAAGAAGGTCTAGGGTTAATGTACGTGAAGGTGATGACAGATGACCAGATGGAGCTTCTCAGGCGTCAGATCTCTGTCTACGTCGCCATCTGCGAGAAGCTTGCTGACATGTTCAACTCCATCACTTCCCAACACGATCTCGCTGGTTTCTCTCTCCTCTCTCTCTCTCTTTCTCTCTCTCTCTTTTAATATCCATTTACTGTCTTCTGGGCTCTCACTTTTTTTTTTTTTTTGATATTTATTATGTGTCGTTATTCATGATCAATTGAGATTGAGACTTGTACGCAAACCATCTGTTGTTTAGGTTTCATGTCATAAGTTTTTTTTTTCCCCCCTTCATCTTGAGAAATGTAAAGAGTTGGTGAGAAATTAGTTAGTTTGATTAATTGTTTATGCTTATTTCGGTGGCTGGGTAAAAGAATAACTAGCTAGGCTTGACTCTTTTCCAATGAGAAATGAGAATTTTTCCAGCTATTTTCTTTAAGAAGTTGAATTATGCATAGTATTGAATGGCTTGGAATAAAATATTGGTAAAGTACTTTTTACAAGCACGCATATGTGTTAACTGTCGAAACAAGTTTGATACCTATTTCGGCTTTTTGGCTGTAAACTTATTATGAGTCTTTCGGGTTAGGAATGAAGCTGGGAAGTCTTCACTATGATCCACTAATGACGTATGGTGGCCACAAGATCACTGCAAGGCAGAGGTGGTCACCAACGCCTGTGCAGCTTCAAACTCTCGAGAAAATTTTCGATGAAGGTAATGGGACCCCGAGCAAGCAGAAGATCAAAGAGATAACCGCGGAGCTTAGTCAGCACGGCCAAATTTCCGAAACCAATGTCTACAACTGGTTCCAGAACAGGAGAGCTCGTTCGAAGAGAAAGCAATCCATTCCGGCTCCAGACAGTGTGGAACAAGAAGTAGAGACCGAAACACAAGAGCATTTGAAGGCCAGTGCAAAACCTGAAGAAACAGAATTCTGTGAGAACTCGGTTCCAAGTGAGGATCATGTGTATTTTCCAAGTCCTGAGGTAGAAAGATGACTGAAATGTTGTGCTTTACTTGGATGTTTAGTTTTAGGGCATGTTTATTTCTATAATTCATGAATGGGAAAGGTTAAGGTAAAAATGGTAATTTGGCAGGACCATCTGTTGTAGAAGCTAATGCTAAGTCATTCCCTAGTTAACATACCAGAAAATTACCTGTGTAGCTATACTTAATTTTATTCCATAATCACATAACATTTCATTTCTTTTTTAAGTTCCACTTTCTAATAGGTGAATAAAAACTACAAATGGGATCAACAATCTCCTTTCTTATTTCTTTACTTTCCGTTCCTAATTTCCAGAATGCCTTCCGTTTTCAAATATATTTTATTACAATTTTATAAACTTGCCCGCCCTTAATACATTCTATTGAGTGTTTAATATTCTAATGGATTTGCAGGAGTTGATAAATTGGTCCGCTAACGTGAGCGCCATTGAGCTGCACGCCTTGCCTTCCTGGGGTGGATTTGATGTGGATGAACTCTAGTTGGATTTTAGTATGTCCTGCTGTTACTCTTCAGTTGATCTTATGAATTCAGTTTAATGAATAGCGTTACCTTAGAGAGAACTTCAGTACTAAAATATTATACTCATTAGGTAATTTAGCAATCACTAACAGTCTGATATGTGCACATATAAAATCGTATGTGTCAGACTTGGCAAAAAAACACTAAACTAATAGTGAAGGGTCTTTGATGTTAGCATGTGCCATGTATATGTAATCTTTACGATCTGATTACGATGAGTTGGCTTTGTCGAAACCTTTAGACGTTACGAAACTGGAGTAGAGTGTGTTGTTTGTTATGATCATCTCATTTTCCACCTTTTCTTCCATGGATTCATTCCTATATCATAAATTTAAAGAGGTAAACTTTTTGTTTTAAATCTCAGGGCTTGATTTTTTGTAACTGTAGTTGGTTTGAGATGACTCGAAAAGAAACAGGGTAGCGTTGTGGTGCTCTTGTCGATCTGTGAGATGACTCGAAATGGGTATACCTTGTTTTGTTTCAAAAGTCCCACAGATTACACTTTTTTTTTTTTTAATTTTTTTTGTGCCCCCACCGATTATTCAAATTTGGAACTTGGAAGCCATGAAAAAACAAAAGGTAAAAAAATAAAAAAATAAAAAGACCAGTTTTCCCTCAATTTGTTTACTTGCGTTCCGGACACGTCCACTCAATGTATTTGTTTATTTCTTTCTGGTCTAAATGAAAACAAGTAGAAAAGTGACTTCCGCCAGCTTAATGGGATCCGACTCTTCTTCTACCCGGACCCCATAAAAAGGCTCCTTCAACAACATCATATCACGTTAGTTAGAATACCATGTTAATTAAATTATTATGTTATACAAATTAAAATATGATGTCAAAAAAAAATTTAATTTATATAATATGATAACATTGAAAGCAAATAAAAAGAAAAACTAAAAGGATGGTTGGTTGTTTTTTAAAAAGATTTTCTATTTTTAAAAATATAAAAAATGAAAACAATATCAAAAAAGCATTTGTTTATTCGATATTTTTTAAATCATTTCAAAAATATAGTTTTCAATTATATTTTTTTTATGTTTTTTAAAAACAAATAAAAGTTGTTTTTCATTTTTTTATTTTCATTTTCTCTCTCCTTTCTCTCTCCCTCTCTTTGCTTGTGCAGCATTGATAATGACAACTATATCTGATAATGGTCTCTATCTTCGATGAAGGGAAACAATCACAAATTGATAACAACAATGATGGTCGCCTTACGACAATGACCACCAACTTGTAACAACAACTATCGATTCGCGATTTAAATCTCACCGTCGTCACCACTTAAGACTCAGATCACCAATATCTTTCAACCTTGTTTTTTATTACAAAACCCACCATCAAAATTTTTTTTTTAATTATGACAAATAAATTATTTTTTGTTATTTTTTAAAAAATTAAACATAAATATATTTTTAAAAAATATTTACTTATAAGATGGACCTTCAAAAATATAATAAAACAAAGTTTTATTTTTGTTTTTATGTTTCTCATAATATACATTTAAAAAACATAATCAAAAACATAATTAAACACAGTTTCAAAAATAGTTTCAATATAATTTTTAAAATATTTACATTTTCAATTTTTTTAAAAACAAAAAACATTTTAAAAACAATATCAAATATCTCCTAAAAAGAGAAATCCAACCCTTACTACCAAACCTAAAATGTGGACAGTTAAAACATTTCGCTTATTGAACAGGGTTCTATGGCCAGTCCATGGATGTGTATTCAATTCCAAAACAGGGTTCTATGTGATCTCATAGTTCTTACATGAGTCGGATCCTCTTTGATGTATCCTTTGATAAATTCTAGAAGCATTTACTGTCAACTTTAGATCCCTTCATCCGCGGTAGTAGCAAGTTGATTGTTTCTCGTTGGTGAGACCAATTGTAAGCAGCAAAGTAAGATGTCGGATATGACATTGTATATTATATATACACATGTATTTACAACCATGACACTACCCCCAAAATGTTACATATAACTCGAAAATGAGGCGTGAATCTATCTTAAGAATTAATTGACCTCGAACATGTAATGCACCTTACCATAATATAAATATTCTTATTTAAAAAAAAAAAAAGAACAGAAATGTCATCTAAGTCTTCTCCTTACGGTATAAGCAATTACTTATCCTCAAAACGCAATGAAAGATGGAGGTGCCTCAAATGCGAAGCCAATTGGATACCTTTATTAGTTCATTGGGAACTCTGCAGAAACGCAGATAAGTGCTTTAATTACATTTTCAAGGTAGAGATTCAGTAAAACCAGATGATAATCAAAGTTTCACAGTGGAATAGATTGATTGACATGCACTTGGTTTTTCAAGTACCTCTTAAAGGAGCATAATTCCAAGCCACAAAATTGGGTATGCACACAAGATCTGTCATTAATCCTCAGCCTTACAGATAAAGCCTCTCTTTGGTAGTTTCAACTGCATCAATTCATTGCTTTGAAAAAAAGAAAAGAAAAGAAAAGGACGAAAGAAATAAAAAAAAAGAAAAAGAAAAAACTGCACCAATACAAATGAACTTTTAGTTTCTGGTTTGACAAGACGAACTGCAACCAAAAGTTCCTTGAATTCTGACCTTTGATTTTGCAGTTCTCCAGCCGCCTGAATTATGCTCTTGTGGAGTATATGAGAATCTGTCAAAGTAGTTCTTAGCGGCCACTTCATCCACGCTTGGGGCACTAACCGTCAAGGGATCCTACAAAAAAATTGAGTTTCAAATTTGCGTGAAATTTTCTTATTTTTGGCAATTCCCTCTGCATCAGCGAAATAGAACTCTAGCTTGATTTGAACTTAAGAACCCATTTGGACAAAGGCAAAATATAAGAATCATAAACGAAAAGTTTTACCTCGTCTTTTGAATTCTTGTTTATGGATTCTTCAAGGCTTTTAATTTCCACTTGGTCGACAAAAAATAAGATCTGAAGGAATAGGAAGTCAGCTCGACTGAAGAAAAAGGCAACATATAAGTAATACACACTATAAGCATACATAGTAAACCTACCTTGTTAAGAAGATGAATATTTGGTGCATCGGTTGCCATGACCTGTACACCAAGGCAATTGTCTTGTGTACTACTACAGAAGGGGCAGAAAATGGTATTGAATACACATCCATCTTTCTCACACCATATACCCTTTTCTCCGCCACCTTCAATAGCTCTGTTGAAGAGTTGCAGATAGACTGATGAAATGTCTGTAACTAGAACAGGTATGCCATTTGATGTACTCGCAGGCTGAGGTTTCGTTATCTTTTTGCGAACAGATTCTAAATGAATCTTTGATGAAGTAGTCAAACAGCATATCATACATTGATGATTCTCAGGACGGCCCAAAGGTGTTTTGCAAAGCGTGCAACAAACACACAGTCTCTTGTCCATTGCAGGACCAGAAGACAAGATAGAACTATTCAGAGGGAGCAGCTGAGAAGCAGATGATTTGGATTTATCTTCTACACATTTACTCTTAACACCCCAATCTATTCTATGATTTGCCTCTCCATTAGGACAGTTAGAAGCATCGGCATTGACAGCATCATGCTCTTCTTTGACAAGGCATACCAGTGATGAGGAAATAAACTTTCTCCGTTTCTGGGAACAAGAATTAACACTCGAATTGTGATACGATTCTATTTCTAGCTTTGAGCTGCTTGTGCTCACAGCAGCATTCTTCTGAGGAGTAACTTCAATCAAACACGGGGCTTCCAGAGAACTTTTGCTACGGTCAGTAGGGGAGACTTGATCAAACAATAATTGTTTCGAAACAACTGAACAGGCTTCATCCTTAGAAAAGGACCATGGACTTTCTGTTGTAATGCTGTCCTCTGCACATGGTGTCTCTTTAACAATGGAGATTTCTGGTTCTTCAGGGGAGAATGCTGTGGGAAAAGCTGTAGCGTACCTACAAATTGACTCCGAAATTGTAATGAAGTTCTAACCCTTCAACAAATCTAAATTAGGCAGACAATAGATAATATTATTCTTTGCAGTTAACTACATACAGGTACCTTTCAACTATAGATTAAACCTTAAAATGATGAAGTTCAAACCCTTTAACGAATGTAACTCAGGCAGACAAAAGAAAATGGTATTTCTTTGCAGTTTACTACATACAGGTATTGTTTCAACTATAGATTAAACCTTAAAAGGATTCCTTTAAAAGTGATATAGAATATTAAACCATCAAGACTAGACCAATTAGAAAATTTTAGCTTGGAAATAAGGGTTTTGATCTAGTCCAATGTCTAAAACACTGAAATAACTATATCCAATTTACCTTGAATCCTTTTGAGGACTACATAGGTCAATAACTTCCTCGCAGTTATCAGCATCTTCATCCAGTTTTGCAGATATGATGATACCGTCAGACTTCAATGAGTGAAAAGAGGGGTTATGCCTTGTCAAGGAAAGCTCATTGTGCCCACAATGTTCAGATTTGTTCAATTTCTGATCTTGCCTTCCTGTAGGCCCCTTACCATGATCTGCAGAAGGTACATTTTCTAAACTAGTAGGCAAATTGTCCAAGACATTCATCATATTCTTGCTCACTCGTTCCTACAAACAAGTTCACCAGTTTGGTAATATTTTTCATCCATTGACAAAGAAAAAGAAAATAAAACACAGATCAGGCTTGTAAATGGGAAATTATAAGGACCTTGACAATGCTGAAAAAGGATTTTAATCCGTCTGTTGTCAAGTCAAAAGTGTCATACTGTCTAATACATTTCCGCAGCCATTTCGAGACATACGCTCTGTTCCTTTCTTCCTTATAACGTTCATCTACAGATGGGAAGAATGCAGAATTGAAACAGAATCCAGATTATAGGTACACCAACTAAAAAAGAGAGAAAGAGGGAGGTATACCAAATACATTCAAAAAGATCCAGTTTTTAAGAATAACTAGATAAATTGAGAGAGAAAATCTGACATGAATTTAAAAGTTGAAACTACAATATAAAATTAAACATAAGCTTGAACAGTATGTGACTCCAAAGCTGCTTATTAACAAAAGTTATCACCAAAGGTTTTGACTTAGGATCTTCTTAGATGATTTTATTGCCCCGCAAAAATAACCAAACATTTTATTTTCCCAAGTATCAGCAAACAATTTTAAATTAGAATTATTTACCTAAAAATATAATGGCTCCATAATCAGACCTGTGGCGGATACACCGTCCTGATAAAAAAGCAAACATACAGTTCATATCACAAATTTAACACCCACTTTAAATTTGTAAAATTGCTGTAGAACATATTAACAATAAAATCATCAATGCATCTGAGGGAAAAATGGGAGAAAAAATAAAATAATAATTTGGTTTGGTGCACCTGCTGCTTGATTTAGAGCTCTAAAGGCTTGCTGGCAGTACCACTCACTTCCACTTAGAAGATTTTTGGATGCTTTATACGCATCATTGTATCTCTTTTTTAGCGAAACTAGAACATCATTTCTGATAAATTTAGAAGAATCAGCAACAACTTGCATAAGATGCTTCAAAAAAAAAAAAAGAGGAAAGAAAAATTTCTTACATGTTGGGAAATGGGATGCCGATGATTATCTAAGAAAATAGTTGAATACTTGGTCAAGGATTACCTTGTTGGTTGTTGAACATCCACCATAAACATCCATGGTAGGCATGTTTACGGTGAAATCCAATGCGTTTAGACTTTAATGTCATAAATAAAATAAAAAAAATAGAGCCAACACAACATTCAAGCTCTACAGCAAATTACTTAAGCCTGAAACAACATATTTGTGCCTCTGTGCCCAAAGAGTTAAACAACGGGAAAAAGAAAAAAAATTGAAATGTGATGAAAAAGGATACAACCAATCGGGCATTGTCATCAGCGAAATCAATTCCTTCTGACACCTGCATGTGTAGAGAAAATGAGAAAGCCAAAAAAAAAAAAAAAATTACAACTAATTCTGCAAGTGACAAAATAGAAGGTCAGGATCAACTTCAAAGTAACATCTAGTAGAACAAGCATGTTTCACACTACAATGACTACAGTACATGTACCTTTCCACGGCACACTGCAAAGAGAGCAGCTCCTTTCTTGTTAGTATTGTCTACACATTGGGTAGCAGTCAATTGATTGTTGTCCAGTTTCTTAATTCTTTTCCTTCTTCCATAAAGGGGTTTATTGACACCACGAATTGCATCATAATAGCCTTTCAAGATTGACTCAAAATCCTCCTGGCTTCCTCCTCTTGGCTCTGCACCAGCAAATAAGATTCAACTTAGACAGACTATTGTCAAATTATGAGAGAGTGAAATCAAGTTGAATTATAAAATAACTGTTAACAGAGAAGGTCAAATTCCTTAATACAGTTTGTCAAGGGACTAGCATAAGAAGGGGGAAATGAACAGAAACCTTACCCATAAAAAGAGCCTTGTTGGCATTTAATTGAGACCATTGACCTGTTTCACACCAGCGCTTACTTAGTTTATCCATTAGCTTATAACTTGGAAAAAACACAAGACAGCCACCCGGCACAATTTTAAAAATCTCCTCCAAGGATTTTCCAAGTGCATCCTTCAAAAAAAAAAAGTTACTAACACATAACAATTATCACATAACAATTATCCTATTCTTTAATAAGGGAAAAAAAAAAAAGTTAAAGGTAATACCTGGAAAGCATATATATGTGCTGTTTTATAACTTGCATTCAATGGAAAATTACTTTGAGAAGTTGATATTATGGCGGACCAAACCTAAAGTGAAAAAGTCGATATTTTTGTAAGGAGAAAAACTATGCAACCAAAACTAAAAGAAGGTGAGAAAGGACGGGGAAAGAAAGTAAAAACATATACCTGTGTTTCAGAATCAATCACATGTGGAGCTTCAAGAATCGTTCCAAATTGAACACCAAGTTCCGATGAAAAAGAATTCATGGGGGACAAAGTCCTTATCACCACCAAAAAAAAAAAAAAGGGATTAAGAAATCAAAACGGTAGCCAACACTCAACCTAACAGTTTAGCATATCACCTTGGTATACTTACCCTGATGTCAAAATGACTGACAGAGATAACTCAGAAATGTCTTTAAACGCCACGGCTGGATTTAGGCACCATAAGCTTAAGGTATGTGTCCAGTCGCCAAAATCTTCCCCCCCCCAAAAAAAAAAAAAAAACCACCAAGCATGATATGACAGTGGTTTTTTATTTGTGTAAATTAGTGGGAAAGAGAATGCAGATTGACTGGTAAATCTTACAAAGGTTTCAATGTATTAAGTTTTCAATATTAACTTGAGATTTATTGGCGTCATTATCATGATAGGGGACCAGATTCACTCTAAAATATAAATAAACAGAAAACAGCTCATTTACAAAATGTTCGGTATACCACTATTTTAACAGGACAAGAAATGTAACTCAATTTAGGACTTACCCGCATCCTTTTTCAAAAATTTTCGAACCGCAAGCTGGTAATCAGACACATGAGACCCATTTCTTGAGAAAAAATAAGTTAGAGAAGAGAACAGCTCTGCAAGTGCAAGCAAAAAAAATGATATCAACAGGTCATGATAATATCAGGGTAAACTAAGGACATGTAGCACAATAAAATTCTGGACTTTACCTTCCAGTGTCATCACAGACATGCCAGTTAAATGTCTTTCTGCTGCTAACTCTGCATCTGAAGCATTTTCTATTGCCTTGAAAAAATAAAAAATAAAAAAAATCTTGAGACATTGCAGTTTAGCAAAAGAACGTGCACAGTTCGAGATAATTCATGTTGAAGATACCTTCACGGCACAGTCTAGCAAGCTTGGAAAAGATTGTCGGGAAATGTTAGCTTCTTGTAGCTCCCTCAAAGCCTTATCACCTGTCCAACTATAGCATACATAGAATGCCCATGACATCCACCAAAGATAAATGGGAAAAAAAAAAGATGAAAAAAAAACTATAAATGTTATGAAGCGCTCCTAATTCCCATTAATCCACAATAAATATTCAAAGGCCTGAAGAAACATAGTGGTCTCAAAATCTGAGACGTCAAGTACACAAGTATGTTCTTTTACCTTTTACAATAGTTCATTAAACAGAATCCTAGGTATGTACAAGAACCCTAAGGTCACTTCAAAATAAATTAAAAAAAAAAAAAAGATAGTAGCATGAAAAGCAACTGCACAAACATTCATGTATTAAAATAACCAGAAGAATGCTGGTTGTAAGTCTATGACTTACCAGGAGACATAGTCTTGGAAGTCATGTTTTTCCAACATATTTTTCTTCTGATCAATCCAACTCAGAAGGTCCTAAACATATTTAGAATCAATTAATGGCATGTATAGTTTTACACAAGATAATTTCCAGCAAAGCGGAGGAAATTGTACCTGCGTCATTTCATACAAAGGTTGGTACACTGAAGCATCATCTCCACAGAGTTCTTCTAGTTCTGCCTTCAATTCTTTAAAGAAGTCCAACAACCAAGTAAGAAACAAACAACTTAATCATATCAAGAAAATTGAAAATTCTAAGTAGTTTCGGAACCTACTACGCAAAGTTTCTTCTTCAATGTCCACACTGCCAGCATCACGACAAATATCTTCAATATTACTGTAAAAAAAAAAAAAAAAAAAAAACAGGACCAAGATTTAAACTCGTGTTATTAAAGTTTTCACTTACAAAACTTTCCCAAAAAGATAGTATACTGTAGGTAGTTGAAAATTATTTAAAAAAAAAAAGGAGAAGTGGTGTAACATACTGAGCCTCGTCAAAAACTATAACGGATCCTTTAATATTCACATTCATAGCACCCCGAATAACTGGATTGATGATGTAATTATATGGACAAAATACCAGCTGTGCACCATCTGCCATGGAGCGTGCTGCATAATAGGAACAACCTAGGAAATGGTCATAACAAAAAAAAAAAAAAAAAAATCAGTGACATAATTGATAGCAAGAGGACATGAATGTTAGGTGATTTCTTCAAACTCAGAACATAGAAGGACAAGAAGAAATTGAAGGGAAACCTTTCACAACTTGCCCAACTTTAACAAGATCTTCTATGTCAAAGGCTTCGTGGCAGCCTCCTTTTTGAAGGGATGGATGACATTTAACTTTATCTACATTTCTGATTAAAAGATAGACTGATAAATTTATGCTCAAGAGACAATTTGTGCAACTAAAGTATAGAATAAAAGGAAGTAACAATTGACTCACTTAAATTCGGAGCATCCTACGTCTTTATTTTTCAAAAGGAGCTTGCTGAAAATTCAAATGGCACAATTTAGAAACCAATAGAACGGAGCCAAAAAAAAAAACAAAAAGAAAAGGGACAATACAAAGTGTTGTGATAGTAAAAGGATTACCATTCTTCATCAAGATTATCTTTTCCACGTACATATGCATTAGTGCAGTATTGCTTTCGTGAGGCCTGCACCACAATGGAGGAAACAAGGAATTGAGGATGTGATTAACAACTCACTGTATTTTGGTGAACAGTTTAATATACTCTTAATACTTCCCTCCAATTAGCTTAACATAGATGTCTGAAATATGTCCTTTTTTTTAACCTTTCCAAACAAGGAATGCACAAAAGTGTTCATTATAGGATAAGTAACATAGTATCTAAAAAGATGACAGACTTTAAGAGGGAAGATTGAGAGTGAGAATACCACTTCATCAAATTCTGCAAGTCATTTCTTGTCATTGTTTATTGAAATGAATTTAAGAATGAGATCAATTACCAAATAAAAAAGAAAAGAAAAACGAAGAAACAAACAAACAAGCTTACCAAAATTGACATTGGTACTCGGTAACTAGTCTTTCGATATTCACGAACCAGTTGAGAAATTTGTGAATGTGTCCTCCTAATGAAAAGAAACGACAATAATAAGATATTTTAGCACTCAAGCTCTGAACAAAACCAAATGTAATCCAGCGTCCGCGACTACAAACACTTGTCCATCCAAACTTTTTGAAAAAACGCAAAGACTAAGCCAAAACTAACTCGAAAAAAAAAAAATGCATAACTTACGATGCATAATATATGGTAGGTGTTGCCTTCACCCTTTTAGTCTTTTGGGCTGCTCCTGGACCTCCTGACGCTAGCATGCCTTAAAAAAAAAAATGTTAATCCAATAACACGAAAGCCGGAGCAAATTAGCAAACAAAAACCATTTTTAATCAATTATAAATTGAATAATTGGACTTGAAACACAACACCAATGCAGGAAAAAAAAAAGGTTTTCGAAAAATTAGCACTTTGTATGATTCCAAAGGACAGAGAAAGAAACAATGAAGTACCGG
This sequence comes from Antiaris toxicaria, assembly GCA_035233585.1. Classification (NCBI taxonomy): domain Eukaryota; kingdom Viridiplantae; phylum Streptophyta; class Magnoliopsida; order Rosales; family Moraceae; genus Antiaris; species Antiaris toxicaria. Next base: position 27,301,912 of record CP141160.1, read on the forward strand.
AAGGTTCATCTTCGGGGACAAATCCGCCGCCATGATCGAGAGGATCGGTCATGGCCTTGGGGTCGGGCTTGGACTGAGACTGAGAATGAGACTTGGAGAAGCAATGTTGCTGCCAAGCGAGGGTGGAGCAGAGGAGAGAAAGCGATTTGCCGGTTCCGGTGGGGGACTCGAGGAGGGCGTGGCAACGGCCGTCCCTCTGGGCCCGATCCAGTGTTGCGATGACCCTCCCCATGAAAGCGAGCTGGCTCCCGTATGGCTGGTACGGGAACTCCACTTGTATGCCTCCGATGTGGTACGCATTCTTCGGCTTCTTAGGGTTTGAGTTTGGGTTTGGGTTCGCCGTCGACGGAGTTACAGAGGAAGAAACCATTTCTGGTGTTGCTCTGCAGTTGAGATGGAGGGAAATGTGTGTGTGTGTTTTTTTTTTTTTTTTTTTTTGGAGGAAAAAACCACGAAACGAAGCTTTGTACAGGGAAGGGGTTTAGGCCAGAGCGGGAAAGTGGATTCTTGGATTTTCTTGGAGGGAGTTTGGCGGTGGCCGGAGATATTATTTTTTAATTAGAAAAATGTTATTTTGAAAAATATATTTGAGAGAAAAAATTGTTTAAAGTGAAAAAATAAAAAATTTTAAAAATTAAAAAAAATCAATATGGATATTTTTTCGTTCCTCTTGAAATTCTATGTAATTTAAAAAAAATTATCTTATTTGGACGTATAAACATAAAATTATGAATTTTTAAAATTTGGAGTTTACTGTAGCGTTTTGGAGATATAAACAATGAAAAGTTGTGAAGTTTTGGAAAAAAATTGATTTTTGAGACTGGAAAACAGCCCCCAAACGGGCCCTTAGTGTTGCTCTGCAGTTGAGATGGAGGGAAATGTGTGTGCGTGTGTGTGTGTTTTTTTTTTTAGGAAAAAACCACGAAATGAAGCTTTGTACAGGGAAGGGGTTTCTGCCAGAGCAGGAAAGTGGATTCTTGGATTTTCTTAGTGCATTTGGTAAACGCATTGTATTTTGATTGTATTTAAATGAAATTTATTTTTTGAATGTTGTATTTGGTTAAAAAATATTTGTTTTGTATTTAAATGAAATGTGTGTTTAGATTAAAAGTATTTTAAAGTTGAAAAGTTAAAATGATTGGTAAAAGTAGAGATAAATAGTAAAGTTGAAAAGTTGATGCGATTATTTTAAAAAACTTTTAAATAGTAATAATTTTCGTACCACTGTTAAAAAATTTGTGTTTAGTGTAAAATTATATTACATTTGAGTAAAATTAAAATGTAATTTTTTTGTCAAATGACACCTTAGCTTATTTAATTATTCTTACAATTATTTTTGACGGGTGTTTTAGATGATAAATTACGTTTGTATTATATTTAAATATAATTTTTATTTATATAAAATTATTTAAATTATATTTAAATATTGAGAATATAATGTGATTAATAAAAATAAAAGAAAAAGAATGATAATATATGAAGTAATTAGTAAAAATAATAAAAAAATAAAATGATAAATTATAATTGTATTGAATTTAAATTATGATATAATTAGTATTTTAATGTAATATTTTTGTATTTAGATAAAAATTATATTACATTTGAACATAATATGAATAAAATACGGTAATCAAACAAAACAAGCCATTTGGAGGGCTTTAAAGACCAAAATTTTCTTTATTTTTTTTTGTACTTTTTTCTATTTAACCACTATTTTACTATTTATATATTTAAAACGTTTTAATAAATGCTAAATTTTAAAAGTTCATAAATTTATTTATATAAGTTCAAATAAGATGATTTTTTAAATAAAATTACATAGAATTTTGAGTGAAACAAAACAAAATCTATATTGATTTATTTTTTTTTTGAAAAACTTCTAAGATTTATATTTTTCACCTCAAAAAGTTTTTTTCCTAAACATATTTTCTAAACCTTACTTTTTTTAACCTAAAAACAAATCTCCAAAACTCATCTCAAACGGCCCTTATAGATGGAGATTCAAAGTATACACAATGTAGTGGATTTAAATAACAAATTATTGTCCTAACAAAAAAATTATTACTATATTATACTTGCAATTATGTTTTTTTTAACTTTTTAAATGATCTTATTTAGGTGTGCTTTGAATTTTTTAGACTCAACAATTTACAGGTATTTGGTATAAAATAAAATTTTTAATTTAAAATAAATCTAAAATCCAATCCATTTAATGTTATATTCTAACAATAAATTTATCTTTAATTATTTGATTTTATCACAAGATAAATTTTCAATTGATCTATTTTCAAATTTTAAATAAATAAATAAATTTATTTATTTTGGATTCTGAATTCAATACAAGCCTTTTCATTTTAAGACAATGCGTTAAAGAGAGAGTTTAATCTCTTTCCTTTTTTTTTTAAATACACAATCAATGCTAAACTTATAATTCATGTGATAAAGCAGTGAAAGACTTTAAGAATAGCTTCTTAAACAAATAACACAAAAATGGAAAAAAAAAACTTCTTAATATTAAATTTTAAGCGAAACCAAAAAGTAATAAAATCATGAATTTAACTTCTAATACTAATAATAAGGTTGATTTTATAAATAACCTCTAAATTATATATATACTATATTTGTTTAGGAGTTCTATTTTTAAGAAAATAGATCTTTTTAAATTTTTATATCTAAATATTTAAAATTTTTTATTTTTTGAAATGGAATAAAAGTTATTTCTAGATAAAGAAAATTTTTTACTTATCTAAACAATTTTTTATTTTTCAAATCTAAAAATTTTTTATTTTTCAAAAATAAACCTCTCATCCAAACACACTAGTAATATCTTATATTGACCTTGAATTTTTTATTTTACATGTTATATTTTTCTAAATTTTTACATTATCAACGGTTTCTTTAGTAATATTTTGGAAATATTGTATAGAAATTGATGGTGTCTTGAGTTTTATTTATAAATAAAATTGTCATAAAAAATTTTAAAAAATTATACTTGAATAAAATTACTTTTAAAATAAATATTCTTTAATAATAAGATTTATATAACAAAATTTAATTTATTTGAATATAATATAGTGTATATAACTATTTTAGTGGTATAGTTTCTCTATAAAAAATATTTAGTTATGATTTTCGACGTAAACAAGCTTTTATGATATATAAGTATTTAATTTCTATTAGTTTTTATTGTTGGACAAAATACTGATATATGGAGCCGTTTTTGGGATAATACGATAGTTCAAAGTATTGTGACTTCTAAAATTAAAATTCAGGGCCAACTTTAGACTATAATTTAGGATATTATAAAAATAACCCAAAAAATAATATTATTATTATAACAATTAAGTGGTTGCATGTAATCTCACATTAATAATATATTTGACCGCATCTGAAAATGTAAAATTTAAATAATTTATCTTTATCCCTCATTTTGGTGTGTTTGAATATAGTTTTTGGACAAACATATTGATATAGGCCGTTTTTAGAATAATAGGACAATTCGAAATATTATGATGCATAAAATTAAAAATTATGAATTAATTTTAGATTGAAAATATAATTCAATTATTATTTATAAAAATAACCCAAATAATAATCTTATAATTAATATTTATTTTAATAGTTAAATAACTGTAGGTATAATTTAATGTTAATAACACACTTAATTCCATAAAAAAAATGTAGAATTTAAATCATTTATCTTAACCCTCGTTTGATGTATGGATTTGAATTGGAAAACTTGGTTTGAGCTTAAATGTATATTTGATAAAGTATTTGAATAGTTAGAGTTAAAAAGTAGAATAACTTAAAATATATTTGAGAAAAAATATCAATATAAAATTTTCTTTGGTTATTATTAAAATTATATGCAATTAAATAAAAATTATTCTATTTAAATTTATATAAATAAAATTATAGATTTTTCAAATTTAAATTGTAAAGTTATAATAATAATTATAAATAATAAAATTAAGATTGATTTTTTAAAATAAAACAAAAATACATTTAAATGCAAAATTAGCATGTCAGAAGCGTGCTTACGGCGGTTAGACACATCTCCCGTCACGGCCACACCCGACGGGTAGAGATAGCACACGCCAGTTCTAACAAATCCAACATAATTGCAATTTATGACAAAAAAGCACAGATAATAAATAAAAAATAAAAAATAAAAAATAAAAACCATGACAGAGAAGAGAGGAATGGAAGCAAGCTTCTTCTCTTTGCTCTCTCCTTTTCGTTTTCTTTAATTTTATGCCCTAAAATTCCCTTTCAAATTTTATACTCACCACTTTCTCTCTCTAATTCCATTTCTCTCTCATCGATCTAACCACCAATCCCTCGATCCCACGCAACACTTCCCGAGATCCTATCAAATTCCGCCATTTTTAATTGGTTGGTTCGATTTTCGGTTTCTTTGTGTTCATTATTTTCGATTTGTTCGAAATTTTTTTTTGTCGTTCTTTCTTATGATTCGGGGCTTGGATTTGTGATCTGCTGCGAAAATTGAGCGAAGATGGCGGCGGCGGCGGCGGGGCCGAATTTGGATCAGTTCGAGGCGTATTTCAGGAAAGCGGATTTGGACGGCGATGGGAGGATCAGCGGAGCTGAAGCCGTCGCTTTCTTTCAAGGTTCCAATTTGCCCAAACAAGTTCTCGCTCAGGTTCCCCCGATTTCCTCTCATCTCTCTCGCTTTTCCGTACTTTAGGTTTTAATGAATCATTGTTAGCTGGTTGGTTAGTTTGGTTGCTGAGTTGCCACTGTTGTGTCTGAATTTCGCTCGGTGTAATTGAAATGTTGTTGTTGCTTCAGAGATTAGATCAATTTGACATTTGCAGATCTGGTTAGATTCTAGAACTGGCACTTTTGCACAGCTTTCTTTTGATTACGTGATAAAAAAGGATGCATCTTTGTTGTTTTTAGTTGTTATTTTCATCGACTAAAGATGGAATTGGCTTGAACTTAGTAGTATGATGATTTTATATCGGTTTAAGTGAAAAAGACTGGTCAAATTTCTGTTTGGATGTTCAATTTGTAAAGCAAAACAAGTTAGAAAGTAGTTCTTTTGAATTCTTCAAAGATAGGCCTTGATTGCATAACTTCAGGATTAGATTCTAGTGTTTATGATTTACAGGTATGGATGCATGCCGATCAGAACAAAACTGGGTTTCTTGGCCGTGCGGAATTTTATAATGCTCTGAGACTTGTAACTGTTGCACAAAGTAAGCGAGATTTAACGCCTGAAATTGTCAAGGCAGCATTATATGGTCCTGCTGCTGCAAAAATTCCTGCTCCACAGATTAATATTCCGGTTGCATCTGCACCCCAACCGAATTCAATGGCTGCTGCACCTGTCTCTCAGATAGGGTCAGTTGCACCACCATCACAAGGATTTGGATTTAGGGATCCTGCTGTTGCTAATGCAAATATTAACCAGAACTATTTTCCTCCTCCGCAAAGTCAGTCTGTGAGACCACCTCAAGCTATGCCTACTGCTAGTATGGTGGCTTCCGGTGTCCAGAACTCTGGCATGTCTAATAACTGGCTCAGTGGAAGGACTGCGCCTCCTAATGATCCCAGAGGAATCAGTCCTATGCCTTCTCCTGCACCCAGACCACAATCTCCAGTTTCAACACCTCTCCAACCAACCGTTAATGACTCAAAAGCATTAGTTTCTGGAAATGGGATTCCCTCCACTTCAAGTTTTGGAGGGGACGTGTTTTCTGCAATCTCATCTTTACCGAAACAAGAATCTTCTAGGTCAATGTATTCTGCAAGCAGTGCTTCCTCCTCATTGTCTGTTGTTCCAGTTTCCAGTGGCCCTCAATCTTCCACCAAGAACAGTTCAATCAATTCGTTGCAGGACGCATTCTCCTTGCAGCCTAAGGTTAGTCAGTTTCAGCAGCCTCAATCAGCTTTAAACCCAAGCCAGCACGCTTTCACATCGTCTGGTATTTCAGTGGGAATGGCAAACCCTACACCTGGCAATTTGCAGATTCCCTGGCCAAAAATGAAACCATCCGATGTTCAGAAGTATACAAAAGTGTTTATGGAGGTAGACACTGATAGAGATGGGAGAATCACTGGTGAACAGGCTCGGAATCTATTTTTGAGTTGGAGGTTACCTAGAGGTGATTTTCTCCCACTTTTATCTTTCTTTTAAGCCTTACTTAGATTTTTATAATTTGCCTTTATTCTTTTTTTTTTTTTGTTTTTCATTTGTTTTTGTTTTTCTTAATCATATATAATACGTTGGCTGTTTTCAGAGGTCTTAAAGCAGGTGTGGGACTTATCTGATCAGGATAAGGACAGCATGCTTTCATTAAGGGAGTTCTGCTTCGCCCTTTATTTGATGGAACGGTTTAGAGAAGGTCGCCCTCTTCCAGCTGTCCTTCCAAACAGTGTTATGCTTGATGGGACCTTGATGTCAATGACAGGTCAATCCAGGGTCTCGTATGGCAATGCAGCTTGGAGTCCGAGCCATGGAATAGGTTAGAGAAGTTTTTCATGTCTTCGTTTTTGCTTTCATTTTTTTGAATCCTTGCCAGATGTTTCTTCACAAACAATTTGTCCTCTTGTGGTTAGGTTTGGGACAGCAGCAAGGGATGTCAGGTGCTCAACCACTGGGACCCCCCGTTAATGTGAGGCCACAAATGCAGACTAGTGCTCCTCAGCCTGATGGCGTGCAATCAAATCAGCAGAGTTCAAGAGCACCAGTGTCGGAGGACTCATTTCTAGACCAACATGAAAATGGGCATCACTCTAAACCTCAAGAACCAGCCGCTGCAGGAAAAAAGGCATTTCCTTTGTTTTTTTATTCCATCTATTGCAGTTAATCATTTGCTTAAATCAGATTTCAGAATAGTCCCATTTTCTTTCCCTGCTATTGAAAAAAATGTTTCTTTGCTTTCTGTAGGTTGAAGAGGTGAAGAATGTGATATTGGATTCAAAAGAAAAGCTTGAGTTCTACCGCACAAAAATGCAGGAACTTGTGAGTAGCTTCGGTTATGATTCTTTTGCTTCTGGCCATTTGATAAGTGGACAATGGTTACAAATTTGATGCAGTAGCAATCAAAAGAGCTGAACTTGTTGATTTAGGTTTTCATATGTTTTGCATCCTAAGAAAAATCACAGATTTAGTTTGCTTACTGACTACATCATCAAATGATGAAGTTTGTCTGTTGATTGCTGCTTATAACGCTCGTATAATGAAAAAGGTGGTAAATTTGTAGTCTCTCTTTGGAACAAAAACAAACACTTCCATTTGACATCAACAGTTTTGTGATTCTGTGTTAGCCTGTCACTGGTGTATGGCCTTTTGATTGATGATAGAATGGCTTCATTTCGCAAAAGACTTGCTTTATTTAGTTCTTGAATAGTTGATCTCTGAAGTTTGTAATCAGTTCTATCGTAGTTCACATTTCTGTTTCTTTTTGTAATTTATGTTATTTGCTTTACAGGTTTTGTACAAGAGCCGATGTGATAATAAGTTAAATGAGATCACAGAAAGGGCATCTGCAGACAAGCGTGAGGTAATCATTTAAGATATATTGAATTTTGCAACTTTTATGTAACTTGCATGATTTGAATTGCTGTTTTTGAATCTGCTTTAAAATGTGCATTACAGGCTGAGACAATAGGGAAGAAATATGAAGAGAAGTACAAGCAAGTGGCAGAAATAGCATCTAAATTAACTATAGAGGAGGCGACCTTCCGTGATATCCAGGTAATAAAATTCAACAGCATTTAACTTGCTGAATTATTTCATGTCCCTCTATTGTTTCAGTATGCTAAAGTTCTTTTCTTATTTTAGTATTTTTGAAAATAAAGTATATTCGTTTTCTATAGGAGGGGTTACATGTTAAGGATATCCATCATTGAAAAACTGGGTTTGCTCCTTAGTTATGCTGTAACTTGTTAGATGATTTTTTTCTTAATCGGTTCCCTACCTAGGATTTGGTGCCTTGAACGGTTCTTTTCTTGTAAACTAACTCTCCAGTCAAAAAGAGAAATTGCTAAAATGTTTTAATTCACTTTCAGGAAAGGAAAATGGAGCTGAATCAAGCAATTGCTAAAATGGAACAAGGAGGCAGTGCCGATGGCATTCTTCAGGTAGGTTTTGAGCAATCAACTACAGCAAGCTATTTGAGATTCTAGACAAGTTTTCGTTTTATTGATGCAGCAGTGATATAATAGGTCCGTGCTGATCGTATACAATATGATCTTGAGGAGCTTATAAAGGCTTTTACTGAGCGCTGCAAGAAACATGGACTGCATGTCAAGTCAAGTGCAATAATTGAGCTTCCAAAGGGTACTCAAGTCTTTTTCTATTATCTGCTGCTTCATATTGGAGCAAGGAACCTCTGTTGGAGGAAAAATATATAACAGAAAGGATAGCAGCTGTAAACTAAAATGTTGGTTTGGTGTAAATATTTTGAAAAATATAACTTTTACCCCCTTATACGTATATATTTGTATATTCAGTTCTTCTCTGAGGTCTTGAGAACAGTAAATTCTGCGTGGTGGATTTTTTTTTTTCCGTGGTGATTTCCTTGGGTTAATACCATTTGAAATAGTATTATCATTTGTCAATATGTTTTAAGTTTCTTGTGACTGAGAAAATTATTACGACACGCTCTTTTATATGTGCTTTGTTTATCCTGCCACGATGCTTAATTGTTTTCATTCATGACACAATGATTCTTAAGGCTGGGCACCTGGCATTCAAGAGGGAGCAGCTGTTTGGGATGAAGAATGGGATAAGTTTGAAGATGATGGTTTGCCCTATATTCCCTCTCTTTTTCTACAGTTTTGTTCTCCATTATATGCTGTCATTCTGCAGATGCAAGAATAGCATAGTAATTTGAAAAAAGATGTTGATGGATTTTCCCCCCTGACTGCAAATTATAACTTTCAGGATTTGTCAGTGACCTCACAATTGATGTGAAAAATGTCTCCGTCCATCCAGCATCTCAGTCAAATTCTGTTCAGAGAGAAATACCTTCCCCAGATGGTGCCTTTGATAGTGAATCTGTCTTCAACCATAACGAAGATGAATATGCAAGAAGTCCCCGTGACAGTCCAGCTGGAAGAACAGCTGCTGGAAGTCCATCTCAAGAGTTTTCGGACAGTCATTATGGTAAAGGAGGTTCTGAAGCAGATGCAGAAACTCATAGGTGGGGTTTGATTATTTCTTTCTTATACCTTTCAACTTTATCCGTCTTTTTTAACAAATTAGCAATCACCTCTTATGTCATGCTGTCGTTGATTTGAAAATATCCTTGGACAGAAGTTTTGATGAATCAACCTGGGGCGCCTTTGGCCACAACGATGATGTTGACTCAGTTTGGGGATTTAATGCTCAGAAAACCAATGTGAGTCCTTACAACCTGAAGCACCTTTGTGGCTTATGAATTAATATTGAAACCTGTCGTACCTTTTCTTTTTTGGTAAAACATTCACCGCGTTGGTGTTTTTTATCAAGTTAAAGATGAAATAATTGTATTAGTTAGATGGTTTCTGCGTAGCATCGAACCGATAAAGCAAATTTTTATTTTAGAAAATACATTCTACCTTTAGGTGCTTCAAAATCATAGCTATGCCTTGGATTTTTTTGTTTCAAATCCGGTACATAGAAGTATACCTATATTAATGAGCCCGAGAACAACACTTCAGTAGCATCTAAAATGTGTTTTTGACCTTTTTGCTTAGAAATTTGCTTAGCCTATATTAGTAAGCCCGAGAACAACACTTCAGTAGCATCTAAAATGTGTTTTTGACCTTTTTGCTTGGAAATTCTCTGTTCTAGCGTCTTGTTGGGACCCATTGACAATTTGACATGTACATTAGATGAGGGTTTCAACAATATAGATGCATTTGCCTTCTGAGTAACATTAGTGAAGTTTAATAATTATCTTTTTTATGACGTAGATGTATTATTTGCGTAGTTATTCTTATCCTCATACTTTCATTAGCATTGGCTGCTTGTTATTGTATTGTTTTTATACATGTAACATTATCTAAAATGAAAAATATGTTTTTGATTACATTACATTGTATCTTGAATTATTTTTATATTGGATGTCACACTTCAGGACACGGATTCAGAAAAGAACAGAGATTTGTTTGGGTCGGATAGTTTTTCTGTTAACCCAGTAAGAACTGGATCTCCACAGGCAGAAAGCTCCTTTCAGCGAAAGAGCCCCTTTGTTTTTGATGATTCTGTGCCTGGCACTCCACTCTCCAGGTTTGGAAACTCGCCAAGGTACAGTGAGGCTGGGGATCACTACTTTGACAATTTCTCACGGTTTGATTCCTTCAGCACACATGAGGGCGGATTTTCTTCCCAGCCTGAGAGGCTCACGCGGTTCGATTCCATAAACAGCTCCAAAGACTTTGGCCAGAGCTCTTTCACGGACTTTGGCCACAGTTCTTTCACAAAGTTTGATTCCATAAGTAGCTCGAGAGATTTCGGCCACCATCCCGAGAGGCTTACAAGGTTTGATTCCATAGACAGTTCAAAGGACTTTGGCCACGGTGGTGCGTTCTCGTTCAATGACACAGACCCATTTGGTTCATCCGGTCCGTTCAAGGTCTCATCTGAGAGTCATACTCCGAAGAAAGGTTCTGATAATTGGAGTGCTTTTTAGTTGGCGGTTTTCTCCGATTTACTCTCCAAGCACTGTTTAGTGTTCCCCATTTTTGCGTTAGGGGTTTGATGAATTCACGGTAGCTATTTTTTGTGTGTTGTATAGTTTTGAACTATAGATGAGTCAGTTTTATTATTGTCTGTACGACCCGCTTGCGCCTTCAAGACTATGTATTGTTTGTTTCATTTTTTGGGTATGCAAAGATTGGAAAAAAGTAAATAAACATATTATTTAATATGGTATTTGCTCGCCATGTTTTTGTTTTTCGGTTTTTTTTTTTGCCCGAAAGTCATTAATCTGATTCTTATGCTGGGAATATTTCCAAATAATAATATGAACTTTGATCTTTCGGATACTTTTCATTACATATGATCTAATTTGCAAAGCTTGCTCGGTACCATATCTATCACTGAAGTTCTATTGATTTTAAAAACTGATAATCACCATGCACACCTTTTTAGTTTTTTCTTTTGTACAGAATCCTAGGGTCGCCCATTTTCTTGATTAATTTGAAAGTCGAACACTCATTTTATTAATTTGAAAGAAAATCTCACTTTTCAAACCTTAAAACTATACCATCTGGCATCCGCTGTTCAAAATTAAGTGCATTAATAATTCGTCATCGTAGTGATTTCTAGAAAAAGAATCCAACATCGTATTGACAGCCATGAGCCCATGACGTCATCCAAAACAACCATAAAAACAAAATTGTATTCAATTGTTTTTCTGGCATCCTAATCAGATCATTGACATAACTTCCTTCAAATTCATCAAATTGCAACTATCATGTAATTCAATTGTTTCAGCAATCACAATAGCGAATGCTTTAAAAGCAGGCAAAAAACTATTCAACTCTTCAAACTCAGTTTTTTTTTCCCCTAAACAAACAGTATTGTCCATTCCATAAAGACATTCTATCATAAAAACAAGACTACCATGTTAACAAAACCCGACATAATAAACTAAAGACTGAAAATTAGAGAAGAACAGGGCAACTTCACTCAACATAGGATAAAACGAAGCCCCAACCTTCAACGCAACCTCCTAGCCTCCCTCTCGGACTCGAGAAGGGTCAGAATATCACCTTCCCTAACAGGTCCCTTGACGTTCCTCATGATGAACCGATTCTGATCATCCAGAAACTTCACTCTTACCTGAGTCACTTGTCCTCTGGACCCGGTCCGTCCCATTACTTTCACCACAACAGCATGTTTCACCTGAGATTCCATCCTTCACCACCCCAACAAAAATATATATTTAGAATTACACTAAAACCAATCATTGATAACAAAGGTTAAACATAAAATATTAGTAATCACCAGCCCACAAATAATCTAACGTTAGATCATCGGTACCAACATACACAAAACCAAAAAATATTGTTCTTCATGAAAAGGTTTCATTCAATCTGAATAAGTTGGAGAAATATGGTCTTTGTCAATTCTACATTGTTAAACCTTGAACCGTAAAATTATTGACTCTCTCTCTCTCTCTCTCTCTTGTTGTTCATGAATCAGAAACTGGCCGTTAAACAAGCCAATAATCGTTCTATGAATCACCAAAATAAACAAATTAATTCTCAATTATTAGGTGAAGTAATTTACATAAACCCTACACATTAAAATTATTTTCTTCAGAAGAATTTCACCATAGACAACAATTGTACTTTAAAAAAGAAATCAATCTTTCAATCAACATAACGAAAGAACATCAGCTAAACTAAACAACTAAATAATTGGATCCAAAATCAATTTGGCGTCTAAAAGATCTCTGAAACAGAAATTTGTCACAAAAAAAAGGCAGAAAAAGGTGAATGAATTCGTAAAGGAAATAATAGCAACGATTTGAAAGTGGGACTGACCTTCGCGAGTAGGGAAGGGAAGAGAAGAGAAGAGAAGAGGAGAAGAGGGGGAGGGTTCTTGGCAAGCAACGATTTGAGCTCGACGGCGCTTTGACGATAGGGAAGCATAAAACCCTGTCACCCGTCTTATACGGGGAATTTTTTTTTTGGCCTTTTTACATTATTACCCCTAAATTTATTGTACAGCTCCAAAATATCCCCTAAACTTTTATAATTTTGAATAGTTTCCCTTGAACTCAAGAATTTGTAACAAAACATCCCAATTAATAATGATATCGTAGGAAAATTGACATGTTGTTGCACATAGCTCATTATCACAATAAAAATCTTTTTTAATTATTATTAATCTCAATTTATATTTAAAAATAACTGAATTTTCTAACTTTGATAGTTAATCAATGACTCCAAACTCAATAAATTTGAGTAACAATAGATAATTATATTATTAATTAATGATACATATGCGAGTCACACGTTAATATTTGTTAAAAAGAAAAAACATCGTTATTAACTATAGATGCTTTGTTGCATATTTAAGTTCAAAACATAAATTGTGTCCACAAAATAAGTTCAAGATGAAACAATACAATTCACCCTTTTTCTTTTTTCCTTTTTGCAATAATTGTGAGCTTAAATATACATTTTTTAATTATTTTTTAAATCCCTCTTTTATTTATTTATACATTTATTTTTAAGGAAACCTTGCCCACAAAGGAAAGAACGACAAAAACAGTTAATATGATTATGCATTTTCTTCAATATCCTAAAAAAGCGCCGTTTATTTTCCAAATAAAGAAAAGAAAAGAAAAAAGTCAGTGAAAAACAAGTTTTTTTTTTTTTTTTTGCTTCGAGTCGTTTGCTTTGCATGTTGTCGTTTAATGTTTTTATTGCCGTCGTTTCCTGAAATCAGCTCACGTTGCTTCTCTTGTTCTCATTTTCAGTACCTTGCCGTTTATGCGATGCTATCTTTTGCTTAGTTTGTTGCCGTAAAATTCAGAAAACGGTAACCAGTTTAACACACGACATTAAATAGTTAACAACAGTAAAAGGTAAAACGTAGGGTAAAGATAAATCTTTTAATTTTAAAATGTGATCTAACGTAACAATAATAAAGCAAAATACAAGAGTTATACAAAACTTATAAAATGAAAACTTTTCTTTAAAAAAAATTCAGGTACATTTTGGAATTCCCAATAGAGTTGCTCTGAAGTTGCAAAAGATTCAGCAAGTGCTATGATTATTAGATGATTCCTTGTCTAATTCATATTATTTACGATGCCAAAAATAAGGAGGTCAATAGGCAAAAACCTCCACGTTCAAGCTCATAAGTTACGAACAACACATTTAAAGTGAGCATATGAAAAATCAGTCTTTGGCGCTAACGAGAGAGCAAGAATAAGCTTGATAAAAGCATTTTTTTGGGGGTCAGCCCCTGGTTCCTTCTATTTCTGCCTTGATATCATCAAATGCAGAGAGCAATGTTGAGCGCGTGTTGGCAACTTCTACAAGCTTCTCCAGTGCTACAATGGAATTAAAGGTGAAAATAATCAATATGGGAAAGAAGAGAATGATCTTGCAGACCAGCTCAGAAAAATTATTCACCTGTCTCAAATGAAAGTTGGGCAGTTCGAAGCTTTGGTGAAACCAAAGTGCCGAATACAGATAGTGATTTTATTCGCTCCTTCTGAACCTAAACCAGTAGGAAAACAAGACTTATTGATTCAGAAGACTGTTGACCCTAATCCATGTATGTCCGTTGAGTGCTACAACTAATAATTCCATTTATGCCTCTGTTTTGTAAGAGGGAAAGTGGAAGAACGGATACAGGTGGGAGAAATGAATGGATCGGGTGAAAGGGTGAGGGATTCAAAATCTTCCACAGGACTTCAGTTTTGAATCCTTCTAAAGTTGGAACATTTGGAGTAGGGAACCATACGACGTACGGTGATAGAAAAAACTGTACTTTCTCCATTTTCTTCACCTAGGTTATGTTTTGAATCCTTCTAAAGTTGAAACAGTTGGAGATGGTTTTCACACCAAACACAATAATAGAGCCCGTCCTTTCTCCATTTTCTCACCTAGGTTATACACTTATCATTCCTTCCTTCATGTTTATTTCCCTCATACCAAACACAGTCGTGGTCTCAGTACGACAATACATTTACACTACTAAACTGAATTATTTCATTTCCACTTTGTTCACTAAAAGCATGAATCATGATATACTGGGAACTTACTTGATCATCAGCAATAAGTGAAGCTCCATTTTGTGGTGACGTTTTTTCTGGAGTTTCTTCTCCCAAAACAGAAAACAACAGGAGAAAAGCAGCACCCAGTTAGAAGAAGCCAAATAAGTTACAGCAAAGTGGCACTGTGAATTCTAATATTCCATGAGTGAGCCTATCGAATTACAAACAGGAAGAGCACAAGTATACCGGGTAGTGGAGATATGCTCCGATGTCGCAGCTGTGGTCCATCAGACTTCTCCTCCCTAAATTTTCCCTCCCCGGAGCCATTTTCCCTATTACCAGAAGATGTCCATTTGCTCAATGTAAAGTGTGCTTTTCCTACTCCGGAATTATCTACTGCAGATCACATATCATTAGACATTCTGAGGATGCAATGCCATGCATACATTTATGTACATCAATGTGGCATAAACGAGAATCTAGAAAATCAATAGCATATAGACGCAGTCCTAGGATAATTAGAAAGGGAAGTTTCCTTGAAAACATCTCAAGTGGAGCTTTGTAGATTGCTAAATTGATAACCATAGTTATTGGATCCCTTTTTCTCTTGTTTTTAGTTTTTATTTTGTATTACCCAACTGCCCCTCAAAAAAATGATCATCATCTATGGAACAGTACAAAAACTACTGCTATAAATTCGCAAATGCCCTCTAACAATGCATATCACACTCATCAAGCGTGACACAAAACATTTAAGAGAAAAGGCATAAAAGAATTTTTACCATCATCTTGAGTAACTCGCAGGGATGTAGAAGCAGAGTGGAATTTCAAGTTCAACAAGGCACCATTCACACGCGACGCACCCATGGAATGTCTAGCGCTTGCTAATTCCAGCCATCCCTGTCACACAACTTGCAATTTAGAAATATTCACCAAAACCTACACAAAATCCTCAAACATATATAAAATCTCAACCCATGGAATGTCCACAGGTTAAGTGTGCATGCGCACGCATTAAAAAAGCTAGCAAATAGCCATTTCCACTCCAGCCATGCTTTCCAAAAATTTTTTTAAATGAATTTTCTACATTGCAAAATTAGTACTCATTTCTTATCATGATTTTCTTCTCTAAAAATCTTAAAATTAATCATTTTCACTGCATATTAATTCAAATTTCTTCTTATAATTTCCTTGTCAAAATCTTTGATATTTATCTTCTTCCCTGTAAAATCAACACCAATCTCTTCAATATAATTTCCTTGTCTAAAATATAACAACTTAATCTTGTTCCCTGCAAAATTGACACTAATCTCTTCACCATAATTTCTTTGTCTAGAAAGTATGAAATTAATCCTCCTCACTGCAAAATTAAGAATAATCACGTCATCATAATTTCCTTGCCTAAAAAGTTTTATATTAACCTTCTTCCCTGCAAAATTAATCTTCTTCGCCACAAAATTAACATTAATCTCTTTATCATAATTTTCTCAACCAAAAACTTAAAAATTATTCTTAAATTAATCTTAATTTATTCGTCCAAATTTCCAAGTCCAAGACTTTTGAAACTAATCTTGTCTAGTGCAAAGTTATTACTAATCTCTTCAGCATAATTTAGTGCATTAGCAAGATAGCGATTGGGATTAGGGTTAAGGTAGAAAGAAAGGAGTAATTAGAACCTGACGGAGTATGGACGAAAGTGCATCCACTTGGACAAGATAGTCGTCCAAGGAATCCAGAAACTGCAACACATGTCGGTCGTCCAGATGATGATATCGTTTTTCATTTTGCTCCTTATTCCAAGTGTCATTTTCTTCCTCTTCTTCGATCTCGGAGCTCTGTGTGTGGGGATCTTCTTCTTCAAGTGCCATATTCATGGAGTTCATCAGACATTTCACAAATGGTTCGGCTACAGTCTTGTGAAGGTTATCATTGTTATTTCTTGAATGTTTTGGGGATAATATCATAATAATCGCATAGACATGGTCCCAAACGGCCCCGTTTTTTTAGGCTGCTTTCAACAAAAATGGTCAACCCATCATTAGGTAAAGCAAAAAAACAAATTAAACACATGTACGAAGTTTTTATTCCTTTTTTTTTTAATAAATAATCCTATCTTTTTTATCCATAGACTGAAGAAGAGCACGTCAAGACGTTAGTTCAATATCTTGTTGTCCTTTCTTTTATTCCCTGATGGTACAAATTTCTTGTTGTCTAATACGTGAACTAGTCATTGAACTTTCTTCTTAATGCAAAATACAAACACATGATACTCAATACTTTATTTTTTTTCATTATACAGAAAACAAAAAAAGAAAGAAAAATAAATTAAAGATAAAAGGACAGGACACAATTGTTTTTAGCTTTGAAAAAGTACCTGGCAGTCCACTATTCTTTTAATCTAATTTACACTGCAATTACAAGAGGGGGGAGGGAACGTTCTTCCACTATTTTAGAGTGAAAACTAGATGTGAAAAGAATAATGAAAAGAGCTTTAAATGTTGCACTGTCCGTCTAATAATTATCAGATTAGAAAAATATATATATAGATATATATAAAAAAAAAATTTAAACGAAAAAAGAAAAAAAAATTATAATAGAATTTTTTGGGATCACAAGTTATAAGGAATTCAACATATAAATCCAAATGTTGCAAGACAGAACATAGAATCAAGTATCAAAATTGCACTCCTATTATTATTATAGGAAATACGAACAAGAACCAAAACCTAAGTTGTATGGGGAATGTTAAGCGCACTTACCTCAATCATTACACTACCACCATTAAAAATGGTGCTTTTGTTTTGTAATAGAACAGGTTTTAATAAGCATTAAATTAAATTTCTAATTGTTGAATTTATAAATGCCCATGTAAATTATTACATATATCATAGGACAAAAAAATACCCGACTCAATTCTCAACCCATGGAATGTCCACAAGTTATGTGTGTGCGTGCACGCGCATTAAAAAAGCTAGCAAATAGTCGTTTCCACTCCAGCCGTGCTTTCCAAAAAATTTTTAAATGAATTTTTTACACTGCAAAATTAAAACTCATTTCTTATCATGATTTTCTTCTCTAAAAATTTTGAAATCGATCATCTTCACTGCTTTTTAATACTAATATCTTCATCATAATTTCTTTGTCAAAATCTTTTAAACTTATCTCGACCCCTAAGAAGAGACATAGATATATTGCAACAAATCAAGAGAAAATTGATAAAAGAAATCGGGTGTTTTCACGTCTCACCGTAGTGCCCGGTTTGTCTTGATTTCCGATTGATGAACAAGAAGGAAAATGGAACTATTGGATTTTTTGACTCGCCTCCGGCTACGTGTCCTTTGGCCGCCCACCACCAGTTAGACTTAGACCAAAGTGATTATATATTGGACTTAGACCAAAATGTAATTAATCTATGCAGTCCGCTTGAATGGATTAATTTACTTTTGACATTCATTATCAATAATCTTAATTCTAAATAAGTAAATGACTTCATGTATAACACTGGTGTACTTTGGTCTAAAAAATAACAGCTTAATCCTGTTCATTGCAAGAATGATACTAATCTCTTTACCCAATCATTATTTTGCTAATGCACTAAATTATGCTGAAGAGATTAGTATTAACTTTGCACTGAATAAGATTAGTTTCAAAAGTTTTGGACTTGGAAATTCGGACGAATAAATTATGATTAATGACCAATTTCTAAGTTTTTGGACAAGGAAATCATGATAAAGAGATTATTAATGTTAATTTTGCGGCAACAAAGATTAATTTTTACACGGAAGCAGGTTAATATAAAACTTTTTAGACTAGGAAATTATGGTGAAGTGACTATACTTAATTTTGCAGGGAAAAGATCAATTTCATACTTTCTAGACAAGGAAATTATGGTGAAGAGATTAGTGTTAGTAATAATCATCCTACAACCAATTTAACATAGATGATCTGAATTGGCATAGACAAAACTATAAGTTACTTACAAAAACCTTAAACACTAAAAATCTTAACTAGTTTATTTTGTAGAGAATAATGATCTTTCTTAATTCTACAGAAACTGTTCTTTGAATGAAGCATTCTCCGTAAAACCCGTAAAGAAGACAATAACTTGTATTACCATGCATGTTTCACTGCCGAATCCATTCGTCACACCCAAATGTAAGAAAACTATAAATATTGGCATAAGCCTGTAAGCCCTAAAATTATTGGTCTCTACTGGGTTGTTATTATAATTATTATTTTTTTAACGAAAGGGGATCGAATCAGAAATTGGCCGTTGAATGAATTATTCACCATAAAATTTGTCTAAGGAAACAATAATCGTGCTACAATCACCAACATAAACAAATTAATGCTCAAATATCAGGGGAAGTAATTTACATAAACCCTAAATCTTAATTACCCCATAAAATTCGAAAAGAAGATAACAACTATACTACAAAAAACTCTATCTTTCAATCACTATAACGAGAAGCAATCAACCAAAACAAACACATCAATAATAAGATCTAGAATCAAGTAAGCATCCAAAACATCTCCGAAACAGAAATTTATCCAGAAAAAAAAACATAACACGAAAAACCAGAAAAAAGTGAACGTAATGGAAACAAGAGAAAGAAAGTAACAATAATGCTGCAGAATAAGGAGGAAGAGAGGGACTGACCTTCGCAAGTAAAGTAGAGAAGAGAAGTGAGGGCGGGGGTGGGTTCTTGGCAAGCAACAATTCGAGCTCGACGACGCTTCAACGGGGTAGAAAACCAAAGCCCTGTCACACAAATTATATATGGAAGTTTTCGGCCTTTTTTACATCATTACCCCTGAACTTGTCACCTAGTTCCATTATACAGCCAATAACTTTTTGAGTTTTTAAGAGTTTCCCCTGAACTTAAGAATTTGTGGCAAAACATCCCAACTAATAATGATAAAAATATTTCAATGAAAATTGACTTCTTGTTGCACGTAGGTCATTAATCAAGCTCATTATTGTTAATATAATTTATAATTAAAATAAAGTTAACTCAAAATTTTCTATTTGATATTTAACCAAAATTAAAACCTAATAAATTTAAATTTCTGTTTGTTTTCAATATTATATTTACATTGCATTTAAATACAATATAATTTTTATTTAAACGTAAAAACATTGTATTTAAATGCCAATAATATCACATTATAAATCCAATATAATCACTTTTTTAATCATTTTACTTTTTCTATTATTTTTATTAATTATATCATATATTCTCTTTCTCTCTTTTTTTTTCTCTTTACTTTTACCTATTACATCACATATTCATTATTTAAATACTTTTCACCTAAACACACATTGCATTTGAATGTAATGTAAATATTTTTACTCCAAATGTAAATTGTATTCAATGTATTGTATTCAAACGTAATATATTTATCAAATGAAATCTTAACTATAATATATAAAAATGACTCATCTATAAGCCACATGTCAATCTTTATTATTAAAAGAAAAAAAACATGTTATCAGCTGGAGGTGTTTTGTTACATATTTCAAGTTCAAAACACAAATTTTAACCACTCAACGAGCATGTGTTTGGTGAAACAATTGGGTTTGAGAAAAATTTGACATGAGTTAAGTTGGAGTTTAAGTAAAAAGTGTATGATCGTTTATTTTTGGTTTTGTTCTCTTAATATTAAAAGTACAAAAATGCCTTTCATTCTCCTTCTTTGACTGCCTTTTCATTGTCACGTATCGATTTATGTGACGACTTAATCAATGGCATGTGATTTTTTTTTTTTTTGGCTTGGCTTTATTTTATGTCTAATATGTAGACGTGAACATGTGTGCTACGGTCGTGTATCCTAAAATTACGTCGTTTATTTTCCCAAAAGAAAAAAGAAAAAGCAAAGAAAAAGTCGATGCAAAACGACGTCTTCTGCTTCAAGTCGTTTGCTTTGCTTATTGTCGTTTAAAGTTTTTGTTTTCATCGTTTACCGAAATCAGTTCATGTTATGGGCATTTGTTTTTGTATTTTGAAAATGATTTTTCATTTTCAAAAATATAAAAAATAAAAACAGTCTCAAAATAATGTTTATTTATTCAACGTTTTTAAAACCATTTTGAAAATATAATTTTCAACTATGTCCTTTTTTTTGGTTTTTTGAGAATGAAAAAAAATTATTTTCACTTTTTTATTTTCATTTTCTCCCTTCCTCTCCTTTCTCTCTCTCTGTCTGTGCAGCATTGATGATGACGACCATGTCTGATAATGGCATTCATCTTCGACGAAGGGTGACGACTATGAACTGGTGATGACCCCCTCGCGACGACGACCAATGACTTGCAACAACGACCATCGACTCACAATCCAAATTTTTTTTTTAATTATGACTAATAATTTATTTTTTTGTTATTTTTTTAACTTAAATATAAATATATTTTCATAAAATACTTACTTATGAAATTAGTTTTTAAAAATATAATCAACAAAGTTTCATTTTTACGTTTCTCAGAATATAAGTTCAGAAAACATAACCAAATACAATTTTAAAAATAATCTCAATATAATTTTTAAAACATTCTCATTTTATTAAAAACAAAAAACATTTTAAAAATAATACCAAACACAACCGTTGTTTCTTCCATCCACATTTTAAGTTTCTTGATATTTATGCGAGGCTATCATTTGCTTAGTTTGTTGTCGTATAATACAGAAAATGGCAACAAGTTTAACACAACGACAAGAATGGTGGCAATAACAAAGACTTTGACGTCTAGTAGTAAACAACAGGAAGAGTTAAACATTACAATACGAAAAGACACAGAATGGGGTAAAAAAACAGTAAAAAGGGAAAACGTAGGGTTAAGATAAATCTTTTTTTCTTTTTGAAAAAGTAAATCTAACGGTAATTAAATAAAAAAAAAACAAGAGCTATATTAAAAAAATAAAATATGATTACAGATATAATATAATATTAATATTATATTGATTTTATTAAAAGATGTAAAGTTAAAACCTGTTATCCGAAGTTAAAAAGAAAAAAGAAAATAAAAACCTTCAATAAAACAGAAATTAAAAAGTAAAAATTTTATTATAGAAAAGTTTAGTTACTTTTTGGTTACTTTG
The DNA here is from genome assembly GCA_035233585.1 of Antiaris toxicaria. Taxonomy (NCBI): domain Eukaryota; kingdom Viridiplantae; phylum Streptophyta; class Magnoliopsida; order Rosales; family Moraceae; genus Antiaris; species Antiaris toxicaria. The sequence continues at coordinate 27,323,708 of CP141160.1, forward strand.
AAATCTTTAAATTCCCAATAGGGTTGCTCTGAAGTTGCAGTCCCTTGCCCTCTCACTAAAAAGATTCAGCAAGTGCCATGATTATTCAGATGATTTCTAGTATTATTAAAATCATTTACAGTGTCAAAAATTAGGAGGTCAATACGCAGAAACCTCCATGTTCAAGCACACAAGTAAAGAATAACATATTTAAAGTGAGCACATGAAAAATCACCGTCTTCAGCGATAACAGGAAAGAGCAAGAAAAGACTTGATAAAAGCATTTTTTCAGAGCGTCGGTCCTGGGTTCCTTCTATTTCTTCCTTGACTTGATCGAATGCAAATAGAGATATTGAACGTGTGTTAGCAATTTCTACAAGTTTTTCTAGTGCTACAAAGGAATAAAAGGTGAAACTAATTAATATAGGAAAAAAGAGAGTGATTTTGCAGACCAACCCAATAGAGTTATTCACCTCTCTCAAATAAAAGTTGGGCAGTTTGAAGCTTTGGTGAAACTAAAGTGCCTAATACAGATAGTGATTTTAATCGCTAATTTCGTACCCTAAACCGTAGGAAATCAAGATTTATTGGATCAGTGCATGGGGATGACTATTGTATTGATTTCAATATTGAAAATCATAAATCTCAAAAACACTATATCAAATTATCGAGAATAATTAGAGAATACATATCTGAATCTATACTAATAAATTGTAATGAGATGGATTCTTATACAATCGAATATCTTTAGATTCTTAAAATATCCTATAGATTCTTTTTCTCTTTAATAAGAAATGAAGAAAATAGCAAATATTACGTATGATTCAACTTAGTTACCACAACGATTATAATAACCCTCTCGTCAATTCTAATTCAATTAGTATTTGGTTTTTACATATTAAAACTCATATCTAATAGATATATCTAGAGACTAATTAATAGATAACTTATTTGATCTTATTAAATTAGAGAGCTCATAATATAATTTTTATTTAATATGTAAGCTCATAATAAGACATTAACAAATTCTCAATATGTTGACACCAATGCATGAAAGTCAGTTGTGTTAGGTTCGCCCATGTATTGGGCTAGACAAATAAGTAGGGCAAAACCCAATATTACTTAAAAAAAAAGAGAGAGAGAGAGAGAGAGAGAAATTATAGTAAATAAACCATCTTCTTTAGAAGTAAATAATAGAATTTTAAACATTTGAAAATTTATAGCATTATCTAATTTTAGTGTAGGTAATGTCTCCATTTTACCTTTAAATTGATTTTTAGTTATTTACACCTCTTTTCTCTCTTGTTCCACATATTCTCTCTTTTATCCCTTAGATTCTTTCTCTCTCTCTCTCCCCTCAAATTCTTTCTCTCTCTCCGTTGGAATTTCGTCGCCAAAGGAGATTACGATTGCCCTTGACTTCGTGATGGAGAAGCTGTGGTCGGACTTGGCAAATTTGCGATCTCTAATGGTTAAGCCTTCGATCGTGATTACTTTTGCTTCTTTTTCTTTGTTTCTCCAAGTTTGTAGTTTTTCTTTTTTGCAAGTTCCTCGTCATAGTTGTATCTCCATTTTTCCCAACTAGTGAGCTTGCAATCTCGACAGTAGGATGGTGAATCAAAGTTTATGATAACTATTTTTTTAGTCATGAGCTTGCAATCTGGTCGAAGTTGAGATACTAGCCATCACGATCTTTATCTCTATTGCAATTTCCACCATCATGATTTAGTCAAAGCTTCTAACTGGTATGATCTTTATCTTCATCAAGATCCAACCGTTATGTGAGGTTGGTGATGAGATTCCAATGTCGCTAACCAGTGGAAGTTCCATGGCTTTGTGATCTATGGTCGAGCTTTGATTGAGGCTGCCAGTTGCAGAGATTTGATGTAGCTTCGAATGTGATGGTGATAGCGACGGTGTGGTGGTAGTGACAGCGGCAGTTTTTTAGATTTTAGGTGGTTGGTAGGTTTGTGTCCATTTTGGGTTAGAATTAAGATATTTTAAATTTGGGACTATATTTCAAAATTGATAAATGATTTATCAAAATTGATAAATTAATAATTTATGAAATCAAAAATTTACATGGGTAAATTAAGAATTTATAATTAATTACAGCGGTAAACTTAGTATTTACGAATAATTTACCAAAATAAAAGGAATTATTAAATTTGGGATTTTTTTTTGTAAAATCAGTAAATTAAAATTTACACAGTAAATTAATAATTTACAGGATAAATCAATCAATTAATAAACTATTATTTACAAAATAAAGAATTTATACTGATAAATCAATAATTTATATTTAATTACATTGGTAAATTAATAATTTATAAGATCAACAGTTATTTGTTTATGTGATAAATAAATTATTTATAAAGTAATAAATAATTTACCAAAATTAATAATAAATGGTTTACAAAGTAAAAAAAAAAAAAAGATTTATTAGATAAATTTATCAAAATTTATCGAGTAGTGAAATAATGTTTGTTGGTGCTTAAATTTGACATGTGAATCCTTGTGGCAAGCTCTTCTCATTTATAGGTTCTAATTTTGAATTGGTATCTTTAAAATGATTCTCTAAAATACCCACTTGAGATCTATAATTGATTTATTTTATTGCTATGTGTTGAAATCCATCTAGTTGATGATGTATCTTGTTGTTTAGCCAAGATTGTGTTTGATCTTTATGATTGTGAGCTTCTAGTTGTGTATAGGGAGAAATTTTATAATCCTATTATTGTTGATATAGTGAAAGTTGATATCAGACTATAGTCCTGTGATTTTTTACTTTGTGTTGGAAAGTTTTCTACGTAAAAATTAATGTCTCTTGTGTGGTTGATTATTTTTATTTATTGTTGTTTTAGTTGGTTTGTTGGCTTTGTGAAATTTTCTTTGGAGAATTCATTTTTCACACAAAGAGGAAAAGGTTTAATTGATGGTTTTTACAACAGGTTGAGTGCTACAACTAATAACTCCACTTATGCCGTTGTTTAGTAAAAGGAAAGTGGAAGAATGGATACGGGTGGTAGGAAAGAATGGACTGGGTAACAAGGCGAGGGATTCAAAATCTTCCATAAGATTTTAGTTTGAATCCATTTAAAGTTGAAACAGTTGGAGGTGAGAATCATACCAAAACGCAATAAAAAATATATTTTCTCCATTTCCCTCACCTAGATCATGTTTTTGAACACTTCTAAAGCGAGAATAGTTGGAGGTGTGAATAGTACCAAACACAATAATAGAACCCGTCCTTTCTCTATTTTCCCTATGTTATCCACTTTCATTCCTTCCTTCATGTTTATTTCCCCCTTGCCGACCACAGCCGTGGTTTCAGCATGGCAATACATTCATACTACTAAACCGAGTTATTTCATTTCTACTTCGTTCTAAAGTATGAATCATGATATACAGGAAACTTACTTGATCGTCAAGAATAAGTGAAGCTCCATTTTGTGGTGAGGTTTTTTCTGGAGTTTCTTCACCCAAAACAGAAGACAATAAGAAAATCATCATCCGGTTAGAAGAAGCCAAAAAAGTTGCAGCAAACTAGTACTCTGAATTCTAATATTCCGTGAGTGAGCTTATCGTATTATAAACAGGGAGAGCACAGGTATACTAGATAATGGAGATATGCTCCAATGTCGCAGCTGTGAACCATCAGACTTCTCCTCCCTAAATTTTCCTTCCTCGGAGCCGTTTTCCCCATTGCCAGGGGATGCCCATTTGCTCAATCTAACGTGTGCTTTCCTAACTCCATAATCATCTACAGCAGATCATATATCATGAAACGTTCTGACGATGAAATGTCATGCATACAATTATGTACTTCAATGTGAGACAAATGAAAATCTAGAATCAATAGCATATAGATGTAATCATGGGATAATCAGACAACATCCCAAGCGGAGCTTTGTAGATTGCTAAATCGATAACCATAGTTATCGGATACCTTTTTCTCTTGTTTTTATTTTTTATTTTTCCATAATACCCAATTGCTCCTCAAAAAAATGATCATCATCTATGCAACGGTACAAAAACTACTGCTATAAATTCGTAAATGCCCTCTGATAATGCATATCGCACTAACATTTAAGAGAAAAGGCATAAAAGAATTTTACCATCATCTTGAGTAACTCGCAAGGATGTAGAAGCAGAGTGGAACTTCAAGTTCAACAAGGCCCCATTCACACTGGACACACCCATGGAATGTCTAGCGCTAGCCAATTCCAGTCATCCCTGTCACACAACTTGCAATTTAGAATATTCACCAAAACATACCCAAAATCCTTTTAAAAATCAAGAATCTATATATATAGATGTGGTTTCAATGGTCACTCTTATATTTATCCATCAATAATTATTATTCTTTTTATACATTTGATATAAATTGAATGGTTATAATGTTTTAGGTAGTTAGTCTAAAAAATTATGATAATGAACTCTGAACTAGTAAAACTCATTAAATACAATTATGGATAGACAGACAACTTATTATTAATTTATTGATATGATTTTTATAAAAATGATTATTTTATTAAAATGGAATTTGAATAAAATATTTATTTGTCTAATTTTTGAATCTTATTTGTGTGTGTATATATATTAAAAAATTTCTTTAAAAATTAGCAATGAACTCTTTTAGATCTTTAACCCCAATAATTTTTTAAAACCATTTTTTCTCCTGATTTGTGAAATTACTCCAAAAAATGCTAACGTAATTGTTTTGTTTTAAAACTAATTACTTCAATATTTTTTAACATAATTACTTCAATCATTTTTTTTATTTTTAAAACAATCATATTTTAAACGTAAAAGAACAAAAAAAATTCATGATATTATTTTCTAAAAAAAATAATTATAAAAAAAGCTTAAAGAATTAGGAATCAACTAGATTACTGTTGAAATTCACAATCTTTTGGACTTCAAGGTTTAAAAATAAAATAAAATTCTTGCAAAATTATTTTGTTTATTTAGGGAAAAAATTGAAGATTCAAATGTATAAACAAAGGTAAAAGACTATGTATCATGGTTTTAGTTCAAAATTTTGCTTCCACTGAAAATTTTTAACTTCATCAGTGATAGTAAAAATATATATTTTGATAGAAATTGAATAACATATCTCAAAGGCTACATATCATATCACAATCAAACCGAATTATAAATTAAGATAACGCATATAATCTTGTATTTCTAGATTTATTTCAATCCAAATCTAATAGCATGAATCTCTTAGAACACGCATTATTTTCACAACCGTATCACATTGTTATTTTAAATCACGTACATAGTTTTCTATTTCGAGGCTATTTCGATTGAAATTTGAGACTTGTCTTTTCAATAATATGCAACAATTTTTATGGAAAAAGAACTTAACAAAAAAAGAAAAGAAAGAAATAGCTTTTGAGTTTTCTTTTTAAAATATAATAAGTATAACCTAATGATAATTTTACATCGGATTCTATTAAAAGGTATAGAATTTGAATCTCTCCACTTTCAAATTAAAAAGAAGAAAAAAACAAAACGAATTCACAAAAATGATAAAGAACGTTATATGTGTTATTTTGTGAGCTCTTTTCCATTAAAAACGGAAGAAGAAGAAAGGGTGAAAAATCGAATTTATACAGTTAATAAATCATGTATATTAAATTGCTAATTTAACAAAAGAAAACGTTTTGTAATACTGATTATGAGAATATATACCATGATTATACAAAATATTAAGTGACACAAATATTTCATTTTTTTTTTATTTTCTTGCTAAAAACTTCATTTGTTGATACGAGACAACTTACTAAATAACTGAGCAAGTCAAGAAATAGAAACTTTTAGTCTTTATATTTTTCATCTACCGTATAATTTCATTTCAAAATCACAAAAATTGGTTTCTCAATAAGGATTACATAATCAAATTTACATGCAAATAATTTTATAGTAAATTTCTAGAAATGATAGTGTTTATTTTTATCTTTTTGCTTGATATATTTTTCACATTTTTTTGAATTCAAGACTTGTATTTTTATGAGGATTAATTTCAATAATTCTAATTATAGTGATTAGTAAAAAATCAAAATTTAATTATTTATATTTTTTATAATTATTATCAAATGTGGAGGTTTAAACAAATACTCATTAGTATTTGGTTTTGCATGTATAACTTTGAAACACCCTAAAAAGAAATGAGAATTTTATACTGGATGAAATTAATATCATAAAATGTTTAATAATGAAATTTTCATGTTAAAATCCAAGCTTTGTCTTTCTTGGTTGATGAAATTTGCATGTTACTAAACTTTCAATTACTTGTTTTAAGGTAGTATAAGAGAGTTTAAAAGGATAATTAATGACCAAGCAGCTAAGTTATTATATTTGGTAATCCTTTTTTTTTTTGAAATTATTATGTCTCACAATTTGTATTTTGTAAGGTTGTATGGAAATTTTCATTTGTTAATCAATCATGTATTAGCCGTTAATGAAATTTTTGAAAGAAATTTGTAAAAAAAAAATATAACAAAATTAAAATGAAAATTATAATGAAAAAAGGAAAAAAAGTTCTATTCAATTATCGAATTTTTGATTTCAAATATTCATTTGTCCACCTCCCATAATAATTAATATTTAAAATAAATTAGTTGTTTATTTATTTATTTAAAAAGAAAATTAATTATTAAACCTGCTATAATACGTTATGAAAAAAGTCATATCATCAATGCAATTAAGGTAAGCTCTATTTTTTATAATTTTATCTTGTAACTATTCATGGTTATAAAAGTATAGTAATTATTGAAAATTTTTCTCAATATGTATATATATATATATAGATATAAGTGTGCGCGTGCAAGTGCGGACATTAGAAAAGTCAGCAGATAGCCGTTTCAGAAGTGCTTTCCAAAAAAATTTTTAAACGAATTTTCTACACTGCAAAATTCGTACTCGTCTCTTACCATGATTTTCTTCTCTAAAATTCTTGAAATCGATCATCTTTACTGCATATTTATACTAATATCTTCAACATAATTTCGTTGTCAAATTCTTTGAAATTTATCTTCTTTCCCGTAAAATCACCCCTACTCTCTCCACCATAATTTCTTTGTCTAAAAAATAACAACTTTATTTTGTTTCCAGCAAAATTAACACTAATCTCGTCACCATTATTTCCTTATCTATAAAGCATGAAATTAATCCTCTTCACTTCAAAATTAAGAGTAATTACTTCACCGTAATTTCCATGTCTAAAAAGTTTTAGATGAACCTCCTTTTATGCAAAATTAATCTTTCTCACCACAAAATTAACATTAACCTCTTTATCATAATTTACTCATCCAAAAACTTTGAAATTAGTCTCCAATTAATCCTAATCTCTTCGTTCAAATTTCCATGTCCAAAACTTTTGAAACTAATCTCGCTTAGTGTCAAGTTAACACTAATCTCTTGAGTATAATTTAGTAGATTAGCAAGATCATGATTAGGATTAGAGTTAGGGTTAAGGTTAAGGTAGAAAGAAAGGCGTAATTAAAACTTGACGGAGTAAAGAAGACAATGAATTCATTTGAATGAGATAGTCATCTAAAAAATCTAAAAATTATAATGTATGTAGGTTGTCTAGATGATTATATCATTTTTTGTTTTGTTCCCATTTTGAGTGTTGTGTTAGTATCATGTTCGTATTGTGTTCTTCTTATTCTTCTCTGATCTTGAAGCTGTGTGTGTGGGAATCTTCTTTTTCAAGGGCCACGCTCATGGAGTTATGGTTCTGCTAAAGAGTCCTGTGAAGATTATCATCGTTATTTCTTGAATGTATCAAGGATAATATCACAATAATCACATAGATGTGGGCTCAATTGGCCTGGTTTTTTGGCTGCTTTCAACAAAAATGGTAGGGCCATTATTAGGTAAAATAAAAAAATAAATTTAAAAAAGGGAGGAGGAGGGAAATAGACCAAAATTAAAATTGAATAAAAATAAATAGCAGAAAAATTTTGAACCTTTAATAAATAGCATATTTTTGGTAAATAATGATTTACCATAATTAAAATTCTAAAAATACCCCTTATGTGTAAATCTTGTTAAATTTATTTGGAAATCATTTTTTACTTGGTAAATCATTTATTTACGTGTGTAAATCATTGATTTACCAATTCTCCACCCAGAATTTTCTCAGAATACAAGCAGATAGCTTTAAAATTTTACTGGTAAATCATTTATTTACGTGTGTAAATCATTAATTTACCAATTCTGCACCCATAATTTTCTCAAGAAACAAGCAGATAATTTCTCAAAAAAACAAAAACGAGAAGTCTAGCCCCCAACAAAAGTTCGTAGAAGAAAAAAAAAATAGCAGTATAAAAGTAAAATAGATCTTTGATTTCTCTTTCTAGATAGTTGATTTCCTAGGCTTCTTTGATCTTATTATGCTCTAGGAGATGTTTTAAGAGATCTATTTGTGCTTAGATTTTTAATTGTGAACGATGACATAGAGAGAGAAAGGGAAAGAAAGAGAAATAAAATCTAGAAAGGAATATGGGTATAATTGAAAAATTATATGACTCCTAAATCAAAATTGCTATTTATTTTCTAAATTAAGTAAATATGCTATTTACTTTTATTGACTAAAAGAATTGGCCTATTTATTACAATTTCCCTTTAAAAAATGTATGAAGTTTTTATTCATTTTTTTAATAATCCTATTATGTTTTTTTTTTTGGTAAATTTTTTTTAGTGTTACGAAAACTAATTTTACACCAAACGTAAAGTTTTACATTCAAATATAATTATTTTCAACAGTACTACGAAAACAATTACTATTCAAAAGTTTTTTAAAACAATCACATCAACTTTTCAACCCTAACTATTTATCTCTATTTTTACTAATCACGTTAACTTTTCAATTCTAAAATACTTTTAATCCAAACACACATTTTATTCAAATATAAAATAAATATTTTTTAATTAAATACAATACTAAAAAAAATTATATTCAAATATAATTAAAATACAATACGTTTACTAAACGCTCTCTTAAACTTGAGAAGAGCGAGTGAGTACGTTAGTTCAATATCTTGTTGTCTTCTTTTTTTTTTTTTCTTTACCTATGAGCGTATAAATTTCTTGTTGTCTAAAATACGTGAACTAGTCATTGGACTTTCCTCTCAATGCAAAGTACAAACACATAATACTTAATACTTTTATTTTTTTCATTTTACAGAAAACAAAAAAAGAAAGAGAAAGACAAAAAAAATGCATTAAACAAAAAGGAGCTGTTTTTAGCTTTGAAAAGGTACCCAGCAGTCTACTATTATTTTAATCTAATTTACATTGCAATGATAAGAGTAAAAAAAAATGTTCTTCCACTATTTTAGAGTGAAAACCAGACGTTAAAAGGATAGTGAGAGGATCTTTAGGGGGTGTTTGTTGTGTGAAACAAATGTTTTGAAAATAACTTTTTTCACCTCAACATCACTTTTTATTATTTATATATTAAAAATATTATAATAAATTCTAAATTTTAAAAATTTATAATTTTATGTATATAAATCTAAATGAGATGAAATTATTTTTAAAATTACATAGATTTTTGATAGGAACAGAATGATATCTATATTAATTTTTTTTAATTTTTAAAATTTTATATTTTTTCATTTCAAATAATCTTTTCTCCAAACATATTTTCTAAAACAATTTTTTTCTAATAAAAAAAATATCTCCAAAACGGCATCCAAACACCCCTTAGATGTTGCACTGTCTGTCTAATAATTATCAGATTAGAAAAAATATTCATATTTCAAGAAATTTAAAGGAAAAAAATAATTAAATTTATAATAAAATTTATTAGGATCACAAAGGATAAGGAATTCAACATATGAATCCATATATTGTAAGACAAAATATAGAATCAAAGCTGTTCAGTTGCTAAGGAAAAGGAAAAAAGAAAGGAGCTGCAAGCCTAATGTGGTTGCCTATGGCACCGTTATCGACAGTCTTTGCCGGGGCTGGTATCAAATTTGCACTCATTGTTATTATATTTATCATGGACGGGAGTGTTAAGCGGACTTACCTCAATCACTACAATAACACCACTAAAAATTATGCTTATGTTTTATCAATAGAACAAATTTTAATAAGCAATAGATTATATTTTCTAGTTTTTGCATTTATAAATATCCATGTAAAATAATACATATATCATAGGATCCTACAATTTTTTTAATCTTTTTTAAAAAATGATAAAAGTACGTTTCATGCAATAATAAACTTTAAAAGAAGATAATTAGTCGGACGAAGAAATGGAAGGGGACTTAACTAAAAAGAGCTCGGTGGTTGGAAAATGGAAAGCAATGGGCGATGGCCAGGCTGGCTGGTTTGGAAGTGGGGTCAACTGCGGGGGTGGGCGGGCTCCACACTCACTCTGGCTGTTGCTTGCTCCGTCTAACTTCTCTCATTTTTTTACACACACGCACACACACACACACACACACACACACATATGTATAGATTATATATATATATATGTGACACACACACATATGTATAGATTTTATATATATATATATGTGTGTGTGTGTACATGTATGTATGTACAGTACATGTGTGCTGGTCTCGTGTACCGCCGACGACTGTTCGCCTTAAAGTCAACCTTTTTCATGAATCATAGTCCTCCTGTTAATGTAAATTCCTAAATGATTTTTTGATTTTCCAAACATTTTAACAAAATTTTTTTTTATAAAATTTACACTGTTTATTTATTTGATTTTGTTGCTGTCATTTTGTTTGGTTTTCAACTGTTTGTCGGGTCCTTTTTGTTGGTTTCTTTCCTTCGTTCAAACCACGAGCCCATTTCTTTGGCTTTTCTTCTTTCTTCCTTCGAACGATAACAGGTAGAAGAAGAAGAAGAAGAAGAAGAAGAAGAAGAAGCAATAAAACCCTAATTCTGGTTTCTCTTTATCCATGGCCATGGCGGTAAGAGGACGAGGAGGAGAAGAAGCTTCTTCTTCGCTTCTACTCCGCTCAGCTACTTTAAATTAGACCTTGAATTCGAGCTTCTCTAGCCGACTTCGGTCAAGGTTTGTCTTCGATTTTCCCTGTTCTTCGTTTTTTTTTTTTTTTTTTTGCGTAAAATTACTTCTTTTTCAGTCTGAATTGTCTGTATTATCGAATTCAGTTTACCTGTAAGTTACCCGAATAAAAGTTGATTTGCCCATTGTGAATCCGATCAGTTGGGGAAAAATAAAATAAAAAAAGAAGAAAATTTGAGGATTTTGATTGGGGATTATCATGATCACAATCCCAATATGGTAGGTGCCGTTCTGCTTTTGATTTATTGTGCTAAAAAAACAGAAATTGGGAAAATTTGGGAGTTAGAGCAGTAATTCTATGAGGGATAATTATGGAATCTTCAAGTTTCGTAAGCGCTTAGCAATGGCAATGGCGATTTGAATGCGCTGTTATGGATTTGACTGTGCTTGGAAATATTCTGTACTAGGAGGTTGAAGTTAATTGAACTCCTCACGCTAGAAAAAAACTTCGGAGAGGGGAGGGTTGTGCATTCTTATTGAATGGTATATGGGTCCCTCGTATGGTGAATTGTCCACACATGCTCCCACGACGTTGGGATTAACTCGAACTTAAGATCTTGTCAAGGAGAACGAACACTCTTGCCACCTTACTAAATGACTGGTGGTGAAATTGTTGCTCTCCTTGTTTTTAAATGTAGCATCTATTCAGTTTGGGTTTCTTTGTTTTTCGTTTTTAGTTCGACCGAGTCACAACGACAGTGTATGCTAATAAAACATGCGTTAGTATAGATTTGATCGTGCTTAGAAATAATTTGTAGTGCTAATTTATGCCATTTTCCACCTGTTTATGGTTTCAGCTGAGAAGCTTTTTGTTTGAAATTTGTAATCAGTTATTATTGCACTAACGGGCGTGGCATCAAATTTAAGTTGTTTTTTGTTTTCATCAACCAACGAAATATGTCATGCAAAAAAAAAAAAAAAAGTTGTTGTTCATTCCTACTGTTTGTTGAATGAGTAATTTTATTTTTGTGCACTTTTGCCCTTTTGCATTACCTCTTTCGTTGAACCAAAATTAATGGAGTTGTTTTTTTGACATCACTTTTGCACAGTTGCTAATTTAGATAAGATGTCTGGAAGTTGGGATGGAAGTTATGATCCCGGCAGTCAGTCCGATGACAGCCATCTTTTTGAGAGAATGCACATCGAGCCTATTTATGACGCGTTCGTATGCCCTTTAACAAAGCAAGTCATGCGTGATCCTGTTACGTTGGAAAATGGGCAAACCTTTGAGCGTGAAGCAATTGAAAAGTGGTTCAAGGAATGCAAGGAGAGTGGAAGGAAGTTTGTATGTCCATTGACATTGAAAGAATTAAAGAGCACAGATCTGAAGCCTAGCATAGCTTTACGGAACACCATTGAAGAGTGGAATGCAAGGAATGAAGCTGCTCAGCTTGATATGGCTCGCAGATCACTGAACCTGAACAGTTCAGAAAGTGATGTTCTTCTGGCCTTGAAGTTCGTCCAGCACATCTGTCAAAAAAGCAGGTCAAATAAGCATATTGCACGAAGTGCGGGGCTGATACCCATGATTATTGACATGTTAAAGAGCAGCAGCCGTAAAGTTAGATGTAGAGCATTGGAAACTCTTAGAATTGTGGTGGAGGATAACGATGACAATAAGGTTTTTTTTTTTTATTTGTTTCTTTTATCACTTTTTTAATATGGAATTGTTAGCATCGACTCAAGGGACACATGTTTATTGGTTCTTTCTGTTTTGCAGGAAATATTTGCTGAGGGGGACACTGTCCGCACTATAGTCAAGTTCTTGTCTCACGAGCAGTCTAGAGAGAGAGAGGAAGCTGTCTCTTTGCTGTATGAACTTTCAAAAACTGAAGCACTGTGTGAGAAGATTGGTGCAATCAATGGAGCTATTCTTATGTTGGTTGGAATGACAAGCAGCAACTCAGAGAATATTTTGACTGTTGAAAAGGCCGAAAAAACACTAGAGAATCTGGAGAAGTGTGAGAACAATGTGCGTCAGATGGCTGAAAATGGTAGGCTACAACCTCTTCTGACACAAATTCTCGAAGGTACATTCACTGCCCTGACATCTTTAAGCTTGGAATTGATATTTGCAGAACTTGCACGGCTGATATCACTAATAGTTATTACCAATAGTTAATTCCAGTTAGCTTAAGCAACTTTGCAAGAGTGGGGTAACCTATTATCGTTGCTTGAAATTTGTTTTCGGGTATTCAAAGATATTAATTGATTTTTCTCTTTTCTTGTTTTCACGTATTGTGGGACTCCAGTTACTTTTTTAGACTTGTATGACTAGTCAGCATCCAAGAAGCGTTGCTCAAGCCATTCTGTATTCTTTAATTTTTTAAGTTCAGGAATATTGTTTTAATATGCTTGAGTGGGTTTAAACTGTAGTCCTCTTTGATTTATTTTTATCATGGTGCTGTTAATTTGAAACATTGATATTTCAGTAACTATTTTCCTCTACTGGTAGCAGGTCCTCCGGAAACCAAACTGGCCATGGCCAATTTCCTTGGTGAGCTGGTCTTAAACAATGACGTGAAGGTCCTTGTGGTCAAAACTGTAGGTTCCTCTTTAATCAATCTCATGAGAAGTGGTAATATGCACTCAAGAGAAGCTGCTCTAAAAGCCTTAAACCAGGTCTCTTGTGAGGCAAGCGCCAAGGAGTTGATAGAGGCAGGAATACTTCCTCCTCTTGTCAAGGACCTTTTTGCTGTCGGCACAAATCAACTGCCCATGCGATTGAAGGAGGTCTCCGCAACAATTCTTGCCAATGTTGTGAACTCAGGATATGACTTTGAGTCAATTCCAGTTGGATCTGATCACCAGAGTTTGGTCTCAGAAGACGTAGTCCATAGCCTTCTACATCTCATTAGCAACACTGGCCCAGCAATTGAGTGCAAGCTTCTTCAGGTTCTTGTTGGACTCACTAGTTCTCCTTCTACAGTTCAGAATGTTGTTGCTGCCATTAAAAGCTCTGGTGCCACTATCAGTTTGGTTCAATTCATTGAGGCTCCACAGAAAGATTTGCGTCTTGCTTCAATAAAACTTCTTCAGAAGCTCTCCCCGCACATGGGTCAGGAACTAGCTGATGCTTTACGTGGTACAGTTGGCCAGCTTGGAAGCCTAATAAAAGTAATATCTGAAAATGTTGGAATCACAGAAGAGCAAGCTGCAGCAATTGGCCTCCTGGCCGAGCTTCCAGAGAGGGATTTGGGCCTAACCCGGCAGATGCTAGATGAAGGTGCCTTTCAACTGGTCTACACCAGGATAGTTAAAATCCGTCAAGGGGAGACCAAGGGAGGTCGCTTTGTGACACCATTCCTGGAAGGGCTTGTTCAAGTACTTTCAAGGGTTACATTTGTACTGGCTGATGAGCCTGCTGCCATTGAGCTATGTCGTGCGAATAATCTTGCTGCATTGTTTGTTGAACTCCTTCAGACAAATGGACTTGACAATGTGCAGATGAATTCTGCTATAGCCTTGGAGAACCTGTCTCAAGAATCCAAGAACTTGACCAAGCTTCCTGACTTACCGTCACCTGGTTTTTGTGCCTCAATCTTTCCATGTCTTGGTAAACAACTTGTCATAAGCGGGTTATGTCAAGTTCATCGTGGGACATGCTCACTGAGGGAGAGTTTTTGTCTTTTGGAAGGGCATGTCGTGGAAAAGTTGGTAGCCCTGTTAGACCACACAAATGAGAAGGTGGCTGAGGCCGCACTTGCTGCGATATCTACTTTGTTGGAAGATGGAGTTGATATTGAGCAAGGTGTGAAGGTGTTATGCAAGGCTGAGGGAATCCGGCCCATACTAGAAGTGTTACTTGAGAAAAGGACGGATAATCTTAGGAGGAGGGCGGTTTGGGCAGTTGAGAGATTATTGCGGACAGATGAGATAGCCTATGAAGTTTCAGGAGATCCAAATGTGAGTACTGCTCTTGTTGATGCCTTCCAGCATGCTGATTACCGGACCCGACAGATCGCAGAGCATGCTTTGAAACATGTCGATAGGCTACCAAACTTCTCCGGGGTTTTCCCAAACATGGGATAGGAATCCTATTTCATAAGCATTTTTCTTTGGTGTGTTTTACAGAATTCAAATTGAACGTAGATATTGTTGTTGTATACAGATTTCCCACCTGTAGAGTATTTTCAACATTGTTCATTTGTTCCAAGTGATGCCAGATTTACATCAGTTTTTTTGGTTCCAATCTTATAATTTAAACCTTCTAGTACAAGCATCTTGTATCAAGAGTGTTCATCGCGTGTTTCCTTTTTAATTCTTCTCATCAGTTTATATCAAGAGTGTATGTCGCCTGTTTGGTATCAATGTAAAGGTCCTTGAGTCGTTTTTATCATGTCCATTATAATCTCTTATAGAGGTCTTATCTATTATCTTTGACATGCCATAATGATAGGAATTATTAATAATTCGTGATTATCTACGATTTTGTGCAACACACTCACTGGCGCATATACCTTATAAAAATTGTTTTCATATCGATGCAAAATTCAAAGTTCCATTTACTGCCAATAAAGAATAGAACTGTATAAAAAGCCTGGGTTGCTTTGGGATTGGGTTGGGAAGATTAGTGGAACAATTTTAGGATTGATTATTTGGTAAGAAGCAATAGAGTAGGAGATGGATTCGATTAGATTAAAAACTTACATAGAATCCCCCATAATTTGAAGGGACTCCCGCCGCTCATTTGAATTATGATGTGATGTCAAATTACTTTAAGGTTCCATCATAACTGATATTTGAAGATACTTTTTAGAAAATTTGAAGACACATAGCATAGCTAATTTTTAGAATCACACACGGCTTACATACAACTCTCAAAGGGTATGGATTTTGTTCCTGGCTTAGAAAGTATACAAATTTTGCATTAGCTAAAATATGCTCATTTCGATTTTCAGAGAGAGAATACGGGGGAAGCGAAGGTTAAATGAGACTTGAATAAAAAATTATCCACTAAAGTAGGCGGAGAAAAGTTTATCTTCAATTACAATAACAAATTAAATGAATGTCTGGTCGACAAAATAAATACAAAGATTACAAGAACAAACATACCTCCACTAAAAGCTTTATTAAAGAAATTTGAGTTCATGGGTAATCACCAAGATACAAATGCACTGTATGAGAATACCTCAAAATGGAATCGCCAAGTTGGATTTATATGTCTTGCATGAGGGAGAATGAGTGTCTAAAATGCTCCGGATGATGAAAGAATAAATAGACTTTATAGATGTAGAACGGCCATGCACTTAGTCATGCACGAGGAAGCATCAAATTCATGAGTTACATGATTCCTTGAAATATGACTCCAGTTCATCCCCTCATCTGAGACATCACAGACAGTCAAAAAATCCAATACTTGTCCAAATATTTTAAACATCTCAATCCCAAATATTAGATTTCGGTCGGACATAAACACAGCATTCCAGTCCATTGGAGCATCGGGATGCACTGACACCTCTGTCCAGGTGAGATAAAAGAGGTCCAGCTCCCACAATTTTCTTACTGCCTTGTTTCTCCTTCCTATCTGACCATCCCCTTCACACCAGGACACAGAAAGCATTAACAGCCGGCCATTGCAAGACACGAGTTTTGGGGGGTACTCGTGAACTCGAGGTGGAAATGGAGTGGTTTGGACTCGAATCCAGAAGCCCCTTTCTATGTCATATCCTGCGAGCTTGTCAGTCTCAGAATAAACGTAAAAGACTCCATTACAAACAACCCCAGAACAAATAATCCCAACATCTACTGGCAACCGTTGGATTTCTGTCCATTTATTTGACAGGGAATCGTATATTTCTCCAGAATCCAAAGGCTCATCCCAAGAACCATGACCACCCACAGCAATTAGAACAAACCTTTTGCCGCCCTTTGTGCCTGCTAGATCACTTCTTGTTCTAACAAACTTGTATGACTTCCTATTGGGCAACAACGAAGCCTCGTTTTCCTCAATACCATTTCTGTTTTGGCGCCTCAGAGAAAGCCTGTGAGGATCTTCATAAACATCTGACACCCCACCAACCCTTGTTCTGGGACGCCTATCTTGCCGAATCTGAAGGCTTTGACCAACAGAAAAATCTGAACCTACCTCAGAAATTCCCAAGATAGGCATGGATCTGGCATACTTCATGGGTGCAACTTTTCGCCATGATTTAGTCAAGGGGCTAAACATTATAACCCCTTTATGTGTCTTGAATGAACTCCTATCCACCCTGCCAAAGTTAGTCAAGCTTGTACACCCTCCAACAATATAAATATCATCCTGGATACTGGCAACAGAGAACATGAACCTCCCTTTCAGAATATTAGCATCCATCCTGTGCCATTGCTTTAGGGACACGTCCAGGGCATGTATCTCTCCAGAGCAATATCCATCTTTTACAGCACCAAATAGAAACAGCCATGGATTCTGATGTGAGCCTTCACGTCTCATTTGTAGGAACCGAGGAGTGGTAGTTAATTGCCTCCACTTCTTGCACACGAGCCGTGCAGTCATGAGACTGGTTAGAGGGAGCTTCACTAAGCACATCTCCAAAATGTCATCAGGAAGAAATATATGCATTCTACTGTTTCTTATTGATTCTTCAAGCTCAAAATCCTTTCTGTTGTGTTTCTTCCAAAATCTATCTTTCACCCCGTACGAGAAGCAATCAACTCCAGCTTCCTCAGTGCCGCATATCAGTTTGTACCCTTTGCCTTCATCGCTTGCACTTGATCTCCTCCTGCTACTTGGATCTCCAAATTCCTCACCCGTGTCGGCTCCTACTTTGCAGCCCGCACCCCTACTATACAAAGTAAGACATCTCAAGGATATTCCCTTTACGTCGTCCTTTTCCTCCAATCTGCCTTGGTTGTTCTTCTTCCTCAACTTCTGGCTAACACTTCTGACGAGACGTTTCGACACGCTCAATGCATCAAAGTCTTGAGTAATTGATTTGTCACCAGTCAGTCTCTCACTAAACATTCTGCACTCGAATCTTTTGCAATCATAAACACTTACCCCATTACTATCTCACAACTCCTCTTTCTATTATTCACCAAGATCACACAACCTGATCAATTTATAAAACCTTTAAACATAAGAATAGGAATTGAATGTAAAAATAAATAGGCAAAATTTCCGCTACAAAATGCGACAACGAATATCGCATTTCTTGCTTTCGCATCCGATGCCGGAAACCAACAGAGCCAAAGAATGCAAACACAAAACTCAAAAAGCACAACAAGACGTAAATCACAACAATGCAAATGATAAACCAACAAAAGAATCGTACGCGTACAAATATCTAAAACAAGTACAGAAGTTTCTTTACTAATTGACCATTTTCGGATCCAAAGTATGGAGTTATTATGATTAACGAAAAGGGGAAAATCTATAGTAACTTCAATTAAATCTCCATTAAGTTATTTATTATAAAGCACACCAATACCATCATTCTAAGGTTTTTCAACATAACATAAATCAAACTGTAAAATTAGGGTTCAAGTAAATTTGGGTGGAATTATTCACCAAATTTCTAGCTCAACCAGAGAATTCACTCTGGAATTAGAACTACAATTTCGAATCAGCCAATCACAGTAACAAGTACTTAGTTCAAATCTTGGCTCCGGTGGACATAACAGCCAGATAAATACGAGAAAAGAGGAAACCAGAGCTTCCGTTTGGTTGCTGAGAAATTAAAGGAAAAAGACTGAATAAAGTCGATAGCCAATTCCCCTCACCACACCCCCCGCCCCCCCCCCACAAACAAAAAAAAAAAAAAAACCCTGCTTTCAATGCTCGATACATAAAAATCCAAATATTTTCCTTTCATTTCCCCCACCAATTTTTCGTTTCTTCACCAAATTCAGAAAACCAAACCAGGAAAAAAAAAACCAAAAAAAAAAAAAACTAAAAAAAGAGAGATATAAAATGAGAGGAACTACTTACAAACTCATGGTTGAAACAACGGAAATCTATGGCTGGGATTTAGTAGTTCTGCGAGATTAATTGAAGCTGAAAAAAGAAAAGAAGAAAAGGAAAGGAAAATTTTAATCTGAGATGAGAATGAAGAGGGAGTTGTGTGAAGAAGTTGGGGTAGGTCTTTTCGCGACCATTTTTTTAATGCCAAAGAGATCGGACATATGCTATCAATGTCATACACACACCTAATATTATATTATAAATATTCATTATATATTATATAATATAATTTCTCAGATAAATATAATTAATGAAAATCCTGCAACAAAAATAAAATAAACAAATAGAAATCGCTTTTTTGGACGTATTTTAATGAATTTGATGAAAAAAACTTGGAGGTTGGTCGGGCAACAGCGCTGATTAAAAAAACAATTATAATTTAAAAAAAAATATAACTATTATAATTTTTTAAACTTAATTAATAAAAAATTAATTAAGTGAAGAAAAAGAAGAAAAAGGCCACCCCTTTTTCTTTTCACCACCGCCTGTTGCTGCTGCCGTGTTGCAATTCACTTCTCTCTCTCTCTAATCTTTTTTTCTTTTTCCTTTTTATTTATTTCATTTGGCATTTTACCCTTTTCCGTTTTGTTTTTTCGCTTTTTCTCTCTCTCTATGTGGCTTTTTTATTTCTTTTTTTTTTTTTTGGGCTGAATGGGGTTCGATTTCCTACTATTTCTCCCCAACATAGTTATGGTGGTGCTTCGAGCAGCACCTGTACGATTCGCATCACAAATTCTCAGTTGGACTGGCCTTCTTCCATTGGTCAGCTCGGGGTGATTCCTTGATCGAGTTACCTTCTTCTCCACCTAAAACACCAGTATAAAAATAAATAAATTGTATTTATCAGGAGAGAGGTTGTTGTCTGATCCTCTTAGATGCTCCGACAAAACTTGTTTACAGATCTTTTATATATAATAAAACAATTAAAATATTATTTATTTATAATAATTATAATACATATTAATTTATAAATTTATAGACTAAGAAATTAAAAAGAAAAAGAAAATTTAATAGAAAAAGTCCTAAATCCCCAACACTTATTCTCAAAATTTAAAAACCTATTTATAGTTGTTGTCTATTACCCATGGCTAAAAGAGAGAAACCTAATCCCAAAAACCCATAAAATACCTAGTCATCACCCACATTTGGCTACTCGAGAACAACTCCGTTGCTAAAGAATGCCTGAGATGTAGATCGACAAATCTTGCCCCTAAGAAGGAACTGAGGTGGTGGAAACTGAAAACTAGTAACGAGCTCATAATGGATTTGGACCCATCAACAGGTAGGAAATGGTGTTGCAAAGCTGGACACAGCAATTGAGAAGCATCAGGATTTGGAGGCAAACCACTAGCACTTGTGACAGCAAGCACCATGAGGTTAAGTGAAAGGATGCCAACGACAGTGAGGAACAAAACTTAAACCCACCATTACAGTTGTACAAATATCTCCCTCTCTTTTTCCTTGTTGACCTTCGAACACCCCATTAGAAAAAAATGGTGCTTGTGCCAAGTACAACCACATGAGCATGCTAGTGGAGTCACAACACGTGTTTTAGATGGTGAAATTACAACAACGTTAGGGTGGGACTGACAAGGAGGCAAAGCAACTCCTCGACGGTGGGCTTCAGGTCAGTAAAGATGACATCGTAAAGGGAATTGAAGAGCAATCAGATTTGGATGTGGATGTTCCCAACAACAGCTTTTCGACGAGATGTAGATCTGCATTTATAAAGTAAAAATAAAAACGAAAATGAAAATGAGTAAAAAAATTTTGTAAGTTCTCAAGTGTATACGATCTATACATCTTAGTTCACCGTCGTTCATTTTACTATACCATTATTTTTAAGTTTTAGATTAGACTCTATCAATAGGGTTTCTTAAGAAATCTTGTTACAGCTTTTATCATTTTTTTGTCGTTTCAATGATATTTCTACCTTATCATTTGCGCACCTTATTTTTATATATTTATTTTAGATTATTCTTATCTATATTCTAAATTTTGAATGAGTCCATTAATTCATTTTGTTAGAATTTATGTTAGAAAAACAAATGGTAAAAAAAAAAAAGTAAGATCTCATGATTTTATCTTTCTTTATTTTTATTAAAGATTCTAACAAAAAGAGGTTTTGTAAGAATATTATACTTTTTCTCATCAATTTTAAATTAAATATCTAGTAAAAGAAATTCAGTAAGGTTAATTCAAAATTTAAAATATAAAATAAAAGGATTTAAAAATAAAGGAACAGGTGAAAGTTATCAAATTATTAAAAAAATGAAAATTTTATAAAATTTGATATATATAAATTTATATTGATATTTTCTAATGTTAAGGGGAAATTCCAAGTCCTGTACTCTGTAACAAAGTGAAGCGCAGAATTATTATTAAACTGTATTTGTAACAAGTTAATACATATTCACTTTTTTTTTAAGGTGAACTAATATATTCATTAAAAAAAGAAAAGAAAAGAATTGAAGTGACACCGAAATGCTCGGGGATAACTTTGAATGGGATTGTGGGAATGGGATAGGTAGCAAATGTGGGCCCGGTTTAGGCCACGAGAGTCAAGGTAAAGATAATATAATATAAGGTTTGTTTGTTTGTTTTTTTTATTTGCATTTGGATCCCCAAATTTTTGACATTTGTCATTTGATCTCCATTCTGAAAATATTGACAAATGCATCCTCAAACTTATTTTCTTGGCGCTTGGGCTACCATTTAAATATTTGTATAGTTGGATTTCCAAACTCTCATATTATTATCATTAGGATCCCCACATCAAAATTTTGAATAACTTCTCAACCTTTCATTTTCTTGGTAGTTATTTGATTTTTCTGTTAAATCCATTCATATATCTCTATTTAAAGGGCTTTACTGCACCTCAAATTCTCAAAAACTTCTTTTTTCTAATTTTTTTTTCCCAGAAAGGTCCCCAAAACTTATTATTTGGACACTGATTAAATAATTAGTAATTATAAAAGCAAAAGAGAATTTGATTTTACAATCATCATAACTAGTTAATATTACTGAAAAAAAAAAACTTTATTAATAGTTAAATTAAATCTTTACACTAACTTTATCTCAGAAAACTATAAACACAAAGGGGGAAGAAAAAGCATCACGACAAAGAAGGTTTTACAATCTACACATACTAAAAAAAATCCAAACTAGAAAAATCTGACCTAACTTTGCTCACCTATGAATTAGCTAGATGGAGAATAGAGAATAGAGGGAGGGGATTTCAAAATGTTGCAACGTTCATCTATAATTTCCTAATGAATAAATTCCACATTTATACCATGGGGCATATAATGATGCAAAAGTTGTAGAATAACATGAAGAGATTATTATTGGCGTGTGACTATGCATCACTATTTTGCCTGTGTTGGACAATTGAATCAAAAGCTATTTTTGTGAAGTCATACATGTAATAAATACATATGTATATGCGTATACATAAGTTTCAAGTCATTGAGTTGATGAAATAATGAATGGATCAATCATCATGAAAATTTCACAAAAGAACATGATTGGCCGGAGTCGCATGTGAAGGCATTATGGTACCTCAATATAAATATTGCTTTGAGAGGAGCTGAAATGGAATTAATAGAGTGGTGGACTAACTATTTGGGGGTTTGGAGGACCACATGACTTAATGAACACAACGGATATCGGGATGATATGGGCCAGTGCCATTATTCAAAACCTTCTTAAAAAAAAAAGTTATTTTTGTAAAATGAAATACAAAAAAAAAAAAAAAAACCTTCTCTCATATACGATAATATTATTTAAATTCCAGCAAATTAGTTGATACTTTCTTAATTTAAATTTATAAGAAAAAATGTGACTAGTAACAAAATTTTCAAAATTTTTTTAACAACTTCAACGTAATCAATATTAGATCAGTGATTAGTGATTTAAACTCACATAATAAAAGTACCCATATATAAATTAGTAACCAACACTCAATATTTAAAGAGTTTAATTAAAGCCCTACATGATAGGTTAATAGATGAAAGGGAAGGGATTTAAGTTAAAGTTTTCAAATTTCAAACATAAGAATTTTTTTAATCTAAAAATGTTTTAATTTTAATATATTAAAATCATACACTTGTGGAATAAATTATAAGTTCCTTCCCTTAAAAATATGTGCTTCTTGAATTCTAAATAGTGACAATAATCTATCCATGTCATAACATTTTATAAAAAGTAAAAATATTTTATCCGATTTTTACTTGAACCAGTTACTAATTAAATTTTAAGTTTTATTCATTACTTACTATACTACTTTTATTATTACAAAAAAAAAAAAAGTCTAATTAAAGTGTAGTTTTTATCCCACCAACCAACAGATAACTTTGATTGTAGTTATAATCTAACAGTAATTATAAACTTGACTCCATCAAAAGATGTAGAGTTTGAATCCCTTTACCCTCTCCAATTAAAAAAAAAAAACAGATAACCTCCCCTTTTAACAATCCCATGATTTTATTTTGTTTTCTATCACACTGCTTCTTCTTCTTCTTATTCTTCTTTAAGAAATCCCATGTTTCTTCTTCATATAATAAGATATATACATCGTTTTATTTGAAATGATATTTTGAGACTACTGTCGTTATATATATATTTTAATGAAATCCGTTTTTTTTTTTAATTAAAATATTGAAAGTCTTGGTTAAAAGAAAAATAAACTTAAGCTAATGGCAATAACATAACGTACGTTAAGTTAAAAAAAAAAAAAAAGTGTTCGAAAATTCAAACCAAGAAAGTATACGTAAAATTGTAAACACATATATTGTAATTTAAATGTGCACGTACTTGTACTCTTTACATGTCTAAAAAAGGTGGTTCAACTTGAATCAGACGGTGGTTCTTTGAACCTATCTATTGGTTGTGTGCTCATATTAATTTGCATTTAAATTTTCTATAGGAGCATAGTCCAGTTCCAGACCTCTCTGAAAAATATTTCCTAACAGAATCAGGCAAAAGCTATATATGGCATTTTGTGCGTAGGTGCATTGTATAGATGATAAATTTTCTGTGGGATTCCTTTTCCTGCGTTTGCTGGAGCAACTTGGGCAGCTACTCTTTGACTCTTATATAACCATTTTTGCTACCTTTTTATTCAATGGAGGTTATGTACAAGAAAAGTAAGAAATTCATTCATTTATTTATTTTTGTTTTTGATTTCAATTAGTAGGATGAGGTGTTTAAAACGAATTTTTAAAAGGAAATTTTACGGAAAGAAAACCAATATTTTGCACTATGGATAAGAACTGTGTTGCTTCACAAAATATAGCTATGCAAGTGCACGTGTCGCAATCAAGTAATAAAGTGAATAAGTAGAGTATCGTCCCACAGAGACTGTTATCACTATGAATCTTAGGGAAAACTAAACCAAGTAATTACAAAATTTAATAATGAACTATAATGAAATAAAACTAACGTAATACCAGAAAATAAAAGATGCAAACAATGTGTGAATCAAAAAGAACAAATTAATAATCAAGCCGAAATGAGTTGACTGAGAATCAATTTCCGCTCTCTTGCAATCTGACAATATATGCTACAGTAATGTTTCTCAGTTAACCTAGAACACAATATTTCACAAGATTCCTCCGAATTACTTATGCTTCTACCTCTTTTCTTTATATTTAACATATTCCTATGCCAAAAGAAAATATGAGGTCAAATTAAGATCAAGTTCATGATCGGTTATGTGAGGCAAATATGCATTCCCGCTTAACTTGCAAAAACTAGTTAATTCCTTTTACAAAACTAACCAATCACACATCATTCAATACCTGTCTAATTCCAACCAATTTTCCAACCAATTAGAATCTCAGTTTTATGCTCAACATGGTCAGTCAATGAACACAATTCAACAAAATAATTATTATTGAATGAACTGATTAACATTAAAATAATAAGCTAAGCATTCACGTCTTAATTACAAGATCGGGTACTTTATCATCCCAGTCAAAAGGAAATTTAGTTCATGGCTGATTGTCCACGGAAAACCCCAGAGAATGTAGACATTGTTCAGAGAAAGAGAGAGTGAAAATACAACCAAAAATGGGAAAGAAAACAAATGGAGGTGTCAAGTACACGGTGTTGGTTGTAGTACTTCTAGCTACCCCTTCCGGAAATGGCTAAAATTCCCTTCCTATGCTTGTGTACTCTTTTTTTTTTGAATCCGTCCTTTTTGTTTCTGCTTTCCCTAATCACCCGCTGCTTGTCTGCCATCACCTCCTTTCAGAAAAACATAGGCTTCCTTTTATATGCTAGGGCAAATAAACGATGGCCATGTGTGAGCAATCTAATGGTTGAGTAATTTTTGATGTCCTAACAATGAGACAGCTCACAATTTTTGTCTTTTTCTGCCCAGTCCAACAAATAAAAACTACTACCTGCTGTGCTATGACCTGTCCATGTAGCACAACAATTTCTGCCCAGTTTGCTATAGCAATGCTGTAGTAACATTTGAAGTAACTCATCCTTGCCGTTTTTCTCAACTTTTGTAATTTCCATCCAGTAGGAGCATGATTTTCTGTCCAAGCAGCCCTTTGTTATTTAAGGTCTACAAAATACTTAAAAACACCAACAAATTGCTAGGAAAATAAATTTCAACACTTGAAAATAAAATTCCACACAATGAAGTAAGCATGCATTTTTGAACTAAAAACTTGCTAAAAACTCATTAGACAAAACACATTTTCATATCCAAACTGTCCCTGATAACTCTCTTCCCTAGAGTTATCAAACTGCCTTTTAATTATTAAAGTAATTAGTTTAATAGTTTAATTTATGAGTATCCATGTTACAAATTTATAGCACAGTATAGAAAATTGCTCCTTGTCACTTGTTGAACCTGTCAATGGTGTATAATATGGTTCTTATGGTCGAAATTTTACAAACTGATTAAAAACCCTTTGACAAAATTTTAAACATGTTAAAGATAAGTTAGGATGTATTAGATGAAAGAGAGAAGACTATATTTCTTGATATTGCATGTTTCTTCAAGAGGATGGATAGGCATCATGTAGAACAAAGATTACATGAATATAATTTTTCTATCGTTGTAGTAATGGGTAATCTCATGGCCAAGTTTCTTGTAACTATCAAAATCGACAACCAACTCTAGATGCATGACCTAGTGTAGAAATTGGGAGTATAGCTCATCAAGAATCCCAAAGGCTTGAAAGGCGTTGTAGGTTGCTAAATTCTGAAGACGTTGGTCATATGTTCAAGAAAAATATGGTAAGTATTAATAGTACATTGAAGTTACGTTAGGAAAAATTGAAGGAATTTTCTAAAGATACAACTATAAATTATCAATATATATATATATAATTGTATCATACACACAATTTTCAGTAATTTTATTAAGTACTTCATGCTCAACCATATATTTATTATTCTTAAACTGTCAGGAAAGTCATGAAAGCTATTGAAGGAAAGCGTTTAGATGTAGCTAAGATTGATGAAGGGGTACACATAAGCCCTATGGCCTTCGAAAGGATGCATAATTTGCGAGTGTTCATAATTGAGAATTCCGGGCACAACAAAAAGTGCAAAGTGCATCTTCACAAAGATCTTAAGTTTCTTTTTGAGTCGCTATACGTTAAATGAAGTGTACCCAAGGAAATCTTTGCCACCAAAATTTGTAGTACAGAAACTAGTCCAACTTATCATGCAATGCAGTAAACTCGAGCGCCTTTGGGATGGAGTACAGGTTCTTTTTAGTGTTCCTAGGATTAAATATCTTGTGTTTTTAACTATACAAATTACTTAGTAATGTCAACCCCCCTGATTATTGTAACAGGTTCTTGTGAATTTAAAGCATTTTGATCTTAATTAATCCGAGAACCTGGTTGAAATTCCAGATCTCTCTAAAGCTAGAAAACTTCAGAGAATATATCTTAAGGAATGCACAAGCTTAGTGAATGTTCCAAGCAGCATTGGCAATTTGGAGTCCCTGATATAACTCGTACTAAGGGGTTGCTCATATATGGACAAATTCCCTAGAGTTCCGAGGAATATAAGGAATTTAGATTTAGGATGGACTGCAATTGAAGATTTTCCTATATAATCAATTGTGTGTTTAAGTGCTTTACAGGAACTTTGTCTTGATGGTTGCAGTAGGCTTCAGAGCTTCCCGAGTAGCATCTTTAACCTGAAATCTATTCAGCATCTTTTTCTCTTTTATTACCCGTGTGCACCTTTGGAACCAAAATTTGCATGACAAATGTTGTGGATTTTCTAATGTAAGTGTACACTATCGTGCAATAAATTGATGAATCAAGTATTTAATTTTTTTATCTCGTTAGCCTGATTTATTATTCTAGTTGATAGTTGAGAATCACTAAACTATTTCATTGGTTTCTCCTAAGGTCTAAAACTCTTAGAAGCTAACTAATAGTATTTCTATGTGAATTAAGGGGGCGTTTGATAAACGCATTACATTTTCATTGTATTTGAATGAAATTTGTTTTTTAAATGTTGTATTTGGTTGAAAAGTATTTGTTTTGTATTTGAATGAAATGTGTATTTAGATGAAAAGTATTTTAGAGTTGAAAAGTTGACGTGATTGGTAAAAGTAAAGATAAATAGTAAAGTTGAAAAGTTGATGTAATTGTTTTAAAAATATTGTGAATAGTAATTGTTTTCGTAGCACTGTTGTAAAATTTGTGTTTGGTGTAAAATTGTATTGTATTTGATTAAAGTTAAAATGAAATATTTTTGTTAAATGTCCCTTAAAACTACTAAGAATTCATTAAGATTTGTGGTTCTCCTTTAGTTAATACGTAAACCATGAAAGTATAATCCTATCTCACATGCAACTTATGGCATTTAACACAATAAACTTGACACATAAATCTCCTTCCAGTTCATTATGATAAACAGATCAATTAAGTAGGGCCAATTGTTTAGAACTATTAAGAGCCAAGAAATTCAAAAAATAAACAATCAACTAAATTGAAACAAGAATTCAAAACATCATAGTAGGCAACATTGTAGCCATTGGTAGAGCTAGAGGCATGAGTTAAACTAAATTTTAGACTAAAAAATTGTTCGATTTTATATTTTTCTTTTCTTCTTATGTAAACTTTGTATCAAAAATAACCAATTTTAAAAAGCCAAAATTCTAAATTTAAATAATAGTATAATTGATTTTTTGTATATTTGGGATGCTAAGTGTGAAATAATATATATTTATGAATCAAATCTTCGGACATAATTTAAATTTTGTAGAAAAATCTAAGTAAATTTTGTAATTATAAAATTTTAGGGGTCAAATAAAAGATTTAATTAAAAAAATTAATGTAATAAGGATATAAAAGCATATGAACTCATTGGGTCAGGAGATGTGAGGCCATTGGGGCAGCCGTCCCCGTGCTCAACATGGCTCTTAAAACAAAAAAATTTTCACAAATAAAAATAAAAATTCATTTGGAACATTCTTAAATTAAAAAAATAAAAAAATATGAAAGAAAAACCTTTTTATAAATATATCACAAGTCTTTATGACCTTCTTCTAAATCTTCTTTTCTCTCTCCTGTTATTGCTTCAAGATGCTCTTTGATACCGAAATTGTATAAAAGTGAAACAAACAAATAATTTACGAGAGTTTCGAGGAGATGCTTGGAGATATTATTTTTGGATTGAAATAAATTATTTTAAAAAATGTGTTTGGGAGAAAAAACTGTTTAAGGTGAAAAAATAAAAAAAATTAAATTAAAAAAAAATATATTAATATGGATGTTGTTTTATTTCTCTCAAAATTCTATGTAATTTAAAAAATATATATATCTCATTTAGACTTGTATACATAAAGTTATGGACTTTTAAATTTTGAAATTTACTGTAATATTTTAGATATATAAATAAGGGAAATTGTAGAGAATAGACTATTTTTTTTATGACTTGAAAGTAAATAGTAGATTTTACAACTTATGAAAATTTCTAGCATATTGAAATTTTAATAAACGTGCTTTTCCTAATTTACTCCTGAAATCTATTCTTGTTTACTTTCCTTTTTTCCCTCTTTTTTCTTTTCGCTCTCTTATTTCTCTCTATCTTCATTCGTTTTCTGATTTTCCCATGTGAATTGTCTCACTCTCACTTTCTCTTTTCGTTTTACACTTTCTATTTTACTCAAATCTGGTTAGTCTTTTGTTTCTTTATCTACATTCTGTGATTCTCGAATTTTGTTTGTTCGATTTACGCTTTTGTTCGATTTTCTGGGTTTGTCAACACTTGTCGGTGATTTTTGTCACGTTTTTTTGTAATTTTGAAGAATTTTCATCGATATTGCTTTTGTGATTTAATTGGTTTTATTTTCGTTACTTTTGCTGCTTTTGTTTTGTATTGGTTTCTTGCGTTTTCTTCTTGCTTTTCTCAGTATTTCTTTTCTTTTTTCAGATGATTATTCTTATGTTTTTTATTTTTAAATTTTGATCTATGTTTTTTGTTTTTTTCGTAATTGCTTAATGTTTTGCTATATGTGGTTCTTTTTACACGTTTGGTGCTTATTAATGTATGTATCCTATTTTTTTTTTTAAATAGGAATGGATGCAACTTCTGTGGACCAAATTTCTATCATTGTCGCTTATAGAGGGAGATGGTATCCTGGGAATTTATATACTGATTTTACATTCCAGTCAATTTTAGTCCCTTCTAATGTCAGAATTGATGAATTGACAAACCTTGTTGTTGAGCAGTGTCATTTGCATATGTTTGGTTTTATTCCAGATGTTACTTCGATTCATTTTGTTGTTGGCAGTGATTTTGGAAAGACGATTAAGAAGTTTATTGAGTTGAAAAGTGATCGAGATTTGATTAGGTTTGTTAATATAGTGCGAAATGACAAAGGCGTTAAGACATTCCCTTTGGTTGTTGATGTTACGGATGGTTTTGTTGCTTCTTCATCTTTTGTTAAGCTAAAGTGCCATTCAGCAGTTTCATCTTCCAATGCAGCTTCTTCAGATGCTGAGGAAAATATAGAGAGTTCGATGGATCATGTAGTCATTGAGGATGTTGATATTGATAAGTTGCCAAAATGTTTTGATGTTAAAGGATAACCATTTCTTGAATAAGCCAACATTAAAGAAAGTTATGCACTCAATTGTTATTCAGAAGAATTTTGAGTTTATGGTTGATAGGTCAAATGGTGAATATTATGTATTGTGTTGTAAGGAGCATGGCTGTTCATGGATGATGTGTGCTTCTAAAATTTCTGGCAGTGATTTGTGGGTTGTTCGTAAGTATGTGTCTGCACATACTTTTACAATGGTTGTCTCCTATAATGAGCATCGTCAAGCTACAAGCCATATTATTAGTGGGTTTATTTTAGGTGATTTTAGTAGAGGTTTAGCTGATGTTGCTCATCCAAAAGATGTCATGTCATTGATGCGTGGTAAACATGGTATTCGAATTAGTTACTACAAAGCATGAATTGCTAGGTATTTTGCTTTGAAATCTTTAAGGGGTACTGCAGTGGAGTCATATGCATCCATTCCTGCTCTTTGTGATGTTTTGAAGTAGAAAAATCCAGGTTTGTTTAATTTTGATTTCTTTTTCCATCTACTTTAATACATTTTAGGTAGTAAATTATTGATTTATTATGCAACTTAGGTGTTTAACATTGCACTTGAATTTTTTTTCCTTATCTGTATCTGTAAACGTTTATGGTAAATTAATGATTTACATGGAAAATGAATTGATTTACTATTGTAGTAGACTAATTTTTGTTATTTGTACGTGTAACTTTTTGTATTTTTTGTTTTATATAGACTAACTGTAAATATTCCTTATTTTTCTCTTTGTGTTTGTAGGATCTTTTACAGCTTATAAGCTTACTACTGAGGGCAAATTTTTGTATTTTTTTATGTGCTTGGAAGCATCAATTCAAGGTTGGTGGCATTGTAGACCGGTAATTTCTGTTGATGGTACCTTTTTGAAGAGTCAGTTTGCTAGGACATTGCTCCTTTCTGCTGTGTTAGATGGGAACAACCATATTTTTTTGTTAGGTTTCGCGATTGTTGACTCTGAAAATGACCTGTCATGGGAATGGTTTTTCAGAAAGTTGAAGGAACCTATTGGTGATCGTGAGGACCTTGTTATTGTTTCTTATCGGAAAAGTAGCATTCCTAAAGCTGTTGCAATTGTTTTTTCCAATGCCATTCATGGTTTTTGCATGCAGCACTTGGTGAGGAACTTGAATGCTAACTACCCTAGTGCAAATATAGATGGGCTTTTTTACAGATGTGCAAAGGTATATTGTGTTGAGGACTTTGAGTACTATATGTGCTAAATGGATGGAATTAGGCCAGGAATAAGGGGATATCTTCTAGATGTCGGGTTTGAAAAATGGGCTATATCTCATTTTGTAAGAAAGAGATACGATATTATGACAACCAATATATCAGAATCTATCAATGCTATTTTGTTGGATGCAAGAGAATATCCAATTATTGCTCTTGTTGAATTTTTTAAAAGTTTACTTCAGAGGTGGTTTTTTGAGCTTAGGAATGAAACAAGGGAAATTTTTACCTATTTAACACCTTGGGCTTTTCGATGCTTGTCCGATAGGGAAATTAAAGCTCGTTCAATGGAGGCAAGTTTCCTTTATAGTTACTTTTTTTTTTTTTAAGATTTAATGTTTTTCATTAGTTTTTAAGATTTAATCTTTGATTCTAATTTTGAGATCTATTTTTGATGAGTTTTCTATTTAAATTTGTATCGTATCCATTTTGTTTACTTGGGTTCTGTTTTCACTTGTTATTTAATAACTTTTTTGTTTCTGCAGTTTCTTTATATATATATGGCGTTTTTTGTTAACTGCATTTTCTAATTATTATGATGTTGAATGTTTTCAGATTTATCCTATTGACATTGATAAGTATCATATTGTTGATGATGGCATAAATGAGATTGTAGATTTACTTGCTAGGACTTGTTCTTGTCGTGTTTGACAGTGCGATGATTTCCCTTGTGGTCATGCTATAGCTGCATTATAAAAAAAGAATATAAAAACTTCAGATGTTGTGTCTCGCTATTATACAAATGCAGCTTATATAGCAACATATGAAGGCATTATTTTTTCAATGGGTGACAAATCACACTGGGAGATTTCAGAATATGTTGGGAATGTTCAAGTATTTCCACCAGAAGTTAAACTTGCTGCTGGGAGACCAAAGAAACAGAGAATTTCATCTGCAGGTGAAAAAAAAAATCTGTGAAGTGTAGCCATTGTCAACAATATGGACACAACAAGAGAACATGCGAGAGAATGCCTTCTTTGATGGATCCATGTTCCAATGTGGGCCGTTGTTAACAACCTTACAATTGATTGATATTTTAGTTTTATTTTCATAAAAAAAAATTTTTTGTAGATACATTGAAACATTTGAGTTTGGATTTTATATTTCATTTTAGAGAGTAAACATTTGTTTTTTTTTTTTTATGTTTTTTTTTTGTTTTTAAGTACATTTTTTTTGTATATGTACTTAAACAATTGTTGATTTGATTAAAGTACATTTTTTTAAACCTTTTCTATAACTTTATTACTGTTGTTCTTGTTTTTTTTTTTTTTTTTTTCCAGCTTTTGATATGCTTTTGTATGGGAATTTTGACATACTGGTAGTACATATTAGTTTTAAGTTTTTCAGTCATCATTTTTTGGAAATGTTATACTGTAAACATTGATTTAACAATGGTAAATGATGCAAACCTCGTCAAGAATAACGAGACCCGTCAAGAATTATGAACCCAAGAACATTCTAAAGTCAAGTTCGAATGGATGTGAGACCTCGACCCGTTGCTTCAGCAAAAACAAGAACCTTGGTATATTGAACCTCAACCCATTGCTTAATGCGAAACAAGAACCTTGGTATAAGGAAGATGCCACAATCAACTATGGAAGGGTTGATTGATAAGTCAGAAGCGAACGCCACGGAAAATTCTGATAAGTTCAAATAGTTCTTCAAAGAACCAAAGAGAATTAGAACTCTCAAACCTGTGAATAAACTGATGTGATCTGTTTTTTTTTTTTTTTGCCATGGAGAAGCCTATTTATAGGCAATTGTTACAAAGAATATTCCCTAAAAATCTGAAAAAGATAAGCCTAAAAAAATATGAAATTTGTTGAAAATTTGTTACAAAAGATAATTCTAAATCTTAACTAAAATTTGTTACAAAAGATAATCCTAAATCCTCCTAAATCCTAACAAATCCAGAAATCTAATCCTAACCAAATTCCCTAAATGTAGGAAGGTAGTTATTCTGCCACAAAATTCGAAAATCCTTGGCTAAAAAACGTCTTAGGCTTGTCTTGAACTTGATTGAATTAGCTGAATTCCTCATGGGCTTGAATTAAGTTAATGTATCATGGATCATTCTCAATGGGCCACGAATTTGATTAAGCCTAAATGTGACGCCTTAAATTTTATTTAAGGGTCAATATATAATTTAAATAAAATTAGTGTGTCAAAAATTAATCAAAAATCTTTTGAAAACCCTAGGTTAGTCTCCTAGTCAAATTCCGCTCAAAAAGTCAACAATTTTAACTTTAAAAAAAAAAACCCTAAAATATTCGGCCATCACTTGGGATTTTAATTAAAATTTAAATCCCACAAATCCAAGGAGGATTCAAATTCAAATTTTATCCCTTAAATATAAAGAAGAAATTCGGCATAAAGTGTAGGAAATAAAGGAGATTTTATTTGAATTAAAAGCTAGGTCAAAACTCAATCAAAATTCAAATTATTTTTCCCTAAAAACTAATGGATAATTTCGGCCACTTAAGGGGAAATAAGAGAGAAAACCCTAGCCTCAAAAACAGCACAAAAAAACTTTCCCTTTTACCCCTTAAAATTTTCGGCCAAACAAGGTAGAGAAAGGGAAAGAAAAACCTAGTATAAAAACTCTCTTTTAACTCTCATTCACCCTTCCTTTCACTCTCAAAAATTCAGCCAGCCTCCCCTTGTTTCCTCTCTGAATTTTCTCTCCCAAAACACCCCCAAAACAGCAAACAAAACCTACCAAAAGGTAGCTCAAGGATTTAACAAATTTTGAGACAAAAACAAGGTGAGAAATCAACTTTTTCCTTCCTTCTCCTTTTGATTTTTAAATCTGAAATTTATATGGTTTTCTCCACTGTTTTCCCTACTGTTTTGAAGACTCCAACACTCACACAAATTCAGCCAAAAAGGAGACCAAGCATCAAAAATAGTGCAGCACAAACAAGGTGTGAATCTCTCTCTCAAACCCTAAAAATTTTACCTCTTTGATCCCCTTTCAAAAACCCTATTATCACATGTGTAAATTTTATGATTTTTTCCAATTTGATTCATGGGTTGTGTTAATGACATATAGATAAGGTTCTCCACGAAATTTCGTGATCATTGGATGAAAATTGAATTGGTTTGAGGCTAATTGAAATTCGGACAGGAATCTGGAAAATTACCATATGAACAGTAAAATTTTGTCAGCCATAACTTGAGTTTTAAAAACGATTTTTGAGTGAATCTTGAGCCTAAAATTAAATTCGAGATGTCCCCTAAATGCCTGTAAAATTTCAAAACCAAACTCATCCGTTGGCCTAGTCAAAATATTTTTCTAAGATAGGTGGACAGAACTGCCAGTTTTTGAACTGAAACCGAAACCCTGATTTTATGCCTGAAAACAACACCTCGGTTTTTGGCCTAGTTGAGTAACCAAACGATGTCTAAAAATTATAAAAATTATATGGAATTAAAGCTACGAATATCTAGTTTAACATATTAAAAATTTAGAATTTTTGGGATTAAAAATGAATTGATATTGATTTTACAATCAGCCTAGGTCAGTCTGCCTATGTCCAGTAATATCCTAACTTAGAGTTTTTCCCAAAATTTAAATCCAAAATGTTTATTAAACGTTTTAAAATCTTTTGTGGCACACTAAAATGATTGGATGATTATGTTTAGACCTAGACTGATCATATGTTATGATTATAGGATTTATTTGACGTTCTTACTGGATTTATGGATCACGTTATCGTAACGCTTGTGCGATAATCGAAGTAGGACGTTCTAACCTTTTCTGAGAGTAGTCAAGTGTTTTAAATTTCCCTGTTTTATCGATGGCATGCTATTTTCAGTTATTGAAATTATTATACTGTTTTTGATGAAATAAACGCATGCAAAGTATTCTGTAATAAATGTGTATTTTAAAGCGTGTTTTAATTAATGGCATAATATAACCTGGTAAATACCATCTTTTGAATAATCCGGTGAACATAATTAAGCTCTAGTTCACGATCATTATAAATGATGCATGCGTCCCAAAGTTGACGTCATGGGGGAAGGTCCCTAAACCTGCGCAGGGCCGTTTGGCCTATTTAGACCGTAACAAGATGATCTAGGATAATTCAATTCGAGGCACGTATATTATAGCTACGACAAGTCCTCACTCAAAATATGATAGTTTATTTTAATGATTTATTATTTTAATATTGGGGCACGTATATTGCAGCTACGCTAAGTCCTCAGCAGAATAAAACTTGTATTAAAAATGTTTTTCACGAAATTGTTGATTATTTTTGGAAATGATTATTATGCCATGTATTCTTAAATTGTTGATTATCTTTGGAAACGAATATTATGTCATACTTTTAAATGTTACCTGTTTAACCCACCTTTGTTTCTGTCCTACTGAGCCAGCGCTCACGTCCCTTTTTTTTGTGATTTCGAAATGACTACTTCCAGGTGCGGGAGGTAGCAGTTCCGAAAATCGTTAAGCTATCCGTTTCTACTGAAGATGATGTTATCCGTTTTCTCCATCTTCTTCTTTCTGTTTCTCGTTCTGATGTAATGAGATATTAAGTTTGGACTTTATTTCACGTTATTTAAATTTCATGCTTGGGAATATTTTATGGTTGGTAATTCTTTTGAAGACCGATTTTGTGTTTGGTTTCCGCATTAAAAAGTATTTATTTTCTACTTTATTTTATTATGTGGTTATGATGCTACTTTATAAATAATTAGGCTTAGCTAAATTATGATGTTGACCTGCTTTTCCTAATAAATGTTTTTCCTTAAATCTCAGGTTGATATAATGATTTGGCTGTCGTGTCACGTGTCTAAATTTTGGGCCGTGAGACTAAATCTCTTAAATCAGCTTATTAAGTGCTTCTTTAAATCTCTTTACTCTCGCTCTTATAATCGGCCCAATTGGTATTTGAATTGGTTCCCTTGACGTTGATTGGTTCCTTTAAAACCGTTCTTTGATTCACATCAGTAAATCTTTCATTCTATCTTTTTTAAAATTTGTTTGTTTTGTGATTAGTTAAGTTATGATCATTTTAATTATATATCCTTCATTTACCATTAATTTACCATTGCACATTCTGTTTTTTTTTTTTTTTAAATCTGTTTGTTTTGTGATAAGTTAAGTTATGATCACTTTAATTGTATATCCTTCATTTACTATTAATTTACCATTGCATATTCTGTCCTTTTTTAAATCTGTTTGTTTTGTGATTAGTTAAGTTATGATCCTTTTATTGTAAATCCTTCATTTACCATTAATTTACCATTGTAAATCTTTTCATTTACCATTTATTTGCTCAAAACACAATATAACAACTAACCTAACAAAGGGCTTAATTATATTTTTGTCATGGATGGATGATGAGAAGGGTCTTAAGTCTTTTATTTTATTTTTTTGATATAATGGTTCAACTTTTATCATTTTTTGGATGCTTTTTTAATTACACAAATATAGTGCAAATGCTTGATTTACTAAAGTAAATCGTTTATTTACCATTGATTCACCTTTGATTTAACAATGGTAAATCTTTTATTTACCGTTGATTTACTATTGTACATCTTTGTGATTAGTTATGATCATTTCAATTGTAAATCTTTCATTTACTATTAATTTACAATAGGCAAATCTTTTCCTTTATCATTATTTTTTAGATTTTAAGTTTTTTTAAATCTAGATAATTTACTGTAACAAATTTTTTATGATTCTTATTTTTATTATATAATATGACCAATACAATAAAATAATGACAATATACTCTTTTAAAGTGCTGTTTCTTGAAAAAAAAAAGGCCATTTGCTCTTTTTCATCATATTCATTAATTTGAAATAGTAATTTTTTTTCTATCATATCATGGCCGAGTTGATTTGTAATACAAAATATTGACAAATATGTCATTCAGCCAAGGTTAGTAGTATCAAAATAGTATATGTACCCAAAATGTTAACTAAGGCTGAAGACATAAGCATTATGCACTAGATATTATAACATACGTATTGTAATATTGTTATCCATATACTAGATATCATCAAAAAGTTGTTCCAGTTAGTAACATAACCAAAACATCATAATTTTTTGGGATGTGGTTCTCGAGGGTCCCAAATGGACAGGGGTTTGATATAATTCCTTTTCTTCTCTTTTGGGGTTGATTCATTGTTATCTGTACTCTGACGACTTGGATACAGTGGATCCTGTGAATTAGGAAACAAAGTAAAGGAGGGCATTGTTTCATCCACTTGTCGTTTTCCTTTCGTTTTGATTTTCTTCTTCGGTTGTTCTTCAGCTGCAGAACCAAATTTCTCTGTAAATGGACTGCAAAGATGTTTTCCTTGCCTTGTTTTTCTTTTTCTCATTCCATCTTCCTCAATAGGTTTATCTCAAACCTGTTTTCGTATTCTTTCCTTTGTATACTTCATTTTATCTTTCTGATCATTTGTTTTCTCTTTCTGCATTTGTAAACTATAATCAGTTTTTATATATTTAAAATTTTACACATATGCAATAGATAAAGTTTTGTGATCTTTACCTTTTTTGGTTGGTTATCATCTTGTTGCTGTTCTTCTTCCTTATGTGACATGCCTATTTCCTGTAATAAATATTTTTTGAATGTGACAATAACAAATATTGAGAACACTTATTAGAACAGTATATATATTTTTAATTTACCTCTGGTGTTAAGCTTTGCATATAAGCTTTAATACATTCTTCAACTTCCTGTTGATAGATTGACATCTAGATATTTGATTTAAAAATCAGTTTTGTTTGTCATGAAAATATAATCTACATATCTTATTTATAACCTTAATTATATATTTACCAATTTCACATTCTGAAATTTACAAGGCAACTCACTGATTTTGTAAAATCGTAGATTAAGTTTTTTTCATTTGTTGATCTGTTTTTAATAAACAATCTAACAAATAAATTCAAGAAACACAAAAACATATTTACATTATTGTTATTTATATAGTTTTACTTAATATGTTACCTGTTCTTTGCTTGTAGCCATCTTGATAATGTTATCTATGTGGATGTCCATCAATCCTTCAAACGAATCATTCATGATTGTTTGCCCTTGTTCTTCATATTGGCTTGTTTCTTCTTCATGTTGGGTTTCTTCATGTTGAGTTTCTTCATGTAGCACAGTTTTTTCAATTGCTTTTTCCGTTTTTTCTTCATGTACAGTGCTATGCTGGGTGTTGTCTTCACGATCTAGCTGGTTGTGATCTTCTTGGACTGTGTTTTGTTGTGTTTCTTCTCCTCCTTCTTCTTTGTCATTATTGTTCTTCTTCAAAGTTTGCTCTGGGTTCTCTATTTTCAGAATTTATAGGAATCTGGTCATTATGTAAATCTTGTTCATTCTCACCATCTCCAAAGGCTGCAGCAGCTTGGTCATCTTCTGTAGTATGGAACATTTTGGTATGCATTCTATTGACTTGTTTTAGAACACTGACCATTGTGTTCTTTAAGTCTGCCAAATCATTTTTTATTTATTACTGGTTTTCGTCAATTTTCATCAACCGTACAAAAATGTCACTGTTTTCATTTCTTTGGTTATTTAGTGGATGTGGGGCTGGATTTTGAAAAACTTCATCAGTCTGTTGTGTTCCAGGTGCTCTTTGGCTTTGTGTTCCAAATTCTCTTTCATCTTCTATGTTTTCACTGCGTAACAAAGTCATGTATTCTTGTTTCTCTTCTTCCTCGGATATGGTAATATCTTTTACTTCTTCCTGTATAACAAAAACAAGTTTTTGTAAACATTTTTATTGTATAATCGAATCATAAATGTTCACATAACAACAATAATGGAAAACAAAAGCACATAAACTTATATAATCCGAGTTATGCTCAGTCCACTCACACAAACTTTATTTTCATTCATTTTTAAAGTACATAATCAACTGAAAATGGAAAACAAATCTCTATAATTGAATAAAATATTGACTTCAAATAAATCACTAGTAAGGTACTCATTAATCTTTAAGTGTAACGGTAATCAATTTTCTTACAGTTTCAATATTGTTAATTTATGAATGGTATACAAGCAGCATAAATTAAACTTATATAAAAATGACATTCTATTTGTCCCAAAAAAATAAATAAATAAATAAACAAAGTTCGATAAATTCATTAAATGAGTGAGAATGCATAAAAGAGTTCTTACTTGTTGCATGAATTCAAAAGCAGGCTCCATGTCACTCCAGCTGAGGGTTTTTAGAAAATGCCACTTTAACATTCTTGGTAATATAGCTGGGTCCTCACTTATAATGAAATTGTCTTTTTCTAGAAATTGCAACGTTTGAAATGCCCATATAATAACTGCATACGGGAAGCTCTTTAAAGCAATTCCACGATCAGCTGTACTTGTTGCGACACTGCGAAATGAGTGTAATGTTGCATCGAAGGATACTTTACCCCTGTTGTGTGCATTCATCAATTCATTATCATGAACCAATGAGATATATTCATTGCTGATGTTCATTTTCTCTGTGTTGGACACAACAAATCTGGTTATGCAATACAAGTGTGCAAGTCTCACCATGTCTGCATCTGAGGTCTTCTTTCTTAGCTGTTCTTGTTGTTTTGCAAAGAACCACATGATATCTGACACCTTTGCATAATTTTTTTTAAAAACATTCTGGATTACAGTTTTCTTTGGTGCTTGACTTTTTCTTCTTGGTGGATTCTTCTTGCAGTTTAAGCCTGTAATCTGTGCAAACTTTTGAAAATCAAATATTACTTCTTTCCTAGCAAAATTGAATGCAAAAACTGATTGATCGTCATGTTTGCACTATCTGTAAATCAGCTGCCATGTAAGTTTCACTGGAAATGTTGTTAACTTCCAGTAGAATAGATTCCCAAACGGCCTATGTCTGAACATCTTCAACTGAGTTTCTATTAATAACTCTCGTATTATGTCAATTGTGTCAATTTTCTAGTGATTATTAATTCTTTTGTTAGGATTCCAGTTGGATGGACTTTGTATGTAATTATAATTCTACATTTACAGAAAAAACAGAACACAATTTATATAAATGAACATATTACATGGTAAATCAACAATTTACCGTTTTTATAAATCAACAATTTATGTAAATGAACATATTACACGGTAAATCAACAATTTACCGTTTTTCATAAATTAACAATTTATGTAAATGAACATTTTACATGGTAAATCAACAATTTACCGTTTTTCATAAATGATGTTTACTCTAAAGGATAATAAGATTGTTTGTAATAAATGTATTACAAGTTACAAATTGCACAATGTATGTAGTTAAATTTAGAATAAAGGTTTCAGTACATCTTAACTGTGTTTGGATATTCAATGAAACAAAATAATTAAAACTAGCGTCAAGTTTGCAACACATCCTAATTAGTATGACACTTGTTCAAAATTCATCCCATATTGTCACTTATACAGATATTTTTGTAAATACAAAGATTACGAGAAGGAAAAAAAAAATCAGACATAACAAAAACCCTGCAAAAAATGAAATAATCTTAGAAGGCCAATGTAAAAGATCTACTTCCTCAATCAATAATT
This sequence comes from Antiaris toxicaria, assembly GCA_035233585.1. Taxonomy (NCBI): domain Eukaryota; kingdom Viridiplantae; phylum Streptophyta; class Magnoliopsida; order Rosales; family Moraceae; genus Antiaris; species Antiaris toxicaria. The sequence continues at coordinate 27,364,578 of CP141160.1, forward strand.
AGGTACTTTTTACCAAATAAACAGACAATTACCAAACTTCATCGAAAGCATTAACAAAGAGTCAAATATCAATTTATAAATTGATGAAATAGATATTTGTAACTTACCACAATTTTTTCAGTATTGTATTTCTTTTCTGTTTTGTCCTTGCTCTTGTTCTTCATCTTCAATTTTTTTGATGTTAATGCTTCATTTGACTTACTTAATTTTTTTTGGATATTGTCATTTTTTGTTCTGTAAATCATTTATTGTAATTAGCATTTACGGTTCAAATCATAATAGAACTACAATAGTAAAATCATATAATGCAAATGATCAAATGATTGTATACACAACTACTTTGCAAATACAATTGATCAAATAATAGATTAAAATAATTTGCTTAACCAAAAAATGGAAGTAAATTATAACAAAACATAAACGATACAAACTATATACTGTTTCTCTAACCATGCAAATGTATGAGAAAAAAATACAGAACTTTTAATGAAAAAAAATTCCTGTAAATGAATTAAGACACAAAAATATTATAATAATCTAATTTGAATGACATAAGATGAAGGTAAGACAAGTTGGACAATAAATTATTGTGATAATACAACCACAAGAAGTAGTTTAAATATATTATAGTAAAATCAATGCAAGATCCTTTGATGGTAAGTAAACCCGGTAAATGACAAAAAAAAATCTAATAAAATGAAAACTTTGAATTGGTGAAATATTTAAACTAAGAAAAATTATTATAAAAATTATAGAAACTATTAGTTAAGAACCTTTAGTAAATCAAATTTACTACCGATAAACCCTAAATATAATAGATAATTTTGTTTACGCAAATGTTTTTGTATTAATGAGAGATTGGATTTCGCGAATGTCAGAATGTTAAGAAAAGTGTTGAAATTATGTTTTTTAAAGGATTACCTTTCTAATCGCTTATGGAGAAATCGTCGAGTGGATTTGCAATTGCAATCATGCTACTGGGAGGGGATTTTTTTAATGAAAACCTGATTATGAAAGTTCACGAAGTAATCACTTATGGAAAGCAATTTTTTCTCAGATTTTCTCGGAAAGAATCATCGATTTGTTGTTTAAGGTTTTTTCAAGGATTTCTCAACTTTTTTTTTTTTTTGATCGGAAAGAAACGGAGAAAACAGAGGATGAGGTTTGGGGAAATAGGCTATACGCATGCGATGAGAATTGGGGAAAGATTTGGGGAAATAGGTTATAAGTATGCGTTTTGTTAATAAAGGGTATTTTAGGAATTTTAATTATTTGTAAATTATAGTTTACCAAATAATTGCTATTTACTGCTTGTTTATTTGTTTTCTGCCATCCATTTTTATTGAAATCAATTTTTGGCTTATTCTCCTTCTTTACCCTATAAATAATAAAAAGCAGTGAAGTTTTGAAAAATAATAGTTTTGGATGTCTCCAAAACTAAGCCCCAAACGGGGCCTTAGACTAATTCACCACTTAAGATACACAAAAAACTACTTTAAAGTTCAAAAAAAAAAAAAAGATACATAATTAATAGGAATAAATTAGTCACTTTCAAAAATCTACTAAAAAGATAAAAATTTTGAGATACAATTGAAAACACTTCATATTTATTCTTGATTACTCAAAACTCTTCTTCTTTTAATCAAAAGATTGTAAATCTATTTATATACCTCTACACCCATATATATTTATGACTCATCACTAAAATTAAAAAATCTTTAGAATTCCAAAACCTCAAAATAAATACAAAAATAACATTCAAACTTTTAGACTTAAAAAACTCCTAAAAATTAATATAAGAATTTAAAAATTACTGAAGGCTCTTAAATTTAGATTCAAACCAATAATTCAATTAACCTTATCTAACATAACAACAGTGCATATACAATAAAAAAAGACTTGCACTGAAAATTTCCTTTCCAAAAATTCGTTCGTCTTTAAAAAACACGTTTGTCTTTAAAAAGCGTGTTCACCTTTAAAAAAATAATAAAAGGATCGGGCTTCTTTCTCACAAATTGTTTTTTTTTTTTTTGTCAGCATTAACCAGTTATACTATTATTGGGGGCGTTTAATTTTGTTTTTAAGAATGGTTTTTCATTTTCAAAAATACAGAAAATGAAAACGGTTTTAAAATAGCGTTTGTTTATTTAATATTTTCAAAACAATTTCGAAAACACTGTTTTCAATTATATTGTTTTTTTAAGTTTTTTAAAAATGAAAAAAAGCTGTTTTTGCTTTTTGCTTTCATCTTTAAAAAAAGTTGTGTTTTTTAGGTTTTTGAAAACAAAATGAGTTTTAAAAAAATATAACTAAATAAAGTTTTATTTTTATGTTTATCAAAATATGCACTCAGGAAAATATAATCAAACACAGTTTCATAAATGGTCTCAATACAGTTTTTAAAATATTTTCATTTTCATTTTTTTGAAAATAGAAAATATTTTAAAAATAATACTAAACGCCACTATTAATTCTTGTTAATTTCAAGAATGCGCAAAGGAAGTAGCGTGAAGGGTTATTTGATAAAAATATTATGTTTTAATTATATTTGAATTTAATTTGTTTTTTAATTTTTATATTTAATTGAAAAGTATTTATTTTATATTTCAATAAAATATATATTTAGATAAAAAATATTTAAATTATATTTTAAAATTAAAAAATTGATGTAATTAATAAAAATAAAATTAAAAAATTAAAATTAAAAAATTAATATAATTATTTGAAAAAATAAATAAATAATAATTATTTTTATAATATAATTAAAAAATTATATTTAAATATAAAATTTTATATTTGACGTGAAATTATATTAAGTTTTAAACAACTCATAAAGCAATACACCCCTATCCTATCTCTGGAAATTGAAGTTGGCCATTCTTGTCACTGTGTCTTTTTGCTCGGCATCATAGGCAGGCTTCGAGAACAAATTAAGCAAAGTGAAATTTGCTTTTTTTTTTTTTTTATTTTCTAGAGTTGCTGATTAGATAAACAGGGTATGGATTCTTCTTCTTGTCCTAAAGAAAAGCATGACGTGTTTCTTAGTTTCAGAGGCGAAGACACCCGCGATAACTTCACGAGCCATCTTTACGCCGCTTTACGTCGGAAAAACATTCAAGTCTACATGGACGAGACAAGTCTTGAAAGAGGAGACGAGATTTCACCCACACTCACGAGAGCGATTCGGGAGTCAAAGATTTCATTGGTCATTTTTTCCAAAAATTATGCTCAGTCTTCTTGGTGCTTGGGTGAGCTTGTGGAGATACTCGAACGCAGAAAACGAACAGGCCAGCTTGTTGTCCCTGTCTTTTACCAAGTAGATCCATCCAATATAAGGAAACAACGAGGAAGTTTTGAACAAGCACTCAAAAAACACGAGAAACGTTTCAAGGACAGAGTCCAAAATTGGAGGGATGCTTTGACTGAATCAGCCAATCTTGCTGGGTGGAATTCACGAGTTACCAGGTTTCCTTTATCTCATACTACATTGTTATTAGATCATCTTGATCCTTTATGTTATTGATCTTCTCTTCCTTCAAATGAAAATTTATTATATATCAAATCTAATTTACCGTGCACACATACACCAAGAAAATCCAAATAGAAAACGAAAATGAGACATTATATATATGGAAATAAGGATCCGGTTAGCAGAGCGTTTTTGCTTTTGATAAGTAGAAGAAGGAAAGTGGTGACCTTTTTAAAAGAGCTAATGAGTCAAAATAGTTTTTAAATTTTCTAATAATTGATATAAATGTTAGAATATAATAGTTTGTAGTGTCTTGTTAAAACTCTGCCACAAGTTTTAATGGCATTTTTGAGAAGCCATATATATATATTTATATATATATTTTGGTCGGAAGCTCTTCTAATAGATAAAAGCACTTTCAACGGATTATTCATACAGTTTAGACCCAGGAAACCAAAAACACTCCTAAGAAGCTTTGCCAAATAGGCCTTTAAGGGTTGCAAGTCCCAATATTTTTAGTTAAAAGATGCGTATTTAAAACCAAAAAAAAAAAGAAAAAAATGCATGCATTAGCGTTTTCCTTATTCCATTAAGATTAGTTACGTAAAGTCTGTTTTCCTTTCAAATATTCTAGGCCAGAGTCCAAATTAGTTGAAGACATTGCTAAAGATATATTAGAGAAGCTGAACCACATACCGTTAAGTGATGAATTCAAGGGCCTAATTGGAATTGAAAAACGCATGAAGAGAGTTGAATCGTTGATAGACACTGGATCACCGGATGTTCTCATGGTAGGCATTTGGGGCATGGGTGGTATAGGCAAGACGACCCTTGCCGAAGTTGTGTTCAACCGACTCCGGTCTGAATTCGAAAGTTGTTGCTTTCTTGAAAATGTTAGCAAAGAATTAAACGTGACTGGTGGATTAAGGCATTTGCGAAGTAAGCTTATTGCTGATTTGGTGAAAGAAGTTAATGTAAACATAGGGACCCCTTCACTATTACCACCTTTTCTTATGAAGAGGCTCCGCAGTCTAAAGGTGCTCATTGTTCTAGATGATGTGGATCAGTCACAGCAATTAGAGTATTTAGTTGGAGATTATGGTATTTTTGAGGCTGGAAGTAGAATTATTATAACAACCAGAGATGAAAGAGTGCTTAGGGAATTCAGAGTTACTTTGAAGTACCAAGTTGAGGCATTAGACTTTGATGAATCTATTCGGCTTTTTGTCTCAAGAGCATCTGAAGGAAATGCTCCCTCCAATGATTACATGAAGCTATCAAAAGAGGTGGTATATTGTGTTGGTGGTATTCCATTAGCTCTAAGGGTTTTGGGTTCTTACCTTCTTTCTTGTCGTTCGCGTGGAAAAGAGACTTGGGAAATGGCAATAGACAAACTGATAAAAAAACCCCTTGATAATGTTCTAAATGTGTTGAAGATAAGTTATGATAGATTAGATGAAACAGAGAAGGCTATCTTTCTTGATATTGCCTGTTTCTTCAAAGGGATGGATAGGCATCATGTAGAACAAATACTACATGAATACGATATTCCAGTTACTTTTGTTATAGATAATCTCATGGACAAGTCTCTCGTAACGATCAGAAACGACAACCAACTCTGGATGCATGACCTAGTGCAAAAATTGGGTTGGAATATAGCTCATAAAGAATCCCAAAGGCTTGAAAAGCGCCGTAGGTTGCCGAATTCTGAAGATGTCTGTCATATCTTCAAGAAAAATATGGTAAGTATCAATAGTACATTGAGGTATCACACACACACGATTTCAGTAATTTCGTTAAGTACTTCATGCTCTACTATATATTCATTGCTCTTTAACTGTCAGGAAATGAAAGTTATTGAAGGAATTCGTTTAGATGTATCTGTGATTGACGAAGAGGTATACATCAGCTCTACGGTCTTTGAAAGGATGCATAATTTGCGTGTGTTCATGATTGAGAATTCCGGGCACAGCAAAAAAAGCAAAGTTCACCTTCGTGAAGATCTTAAGTTTCTTCCTGATTCGCTGATTTACCTTCACTGGAATGAATACCCAAGAAGATCTTTGCCACCAAAATTTGCAGGACGGAGCCTAGTTCAACTTGTCATGCGACATAGCAAACTAGAGCATCTCTGGGATGGAGTACAGGTAATTTTTTTAGTTAAATCTCGTGTTTTTAACTATACAAATTACAAACTTAGTGATTTCACCCCTGATTTTGTAACAGGATCTCGGGAATTTAAAGCATTTTGATCTTAGTTATTCCAAGAATCTGATTGAAATTCCGGATCTCTCTAAAGCTAGAAAACTTCAGAGAATACATCTCAAGGAATGCACGAGCTTAGTGCATGTTCCAAGCAGCATTGGCAATCTGGAGTCCCTGATGACTCTTGTACTAAGGGGTTGCTCGTCTATTGACAAGTTTCCTAAAGTTCCGAGGAGTATAATATATTTAGACTTGGGATGGACTGCAATTGGAGAAGTTCCTGCATCATCAGTCCAGTGTTTAAGTATTTTACAGGAATTTTATCTTGATGGTTGCAGTAGACTTCAGAGCATCCCGACTAGCATTTATAACCTGAAATCTCTTCAGCGACTTCTTCTATTTGATTACCTTGTATCGAATAACTTCCCTCTGACGCCGGTATGTTTTATGGGATTTTTTTATGCATACATATCTTTTTTTTTTTTTTTTTCATTATCTTTGTTTTAGTTAGATTTAGTAAATTTGACTTTGAGAATTTCTTATGGAAGATTTACAATCTGGAGTTCTTGAAGTATCTTAGTCTAAGAGATTGCAAATCTCTGAGAAAGTTTCCAGAACTTCCGAGGAACATTGAATATTTAGATCTGGGAGAGACGGATATCGAACAAGTTCCATCATCAACAATCGAGAATCTATTTGCTCTAAAGATGTTATTTCTGGACAAGTGCAAGAGACTTGAGAGACTCCCACCAAGCGTCGGTAAGTTGAAATCACTTCGAGTACTTTGCATAAGTGGCTGCTCACAACTGAAAAGCTTACCAAAAGACATGGAGACCATGGGACATTGTCAAAGACTCAAACTCAAGTTTACTCCGTTTGACTGGAGCCGTATCTCAGAAATTTATGAAAGTCTAGGCGATTTGTGCTTGCTGAGGTTATCATTCATGGTTGGTTTAATCAATGATCAATATAAGACTCATTGGGAACCAAACATTATCAGGGATGAACCTGAACCAAGTGCAAATATTCATTCTCTGATATAGAAGGACTACATGAGAGAAGTTGTGTATACTTGATTTTTGATCCCATAGCTAGAGTGAAAACCATATACCCTGAGAGTTGAGTAATGTATGCTAACTCATCTGCCATAGGTGCTGTTCAATATTTAGAACGTTCTTTTCTTATTTTTGTTTTTAATAAAACAAATTGTTTTGGAACTTTGGCATCCCTTTCCAACATGTTTCCAATCTGTTACTTTTTGGAATGAGCATTATCATAAGGTATCGATACTAGTATTATCTACTAATAAAAAGAGATGAATCCTGTAATATGAGATTAGATCCTATTGTTTATCACCGGATGTTCCTAAATATTTTTCTTTTGAATAAAGTTTATTTGCAAAGTATTATAAAACTTTAAAATAAAGTTAAATACGGATTTATTACTACGTTATATCGAGAATCATTGTATTAATTATCTTAACTTATCAAGTTCTCGTCCATCCCCATCGAGTAGACATGCAAGATTGATGGAGGGATCTCATCACCTTTCAACATTGATTGATTTAAGGACGAGGAAGCCTACAAGCTCGGATGGAGGTAGAGTTAGACGCACTGTGTTCAAGATCAACACATTCATAAACCACTCCAAAAAGAGCACGTTGGCGCATGTTTGGTCATGCCTGGTTGTACGCTTAGGCTTAATTTCAAGCATGAAGAAAATTCTCAGAACATTCCTTTATTTATTTATTTTTTCCTTTCTAACTCAGATTAAAAAATTTAAACTATACACCTTTAAATGAAGTTAAACATGATATTATCGCTAAACTATATTATAACCACTTCTTCTTAACATTTCTAGTGACCTAAGTGCTAATAAAATATGCACAGAAAAATTAAAATGACATAAAATACATATTTTTAATTTTTTAATTTCCCAATAGAGATTAATAAAAAGATAAAGCACCTGAATAAAATAAATTTAAAAATCATTATACCAACATAACACAAAAGTTTAACACTAGATCAACAAGACATTAATCAAACATTATTAAAAGTAAAGTTTGTGTTTCCTAATAAATAAATAAAATTTGTATGATATTGATTAAAATTCGAGAATTTATATTATGTTAATTAATAAATAAAAAAATGTGACTATTTGAGTAAGGAAACAAATTTTAATTTTAAGTAGGTGTTTGGAGGCATTCAACTGAGTTTCAATTGTCCTTTTTTTTTTTACAGTTTATTTACTATTTATAATTTTAATTATAATTTTGTAACTTAATTTTAAAATTCTATAAATTTATATATACAATTTTAAATAGAATATTTTTTTAATAAATTACACATAATTTCAATTTAAATAAAATAAATTTTATATTGATATTTTTTTAAATATTTTTTAATTTTTTTTATGTTCTTTTAGTTTTATCTATTCAAATTCTTATACTAAACGTAAATAATTTAACTCAAATATAATAAAAAAAAATTCAATTCACAACGTGGGCCACAAACATGGGCTAGAAATTGATACCCAAAGATCTAGAAGGTTCGGCCCAGAGGAGGGTAGGACAGGACTTGAAAAGTAGAATGGGAAACGCGTTTCATTTCTGCAACAGTGGACGATTTGGAAACAAAGAAGAAAGAAGAGGATGGTGATTATGATGACCTCCTCGTCAATGCTCCTCAAGCTTCTTCTCATTGTCGCCATTGTCTCCGTCGTCTTCTCCGTCGACGAAAAGTGCTCCGCCTGCAATGCCGTCGCTGTAAATTCGATTTCTCTCTCTCTCTCTCTCGCTTTCCTCTATTCAATTTTCCATTTTTTTGATCCCAGAATTTTGGGTCAGGACAGAAAACGATTTATTAGTTTGAAGAAATTCAATTCGACTCATACGGTTCTCGTGAATTTGATCCCTGCAGGAGGAGCTAGAGCGAGGACTTTCCAATGTAAGGTCAAAAGTTCATATATATATATATAAGTTTTTTTTTTTAATGGCGTATTTGGGATAATAATATGATGCATTTTCGCAGGAAAAACCCAGGAATCATTTGGACATGAGACACCGCTTGGACTCTAAAGGTCAACGGAGGGGAAAGTTTATCGATTACAGGTACTAGGTTCAGTTTCTCTCTCCTTTGTGTTTTTTTGACTTATGGACGATATCAGTTGATCTGTTATCTATTAGAATGTGGGTTAGAATTGTGTTAGAAATGCGATTGATTGGAGGACTTGTTATGAAGAATTTGTATTTGGAATAAAGAAAAATGAAAATGTGGCTTATCTGACATGCACAATCATTTTAATTTTTGCTAGTAAAGTTTTAAGCTTTAGGAAATTTATAAGTCAGCACATTGATCAATAAATAACTAAATTCAAAGTTTCGCATAATATTCTACACTTTGATGCTTAGCATTAAGTAAAGCATATGTACAAGATGATATTAGAATAGTATTGCACTGAAGGATATTTTTCTTATCGTAATGTTAAGTTTGATCCTTGGCATTGCATTTGAGATGCTCCTGCTGAGAGTCTCTGATGAATTACATGCTTTTTCTGTCCTGTGTGTTTCTTTCAACAGAGTGAGTGAGCTGAGAGTTGTGGAACTTCTGGATAGGCTTTGTGAAAAGATGCAAGATTACACTCTACGGAAGGTAAATATTTGTCTTAATAGTTCCTTTAGTACCTTGAAGCATGCTTAGTTATTCTGGTATGAAAACGTTGGTCTGTATAATTCTTTGTTTTCAGGTAGAGCCAAACAGACACGAGTGGATCAAAGTGGATAACTGGGAAAACCTCACAAGTATGTGTTTCCTACAGTGGCTTTCCTTGACGACTCATAATGTTTTTTTACATAAGGGCATTTAGTAATTAGTTGTATTGTGATTGGGAAGAAAATAAGAGGGAAAGGAAAGGGAATGAAACACATTAATCAAGTGTATGCTTACCTATTAGGAACTTGAATTGCATCCATAATTTAGTAAATAAACACGTGAATGGGATGAAAGGGAAACAGTCCTCCCATTCTTTTCAATTGATGATATATAAACACACCCTAGTATCGGGGCTGATGCAAGTTTTCTCCCTTCTCAAAGATACAACATGACAAATAATACAACCAAGAAACTACTGATCATAACTGAAAAATTTAAAAACAAAAACAGATTGTAATGTAATTTTTTTGTCTGATCTTGGCATTTTTATGTTTGTTGATTTTACTCTGCGAATTCCTATGTAGTTCTATTTTATGAAGTGATTTTTTTTTTCCTCTTCAGATAAACAAGAAGCTCGAGCTTATTCAAAAGATATATCAACATATTGTGGAAGGTGAGCAGTCGGTTTTTTTTTTTTAACCCCCCATTTTGACCGAGGTGATTGGCCTAATCTGTGTGTTTGTGGGACAGGTTGCTTGAGGAAACAGAAGATGAGGTGATTCCTTGTTCTTATGATCTACAAAAATTAATGTCTTAAAGGTTGATTTATCTAGGATTTCAATTGTCCTTGTCCCTGATGTCTCTTGCTCGTGCAGTTTTCAGAAATGATTAAGAAAGGATCTGTTAAAGTAGGAGATGTAAGCAAGGTTTTATGTCAAGATCTGAGTAAGCATTGCACGAAGACAGGGTATGATGTGTAGAACTAGATTCATTGTTGTTTTTGTTTGTTTCGTTTTCAACTGTCTATTATTACGGCCACCGACCAGGTATTGTATGTTTGACACGTGACAATTTAGTAATATCCCAAAGTGCTAGGGATATTTTTGATGTTATTCTTTACACTAATAACCAATTAAGACTTCTGAGCAACATAATTAAGTCTTACTTATAATAACCAATTAATCTCTAGCCTATTAACCAATTAGACCTTTGAATCTATTTGTCCCTCAAATTTATTTTCTAGGTTTCCCAGTGTTCTCTTCATATATATGGCATTCTGAGATTAGAAATGTCTGTATTGCAGTGGTTCATACAATGAAGACAACCATGACGATGATGAATCAGATGGTGAACTGTAAGTCTGTGAGCTTCCCAGATTCACTCACGGTCAGCATGAAGGTTGGCTGTTGGCGAAATAAGTTAAACTACGGTCAAAGTTAGTAGGCAATACTCACCAGGGTCGTAAAATGAGAACTGCTCAATTCTCTTCGGCAAATTTTGATCCCATGATTATTTAAGCTATCAAATGTACCGTTATGTTAACTTAAATACGAGTCAAAGAAAACACTTTTTTTTTTCCATCTATTCCTTTTTTAAGTAAAGAAAAAGGACTAGTTAATGTGTCTTCGATTAATCCAAGAATTTAATGCACTTGTAAGATCTCTCCTACCCAGTCACAAAATGGGGGGAAAAAAAAAAGCTGGGGAAAAATGGCAGTTTTTCACACAATTCTCAAAAATAATGTTGCTTACAGGGGACGACAAGATGGAGAATTTGTTATAGAAGAGAACTTCAATTAGAATTTCAAACGATGAATGGTTCCAAACCGCAATTGGTACAATGCAAATTCTCTCAGATGTACAAAATATACAACAAGAAAAATAAAACCTAAAAAATAGATATTATTTCCCGGAATGCGAACGCCAATCATGGCATGACTCCAGCAGTGGCAATGTCATGGACAGAAAAAAAGAATTAGAATACGTCTCCGTCAATTTGAACCCTTGTGTTTCTGTACATGGCTCTTTGAACAAATTCTTCATGTTACCAGTTTACAACTCCAAGACACCCTTGAGTAAATTCACACTTTCCAAAGATATACTCCTTCTGACTCTGGTTTGAGGTATCTCTATCCGTGGTGGAGGGTCAGGCGAAAAGCATATCACGACAACAGTCAAGTTATCACAAGTATTGCGCTTGAGAGCCTCCCTAACCAGCTCTCTCGAGCACCTTTCGGGGTCATTGTGGAGCATCAGTTCTTTCCTTGCCATAGACACAGCACACTGGCTGCTCATCACATCCCATAGGCCGTCACACCCCATTATCAAAAACTCGTCTTCCTCAGTCAGATGCGTCTCCTTAAGTTCTGGCTCTGCACTCAAAGGACAGGCAGAGCCTTTTGCACCTTTCATATGCCAGTCCCCAAGAGCACGGGCAACAGACAATTGGCCGTTGAGGTAGCCGTCGTAGACGACACCACCGAGTTTCTCTATCCTCTGTCTTTCAGATGTGCAATTGGGTTTGTGGTCTTTCGACATCTCGATTGCTCTACCTCGCCTCCCCAGCACGGCTCTGCAGTCCCCAGCGTTAGCAATTATCATCGTCCTGTGAAGAGCAAGAAAAAGAAATAGACAAAGTGAGCTCAATGTTTAGGCACGTTAATGCCAAACCTTGTGCATGTAGTAACTATTGTTGCTCTGGCTGAACTCTTCCACTGAAAAGTTCTCAGAATGACTGACCAAGGAAATCTAATTCCAAAAGCAAAAGGTATCATCAAAGAAGATTTGGGAGTGACTTACCTTCCAAAAATAAGGGTAGTTAACGCAGTGGCTCCAGAGGAGATATCGAGAGAAATAGAATCCGCAAATGCATAATCAGCTTTCCGAAAAGCACTTTTAATTGCTTCCTCCAAACACATTGGAAAATTGGAGTCGTCCACCATGTACTTGAGAATGTTATTTCTGATAAAGGATGCTGCATCAGTACCTCCGTGACCATCAAACACCTGTTCATATGTAATCGTTCGTCATCACAGCCATCTAAATTAAAATGACAACCACCTCTTAAACCTACTCTACAAAACCACATTCCTCAAACAATGCATGACAGAAAAATAAGAAGAATGGTGGTTAAACAAGAGGTGAACTTAAAGTTCTCTGTTAAACAAGAAGATTTTCAATTGATGTACTGACCCCATAGAAAGCACCAGGACAAGGGAATTGTGTAGAGACGGTGTTGCCCAAATGTTCAACAAGATTATCTATACATATATGTTCATCCTCCATGTACTGTTTAGGTCCCATTTCAGCACAGCTTCCTGATCGGAAGGTGGGTAGAAACCCTGGTTTCTCATCAAAAGGTGAATTATTGGCTATTACCCCAACATCCAAACTCTGGAGAAGCGTTAAAAGAAAGTCAGTTAACGTGCACTACACAATCTGTTGTAAAAACGTGGTAAGGCCATAAGTAGATCTTAAACTGCTTCAAACCTAAATGACAATAACAACATTAAGTATAAAAGTTTTATAGCTACCATCTTAAAGAGAATCAGTAACAGCTTGATAAATTCAAAAACATGCGATTTTGAAAAGCACTCACCAAGTCAGTACCATAAATGACTTGATAATAATATCAACATTAAGCAAACAACTTTTATAACTAACAACCATCTTAAAGAGTCAGTAGCAGCTTAATAAATTCGACAACTGGCTATTTCAAAAAGAACTCACCAAATCAGCATTTCCACCATTGTCAACTTTTATGCTTAAGATTCGAAGATGGACAAGTTCAAATTGTAGTCATAATATCAGCGTCAATCATAAATAGAATCATCAATGGTAGCTTGATAAATTCGTCAGAAGGCAATTTTAAAAATAACTCACCATATCAGCAGTTGCCAGAAGCTTTATAGAGCTCACGGAATGCCTCATGATGGATAGATGCCGTGGAGGTTTTCCATTCGACATTCGTTTAATATTATTCAGATTCTCCAAAGCTTCGTCTTCCACGGCTGATACATTGTCCTTGTTATAACCCCCTTCTACTAATCTATACGGAGGCGAGAAGTCCATACCCGCAGCCATATCTATTCCCTCCAAAAAAAAAAAAGAGAGAAAAGAAAATCAGAGATCAACGAACAATCCTTAATTATAAACCTTAAAAGTAACTGATTTCCAGATCAAGAAGCATAAATTGTTCAACCAGATCTTGTGAAATAGAAGCTCCTTATTATAACTCCTAACTTAAGAACTCCAATCTATGAGGAATGGGATTATTCTTTTTATCTTTAAAGCAAACCACATATAGAATAATTTCCAAGCCTACCAACAGCTTCAAGAAATTCCCAAGTCTATACCTTATCTAACTGGCTCAGAATTCGATGCTTTTAGAAATCGTAAGCTGAATAGACCAAGAAACCACCGTTCCACTCTTCAAATTTCAATGTTCACAACTCCGCCAATTCTAAATCTTCTAAATCACAGAATTTAACGAACCAACCAACAGATCAATCTCGGAATCCTATTCCACACAAAAAGATCAACTCCTCAGAACCGCAATCTTCGAGAAGATTCCGAGCACAATGCAGAAAAACTTAACTCAAAATTGACCGTAGAAAATGAGGGGGAAGGAAAACGACTAGTAAAGAGAGGAGGGAGCAAAATTTTCCGGGAAAATTTGCAATCATCGAACGGGAAAAGGCAGAACTTCTCGCAGAATAACAAAACACGGAACCACAAGAAATTTTAAAGAAACGAAAAAAAAAAAAAAGCAGGAGAATTCTCACAGATGAAGACGACGGGGACGACGATTCTTGCGAGTTACGCTTCGACTTTTTTCTGATCTTTCTTTTTGTTAACGGCAATCAATGCTGAAACCCTAGAAAAGATGTCTGCCTGGGATGGAAAAGTAAGAAGAGAATCACAAAGGCTTTTTTAGAGAGAGAAAGAAGAAGCACATGGAAAGAGGAGAGAGAGAGAGAGAGAGAGGAAAAGCTCTAAACCGTTGGTGTATGGTTGGCCACCGGCGATTCCAGGTAATCCGGTGGATCTCATAATACGGGTGAGAGTTGTGGGCACGTGTTCAGTCGTCATTGGAGGATCTGCGGCCTCGTGTTTAGTTAGTGGATGGGTATTGCCTGAGCTTCCCAGCCGTTGGATCTCTTACATTCTCTGAAGTACGGTCCAAATCCCTCTACCATGGAGGAGTTTTCTTTTATTATTATTTTTTGTTTGGAAAATAGTTGATGGCTGTAAAGGACGAGTGGCCGCCTTGGATTCTTGGGATACACGTGTTGGTATATGATTGGGACAAAGTTGTTATTTTGGCTAAGGTTAAACAGTTCTCTTTTTTATTTAAAAAAAAAAAACGCACACACACCCTAATATTTCATTTTTCTCAAAACACTATCATAGTTAGAATTGGATTTTTAAGGGAAGCTGAGATATTTTGAAAAAAAAAAAAAAAAATCGTATCAATTAAATATTTTGAGACGTGATTTATCTTTTTATGATAGGAATGGATGGAATATTTTAGACTCTACTTCAATTTGCATCTAACTTTCATGATTAAAATGAATGGATGGCAAATAATTACGAGTTTTTTTTTTTTTTTAATAAATGAGAAAGTTTATGAGGGATGGCGTTGAAATCTTCTGATAATTTTGAGTCATTGATCCGTTAATAATTTTTAAGGCAATTAGATCAATATGATTGATAACTTAGTGTGCGTTTGGCACATATATTCAAACTGCATTGTATTTAAATGCAATGTAATTTTTCCCCAAATACAAAAACATTTTATTCAAATACTAATCACATCACATTTTAAATCCAATACAATTACTATTTATTATTTCACTTTTTCTATTACTTTTATTAATTACATCATATATTTTTTTTCTCTCTCTTTTTTTTCCTCTCTACTTTTACCTATCACATCACATATTTATTATTAAAATATAATTCAAATATTTTTCACCCAAACACACATTGCATTCAAATGCAATGCTAATACTTTTTCTCCAAATACAAATTACATTCAATGCATTTCATTCAAATGCAATGCAAATAAAATGCGTTCACCAAACGAACCATTAAACCCAAGAAATTTTATGATAAAAATGAACCTACCCACTTAATAAATATTGACGGCCAAAATATTACATTAGCTCGTATAATTTATATCACTTAAGTTATATGTTGATATATCGTCATAAATACAAATCAAAATTAAAAATTGTTAATTAATTTATTTATTTGTTCAAAAAATCTTTTGAGTTAAAATGAACAAAAGAGAAAACATAAGACATCAAATATGGTAATTTTTCTACTTCTTTTCTATGCTTGACTTGTTATTGCTGCTTGTGTAGTGTAATATTTTCAGCTTACCTTCTTCTTGCGTGTATAGGCATGCTTACACTATTTTCTTTCCCTGGCTCTCCAAACGTTATATTACCACTCAATTTCAAGATTCTTGAATTTATATCTCACATTTCTCTATCCTTCTACCTCTAAAATTTCATCTCCAATATCTAATGTAGTGTTTGGTAAATGTATTACATTTGCATTACGTTTAAACACAATGTATTAAATATATTTTATATTTGGGTAAAATGTATTTACTCTGCATAAATGTAATATGTGTTTGAATGACAAGTAGTTGAACTGTATTTTAAAGTTTAAAAGTTGATGTGATTGATAAAAGTAGATAGAAAAATAAGATGGAGAGAGAATATGATATAAATAAGAAAAAATTTATTTTCAAAATATTTTAAAATAATAAATATAATTGATATATTATTGAAAATTATTATGTTTAAATATAAAATTTTTATATTTAAATAAAAATTATATTACGTTTAAAAATAATATGAATGTAAAACTGTAAATAAACAAACTGTAAAATTTAGGTGTCGTTTGATAAAAAAATTACATTTTAATTTTACTTAAATGTAATATAATTTTACACCAAACACAAATTTTACAACAGTATTATAAAAACAATTACTATTCAAAATATTTTTAAAATAATCATATCAACTTTTTAACTCCACTATTTATCTTTATTTTTATCAATTATATCAACTTTTTAACTCTAAAATACTTTTTATCTAAATACATATTTTATTTAAATATAAAACAAATATTTTTCAATCAAATATAATATTTAAAAAATAAATTTCATTCAAATACAATCAAAATTTAATGCGTTTGCTAAAATAATCCTAAGTGAACGCTTAACCAGAAATTCTTGTCCACCTAGAAAAAGGCTCGTAGAGAAGAGGCCCAAACGGAATGATTCTTTGTCGTTGTTGGTCACTCACGCCCACGTAAGTTGCCGAAGCCCAATAACATTTTTGCTTGTTTGTTTTTGGATTCGGGTGTCCGTTTTTAAAAATAAAAAAGTTTTAGTTTTAAAAAATAAAATGTTATTTAGATTTTTTTTTTAAACTGAAAAATTATTTACATGAGTAAACAATAGAGAATTCTTTTTTTAATTTTTTAAAAATAAAAATTTTTAATAGTTAGATTCAAAAATTTTAGAAGATTTATTTTTTTAAAATAAATTTTTTTTTCATTTTTTTAGAAATAGATATATCAAATGGATAAAGCGTTTGTTTTAGTAATTTGTGGCTACTGCATACTTTTGTTCCCAAGTAATCTGCATTTTCGTAGGCTATTGTTTATGATCTATTAACAATGCGGTTATCGTAAATTTGTCAACATATTACAGCTGTCAACAGCAATATACGATTCAACCGTTGCACTTTTTGTCATGTATAAGTGATTATTTTGGTTGTACCATGAACTATCATATATTTGGCAATGCATTGTCAATAATTATAATAACAATGCTCTATATAATCAAAGAAGTCCGAGTACTTTTTTTTTTTTCCTTTTTAATGTCTTTTTCCGTTAATACCTTGAGACAAACACAGTCTGCTATCTATTTGTTTTTGGGACGCCAAAACGGAGAAAGGGGTTGTTTTAGGTTGACTCTTAAGATTATCTCCAACCATTGTTCTGTTTTAATGTTATATTTGTTACTAAAATAATATAAAACTAGTACTATCTTAGTTGTGTTTTAATAAATTAAAAAGGAAAATATTATAATAATTACATGACAAAAATCAAAATAATAGCCAATAAAAATTAAATGTTAAATTTTGCATTGATTGTATTTTGAAGTATATTTATCAAAAAATTTAACATACGATAATTTTAGTGTCAAATAAAATACTTTATTGAAGAGTATTTTTTTTTATTTAAATGTCAAAATTTATCATTAATATAATATTTTAATATTGTATTGAAGATGTTCTAAGATGAGGAGAATCACAACCCCAAAAAAAACTATTTTGGAAGCCTAAAGAAACAATATTTTAGGGGTTCATTACTTGTAAGCAAAAATAGGAGATTCCCTTGTTGCAAATAGCCAAATGGCATTCCATTTCTTGAGTGGTAGTATGTCCACACATCCATCATGGAAGGGGTCCTGGGCTAAAAACCAAGTGGATCAAAATAGTTTGTCACTATATATCATTAATGCTATCGATTAAGACCGAAAACCGCACATTTTGACAGGAGTTTTTGGGAGTGGGACAGAAAGGAGCTTGAAAACATTGACGCATATAATGATATAAGGACAAGAAAGGCAGAGAAAATTTAAGGACCACCTTGTCTTTTCAAAGGTGGTTTGGAAATAGATTTGTTCCATTACATGTTCCATATGGCTTTGTTAGATGAATTTTTGGTTTTTACCTCAAAATTTTTTGAAAATTTATTAAGTTATGCCTCTATATTACAAAAAAGAAAGTTATGTTTTATATGAAAACTGCAACCATTCCTATTTAATACAAAAATTATATCTTATTTTTTATCGAGTGTTCACATTGACAAGACAAGCACAGATGTGAAATTTCATAGAAAGAATCCTATTCTCATCTCAAAAGATAAAAAGGAAAAAACAATGTTTTGGCAATCCAATAATTTTATTCTCCTTTTGTTCTTGTAAACCATTTTTTATTCGTAAAAAAAAAATAAAGAACCTAATAAAAAAGGGAGATTTCTATGATAAGGACGGAAAAAATATATAGATTTTATACACCTAGATTTATATTTTTATATTTTGTATGTTTATTATTAATGTAATTTTAAGATTTAATTATCTATTGATAATAACACACATCATTTGTAGGGGGCCTACATTAAGACTCAAAAAATATCATTAGCATTTTATTGATTGGATTCGCATAAACTGGGGTTAGAAATTGGAATTTCGTGAAAAATAGGTAATAAAAGAAATAGAAAATGAATTTTGTAGGATGTAATTATCATTGTATTCTTTTTTGTATAAAAAAGAAAAAAGAAGAAAAAAAAAAAAAAAAGAAAATCATTGATTTCATTTCGAAAGCTACTTTAATTTATTCTTTTCTTGTCGTATGGCTATACATGTTAAGAGCCAGATTGCTGTCTGACCATTTTGAGCCCTTCTAATTTATGGCTTATGTTTTTTTTGCCCCCTTGACACGTCATCCACGTGACCCTCCATGTCCATCTTCTTCTTTTGTCCTACGCCGGCTTGTCCCCCTCTCCTCTATGATATACATATAGATATGAATAGCATTTCATTTTCACAATTCACGTCTATGCCCCGTTCTTTATTTTAATCATAAACGCGCCATTTATTTGCATGAGTATCATCTAACTTTTTCAAATTTAGTAATTTAAATTTTTTTTTTTCACAATCTACTATCTAAATTTATAATTTTTAGTAATTTAATTCTTGTTACTCAAATTTATTAAAATTTAAACAATTATTTACACATAACTTATATATTATAATCTAAAAAAAAGTACTGTTAATCATTTTTACTTACTTCTAATATAGTTTCCTTTAAAATCATTAATTTAATTAAATTATACTCAAATTTAAATATAAACTTTAAAAAAAAATTTGTATTCAAATTAAGTAAAAATAATTAATAATTTCCCACTTGGACTATGATATATAAGTTTTATGTCAAAAGCTTTTCTAATTTTAATTGATATAAGTAAAAAAGACTAAAGTGCTAAAAATTTTAAGTTTAGAAAATTAATCATAAAAAAAAAGTTTAGAAACTAAATTATTAAATTTAAAAAATTCAAGGAGTACTTATGCAAATAAGTCTAAATGTGCCACTTTTGCACGTAAATATTATATTTCTCCTGCATCTAATCTGAGGATTTAAAAATATCTAACGAAGATCTAGTGGGATAAAAGTACGTATTTTTAATGATAAAATTCTGGCTGTTCAGAGACATTGCCATTTGTTACTATGTCAGGCAAATATATGACATCAAGACTTATACATTATAATATTAACTTATTAATGTGTCATTTACTAAAAAAAGCTATTAATTTGTAATATATATTTTTTTGATACTTATCATTTATAACAAGAGTTATAAAATATAATATATATTATCCATCAGGTTATGTAACAAAATATTTAGATATTGAATTTGCATATCTTGTAAATTATTACAGAATTTTTTTTAATTTTGTTTTTAATTTTTATGTCGCCTACGTACGTACGAGTCAATCTGAGCTCTAAGACTCAATCCATATATCTCCCTGCCATAGTGCTCTTTTACGGGTGGAAGAATCATAAATGTTGTCAAGCATCTTTATTTTAAAGTAAACTGAATGACATAATTAAAAAAAAAAAAAAAAGACATAAAGAGCATATTTAAATCGTATCCAGTAAAAATCCCCAACTCAACTTGTGTTTATGCGAAGCAAGTCCCATGTGATTTCAGATTCTTTGTTTGTATTCTTCAGCTGTTTTCTTTCTTTTCACATTCCTCTAAACTTTGATCAGGGTTTTCATACTCTCTTTCCGTTAAAGAAAAAGATTAAACACATCTACTTAAATCTTTTTTCTTTCATATTCTTCCTCCCCACAAAGGAAAAGCAAAGGCGTTGAACCGGTTCTTGCTCAACTCAATCCCAGACCAGTTTTCGCGTTTCTTTTGTTTTGAGGTAAGTTTGTTTTTTGGGACTTCTGTTGAGTTTTAATATAAATTCTCTTTCTGGGTTTTCAATGAAAGTAATAGTAATGAAGTTTCTTCTGTGGCTTTCCAATGAAAGAAGAAATGTTCTGGTCCTAGCTGTGTTTCACATTTTATTTGCCGTTTCTTGAATGAATTTTCTTGAAATGGAGAAACCAATGAAGAAAATGAGATGAGAGCGTTAAATGTTAATCACGTGCTTTTTTTCAGAATAGGAAGTAACTCAAAGTCAAATTTGCTATTGTTATTAGACGTGAGGGCCTCTTTCTTTTTGTTTTTATTTACTTATTTATTTTATTAATCACCAGTAACAAGAGGAGGTACCTTGTGTTACCCATTTTCACTATCTGGTTTTTTTGTAAATTAGTTGTTTAATTTCTGAAGTTCTCCCAAAGTACTGTCAAGAACGAAAACAGATTAGGAGCACTTGTGCCTTTCTGTTATGCAGAGGAATTCTGGTTTGAATATCTGGTTTGGGACTGTAATGGGAAATTTTGTAAGCTCATGAATCAAATTCTGCGCAAATCCCAATCGGGGAACGTTTTTAGGAAGTTGAAGATGAATTTGATTTGGGTTCTTCCGTTTGTGTTTCTCTGTGTTGGGGATTTTCCACTTGGAGATGGCAAAAATATTTCTTCAAGGCCCGCTGTGGTCCATGTCGGAGCCATCTTCAGCTTTGATTCTACAATTGGCCGAGTCGCCAAGATTGCCATTGATGAAGCAGTGAAGGATATCAACTCAAATTCCAGCATTCTCCATGGTACTAAACTTGTTGTGGAGACACAAAATTCCAACTGCAGTGGGTTCCTTGGCATGGTTGAAGGTAACTATTTTGCCTTTTATTATTATTATTATTATTAGTAGTAGTAGTAGTTTTATTTTTTACCGCAAACTTTCCTTTTTGAGATTTTGTAATTCTACGGATATATATATTTCGTATTGATGAACTGGGAGATTTCCATCAATTTTGTTAAACTTGGCATTCATAGAATTGGCTGTGATGAATGAGTTGTTTTCACTTTTCAGCTTTGCAATTCATGGAGAAAGATATTATCGCCATTATAGGACCACAATCTTCTGTCGTCGCACATATTATATCGCACGTAGCGAATGAACTCAAGACCCCGTTGTTGTCGTTTGCGGCCACAGACCCAACTCTTTCTTCCCTTCAATTCCCGTTTTTTGTTAGGACAACACAGAGCGATTTCTATCAAATGACTGCTGTGGCTGAGATAGTAAGCTTCTATGATTGGAAGGAGGTAATTGCCATTTACATAGATGATGATTTTGGACGCAATGCTATATCAGCTTTAGGGGATCAACTTGCAAATAATCGTTGTAGAATATCCTACAAGGTGCCAATACCACCGGGTGTGGTTAGTAGGAGCGAAATCTTGGATCTTCTTGTTAAGGTTGCGTTACTGGAATCTCGAATTATGGTTCTTCACGTGAATCCAGATTCGGGTTTCACAGTTTTCGCTGTGGCACAATATCTTGGAATGATGGGCAATGGTTTCGTATGGATAGCCACGGATTGGCTTTCATCTGTCTTGGACTCTTCTTTCCCTCTTCCCTCAGCAAGGATGGAGACGATGCAAGGAGTTCTTGTTTTGCGCCATCACACACCGGAATCGGATAGAAAGAGAGCCTTTACCTCTAGGTGGAATAAGTTGACTGGTGGTTCTCTGGGGTTGAGTTCTTATGGACTTTATGCTTATGATACTGTTTGGTTGGTTGCTCATGCTATTGATGCGTTTTTCGATCAGGGCGGAGTTATTTCTTTTTCTAATGATTCCAAGATAAAGTCTGCGGAAGGCGGGCAACTTCACCTTGAGGCAATGAGCATTTTTGATCAAGGCGATCTCCTCTTGAAGAACATATTGCAAAGTAATCTTGTCGGCTTGACAGGTCCTATTAGGTTTGATTCGGACAGATCTCTTGTTTTCCCTTCATATGATATTATCAACGTACTTGGAACTGGGTTTCGCCGAATTGGTTACTGGAGCAACTACTCTGGCTTATCAACCGTCCCTCCTGAGACGCTCTACTCTAGGCCGCCTAATCGTTCAATTGCAAACCAGCGGTTATACAGCGTTATCTGGCCAGGTGAGACCTCGCTAAAGCCGCGTGGTTGGGTGTTCCCAAACAATGGTAAGCAGCTAAGAATTGGCGTGCCTAAGCGGGTCAGTTACCGAGAATTTGTGTCGCAAGTGCAAGGAACTGATACGTTCAAAGGTTTCTGTGTAGATGTGTTTGTTGCTGCTGTGAACTTACTACCATATGCAGTGCCATTTAAGTTCATCCCCTTTGGAAATGGCCGCGAAAATCCAAGCTACACAGAACTTGTGAACATGATTGCAGCCGGTGTAAGTTGTACATTGTGTATTTAATATTACTTAACACTTTAAAATCATGTAGAGAAAAAGTTATTCAATTGGCTGATTCTATCATTTTGATTATCTCTCAGTCCTTTGATGCTGCCATTGGCGATATTGCTATTGTCACAAACAGGACGAAGATTGTAGATTTTACTCAGCCATATGTTGCATCTGGGCTTGTTATTGTGGCTCCATTTAAAAAAAGGAATATCGGTGCTTGGGCTTTCCTACGGCCATTTAATGGGCTTATGTGGACGGTAACCGCGGTCTTCTTCCTTCTTGTTGGAATAGTTGTGTGGATACTAGAGCATAGAATAAACGATGAGTTTAGGGGTCCACCTAAAAGGCAGCTTATAACCATTCTCTGGTGAGTTCTTTACTCGCAATTTTTAACCTTATAGTTTATGCCTTATCCATAGGAAAAACATTCTATATAAGATAAATTGCTAGTCATTTTTGTTAATGCCATGTAGTGTTTTGCAATATTTTGTTTCTAATCCATCTCTTCTTCTTTAACCCTGCAGGTTTAGCCTTTCAACCATGTTTTTCGCTCACAGTAAGTCTCTTGAGTAAATCTCTTTTTACGAGAGAGTAGTGTAGATGTTCAATTGATTGTGGTTTGTTTAATCGGTCCTTTTTGCAGGAGAGAACACCATGAGCACCCTTGGCCGTTTTGTGCTAATCATATGGCTCTTTGTGGTATTGATAATCAACTCAAGTTACACAGCAAGTTTAACATCAATCCTTACAGTGCAGCAGCTATCTTCTCCCATTAAAGGAATCGAAAGCTTGAAAACCAATGATGATCCAATTGGGTATCAGATAGGCTCCTTTGCTGAGCATTATCTGATTGAGGAACTTGGCATTTCCAAGTCTAGGCTCATTGCTCTTGGATCACCCGAAGCTTATGCTAAAGCACTTCAGGATGGTCCTGAGAAAGGAGGTGTTGCTGCTATAGTTGATGAACGTCCTTACATCGAAAGCTTCCTCTCAACACAATGCAAATTTAGAGTTATTGGTCAGGAGTTCACCAAAAGTGGCTGGGGTTTTGTAAGTATCTATGTAGCTTATATTTTTCTTGTCAGCTCAAATTTATCCTAATATATTGTATATTATCGGGAACAAGAGGGGGTTTGACATGGTTTGCCTCTTATCTTGTTGTGGCAGGCGTTTCCACGGGACTCTCCTTTAGCCGTGGACATGTCGACCGCAATTCTCCAGCTGTCTGAGAACGGTGATCTCCAAAGGATCCATGACAAGTGGCTGATGCGAAGTGCTTGCAGCATGGACAGTGCCGAACTTGAATCAGACCAGCTTCACCTTAAAAGCTTTTGGGGCCTATTTCTCATTTGCGGGATAGCTTGCTTCCTCGCTCTTTTAATATACTTCTTGAAGATCTTGAAGAAGTTATACGTTGCTGCTCCCTCGGATGCCGCGTCAGATGGGCAAAGGGAGCCGAGATCAGGCCGGCTGAGGAGATTTTTCTCATTAATGGATGAGAGGAAAGATGATACCAAATCTAGTAGCAAAAGAAGGAAGGTAGATAGATCTTTATCAGAAAACGATAAGCACAATAACTTGGAAAGGAAAACGGAAATTTCACAAACATAAACGGCTACTATAAGTGGCATCAACTTCGGGAATCATCTTTATTTTCACTTTTGAGATCGTATTTCTTGATTGTACTTGCACATCTGAGTATTATAAGTGTCTATAAGAGTATGCTATTCAGTGGAAGCAAGCAATACCTAAGCGCAGACTTCCCCCAACTTTTGCTTAATGCATATCACGTATCAAAAAAATTCAGCGGTTGCCAATGTAAAGCCAACATAGAATATATTTTCTGTTTTTCCAGTTTGTTTTGTAATAGGTAAAGCCAACATAGAATATATCTTCTGTTTTTCTAGTTTGTTGTATAACAGGTAAACATTTCGTTATAGCACGTCAATCAGTACAATTTGAGTTAAATAAAAAAAGTTAGATTATTCAATGCAATAAAAAAAAAAAAAAAAAGTTAGATTAGGTTCCCTTTTCACTAAGAAAAGTTGGACTTGGCGTTTAGATACATAAGTTTGTAAGCTTTTTAGAAGTCTATTTGAAAAGTTGTCATAATTAAATTGGGGGTTAAATTGGTTCGAGCTCAGTTGCGTGATTAAATTGATTACGAATCATTCTCCACAATTTCCTCATTTTTTTTCCTCTTTTTCTTTCTTGTCTTGTTTCTGTATCTTTGTCTATACTCAAAATACAATGCTTGCAGTGCTTTGATTGGGATAATCAGAAACAAATGCCTTGAGCTCCTAATATAGCTTTCAAAATCCCTGTAATTGTTACTTCCTTTATGATGTGGGACTAGAAACCCGTTTTATTAAGTCAAAATCCTAACATTAACTGTATGTTAATTACTATGGTTTTAATCGTTGACATAACTAACTAACAAAATTAGTCCTTGGTGTTAACATTTAAAGAAAATATAATCTGAAACCGTGACTAGTTGGAAGAGAGGATTCAACAAAGCCAACTGGTCTTAGACAGCATTTGATCCCAAGTTATATTTCTTGATATCTGCAACAAAGTAACATGATAATTTTTAAAATTGATAATATGAAGAATAACGCAAGATTAACATTGCATTTCACTTGAATTTTGAGGAGGATTTACAATTTTTTTAAAGAAAAATAGAAAATCTTTTTTATATATAACATATATGATGGCATCTTTTTGAAGGAGCTTTAGGGCTGGATTGGCATTGCAACGTTGCAGAAATTTTTTTTTATAACTGTATTGTAAGTCTAAAATTATTGTTCCTGAAAACAAATAGGTTTTTGGTATATTTTTTTTTTCAAAATTATTGTAATTATCAGAATAAAATCACTGTCCCTAAAAACAGGTAGAAGCATAATTTATATGTTTGTTAAATTATAAATAAAATTATTGTGTCAATATATAATGACAAAAAAGATATATTATAATTTTCTTTTACGTGTAGATGCATGAATGATGCATTCTAATAATAATATTTTCTCATATAAAATAGGAATAGTTACTATAACAATAAAATTTTTAGAAATTATTTACTATCATCTTTTTTTAAATATTTACTATCATTTTCAAGCACACATAAAATTACAATAATAAAAGTTTTCTCCAAATAAAATATATGAATTGTAAAATTATAATTTACAATTTGAAATTAATTTTAAGAGGAAAAGAATTTATAAATTTTTACACTATAGTAGAATGTAATTTTATTATTTGTTATAAAGATAAATAAACTGAATAGATTAGAATTATTAATTATTATTAAGGGTATTTTAATAAATATATATAAGGATAACAAAAACTATTACGCAAAAATAACCTGTTTCTCAAATTATATTATGCTGTAATAGTTTTTAAAATCTATTGAAGCTTTCGAAAACGTTCCTAAGTTACTGTATATTTTTTAATAATCTAAAAACAATCTTTAAAACAATGGCAAACAGCATCTTAACTTTATTATTTTCAAGGGAAATCCTTTGATTTGAAAAAAAAAAAAAAAAAAAGAAAGAAGCCGTTGTTTGGGGATGGGAAACATCATACATTTTTGACAAAGTGCACTAGGACAGCATTTTCCTCATGTATTGGTCTCATATATAGGTCCCATGTAAGAAGAGAATGATAAAGCCTCTTTTCAGTCCCTTACAGACACACAAACCCCACCAGTACTAGTAGTGAGTTAATCCAAAAAAAATTTAACAAGTAGCTTTCACATGTTGCTATCAAGTTTTGGTAAGCAAAAGCTTAAGATGTTCCTCACATGAAACAATGAATTTCAAATCATAATCTCAGTACTACTCCAAATAAGTAACATACAATTACACATGGAGAAACGAGGCATCTCTCAAACTCGGCTGATGATCACTGCTGGGGATACCGGCAAGGCCCATAACCCATCACAAAAATCCAACAACACCAAGATTAATTTGGCATATAATGAAGTGTTATTGAATTAATTAAAGGTATTTTATACATTATTTTATTCAATTTGTACATCTTTGAAAACGACGAAGGTATTTTTTGGAAGTTAAAAAGTTTATTTGTTATTATTTTCTTAAATGATTAAAAGGTTTATTTTAATTTCATTCTCGGTGTTCTTTGTAACTGAGAAAAAAATAAAAATAAAAATATGATTACAGATATAATCTAATAGTAATTTTATATCCAACTCTACCACATAATAAAGAATTTAAATCCCCACCCCAATATCAAAAAAAAAAAAAAGGAAAAATTATGAAAATACCCTTATATATTTATGAAAAAATAAATTTGTAAATTAAAAAAAAAACTAAAATAAAACATTGAATCAACAAAATAATTTTATGTTTGCTTAGAAAAAAATATTTTTCAATTTTTTTCTCAAAGAATTTTTAATAATTAAATTTGCTCTAATTAAAGGTATCTGTGACAAAGTGTTGGAAGAATGAAATTGAAACAAGTTTTTTAAATTAAAAAATATCTTCCTAATTTCTAAGAGTAAATGAATAAACTAATAAATAATCAAAGCTTAATTTTATAATTAACCAACATTTAATGAAAAGATGCAATATTAATGTAACAATCGGGAAAATTCATATTTCTCGAAAAATAATTACACAATGAATTTAAGCGTTAAAATGTAAAATTAAGTGATTTAATATTGTTTAGAACTAAATAAAATGTTCTAACAATGTAAAAAGATGAAAAATGAGTAATAGTGATATTATGTGTGTGCCACTCACAGTATCAAGAAGTAGGTCAAGATGATATTATCTTGACATAAAACTGATAAATTTGGGTTCAGCACACCCAAATTAGTTAGGATAGCCTATCAGCACGCTCAAATTTGATAATTGAGCACCGGGGTAATTTTTGATCGAAAATTCGCAGTATCGGAAACGAGTCAAAATGACCTCAGATGAAAATAAAACTGATATATTTGGATTCAGGATGCCCAAATTAGTCAGGAAAGCCCATGTTGAAATTTTGGGCGAAAAAGTATATAAGGAGCGGGAAAAAGTGGAATTTCCTCATTTGTCCACAAACTCTCTCTCTCCAATTCTTTTTCTCTCTCTACCCCCATTGATGAATAGTAATCGACCACCGGAAACGGTGTCCGTTTTCGACACCGCCGGCACCGTTGGAAAGCTCTCGCCGAGCTGAGTTCAACGGTGGGTCGACGCGACGGAACGGCCGCTGCACGCAGCCGCACGCGCCGCCCGAAGCCGTCGGCCACCGAAAAATTCGTGACGCCGTATCTCCACCGTCCGACGTCCGATCAAGGTGATTCCGGTCCCAAAAGACTCGTGGTGAAGAATAGAATAAAACCCAGGTGGTGTTTCAGCCTAACGGCCGCCGGATCGCGCCGCCCGAAGCCGCGACGTCACCGCCGTGAAGCCGCTGTGGAACTCGCCGTTTCCGGCGATGTTGAGCTGCACCACTGGTACAGAAATGTTCGCCGTGAAGAGGGAAGCAAAAGCCCTCAATTAATTTCGGGGAAAAAGTCCGGCACGGCGGAGTTCCAAAGCCGCCGCCGTGACTGAGCTTTCGAAGGGCGATTTCCGGCGATAGAGGTGTCGAATGGTGAAATTGAAGCCACTAATGGATTCCTCTCGTCGAGATCTTCAAGATGGACTACCCACTTGCCACCGTCGCCGCCGGTCAACACCGACTGTTGACCAAAAATGGAAGTTTGGCCCGTTAGCCTATTTTCGACGTTCCGGACGCATCCGCGGAGTCGGATTTGTAAGACGGGACCTCAGAGATGATGAACGAGGAATTAGGGTTTATGCCGTCGAGACCGGACTGCAATTCGGTATAAATCCCGACCCCTTTACATTCCGCAATTTAATTGTTTGGGACTATTGTATGATTTTATGATTATTGGTATGAAAAATGCGGAAAAGAATGTATGTAAAAAGAAGAAAATGACTGTAATGGAGAAAAAGAAAAATATGTGATAATGTAATGATTTTACGTAAACAGTATGAGTTTTCAGTAAAATCTAGGCCTCTGGTATAGTACGTGATAGAATTAGATCAGGATAGATGGTTTTCAGGCGTTTCCTAAACGCTGGAACCTCAAAAATTAAGCGGAAATGCTGTCGAAATTTCTAAAAATGGCATCAGGGGTAATATGGGAAACGAGGGGTAAAAATATGATCGTGAAGGGAACCCGAACCCCCTCGAGGAATTGGGGCAAGGAAAAAGGAATGGGTAAGGTACGATTAGTAAACCGACCCTTCAAAACCCTAGAACGCAAGAAAAACATGAAACCGATTCTTAGGTTCGAATAGTACTTCCCGAGGGCTGGGAATGTGAAAATTGGTAAAATGATAAGAATTGATCCGGAAAAGATCCGATAAGATTTAGAAAGTTAATTAAATGATTTTGGGTTTAGAAAATCCAGCTTAAGTATGAAAATGAAAATGTTATGATTAAACGACCCATTAAGGGCAAAATGGTCATTTTACCCAAAGATTATCAAATTATGGGAAAAGAGCCCCAATGACCCCGAAATAGGTTAATGAAGTTTGTAAAAGCCAAAATTGAGGTTTAAGCTATGAAAAATCACGTCGAGGGCAAGATTGTAATTTTGTCAAAAGTTAGGAGTAAAATCGTAATTTTTCAAAAGTTGGAGAAAAATTCGAAAATGGCCATTAAGGTTTAAAAAGTTGTCCTAAGGCTATAATTAAGGGTTATAAGATCAGAATCAAGCTTTTTAATAAAATAAAAGCTATAAATGAAAATGTGATTAACGGATAAAGCTTGTCTGTAGGAACCCAATCCAGAAGCGACAAAGGACGTCGATGGATCCCAAGGAAAGGATAAGCACGCTATGAGTAAGTTCAGACATTTACCCGTCTGCAACTATGAACAAGCTTATCGTGTTTATATGTTTTGTATGCAAATGTTATGATGTGGATTATAATGATGCTATAGTAAATGCTATAGCAATGTTATGATGATGTTAAAAGATAGGTTTTAATAAATAATTTATAAAAAATATATATATAAATATATGTATATATTGAATTATGAAAGAAAGGTATTATAAAAGCTTTATGAGAGTATCGATGTGATAAAGAGGGATAGAGGAATGGAAAGAGTAAGAATGAGAATATTATGATAAAATGCATAAAAAAAAAAAGAAATGAGATATGAAAGGAAAGAATAGGTGTTTTATGAAAAGTTTTATAGAAGTTAAGTTATGAATGATAGAGCAATGATGATCGGTGATGAAAGGAATTAAGAAAAGGCATGTTTTATGATAACAAAAGGATAGGTGTTTTATGAAAAATGATATGAAAGCAAAGAGTTAGACAAGAAAGAGAAACAATGATAGGTTATGATGAAAGGTATGATGAAAGGATTAGAACATAACAATAAGATGTGATTGATAGAATAGAACGATAGGCTATGATTGATAGAATGATGCAAATGATAAGATAAACAGAGAATAATCGTCTGCACATAATTGAACATAATTTTATTTGTTATGATGTGATGTGATGTTGTATAAGTAATATGTGCTATATGTGCTATGCTAAAGTGTGATTAACATAATTCACACAAATAAAGTAAAGAATTAAGAAAAGAAAAACAACGAAAGAACAAACGTTCCATGGAATGTTTTATGAAAAATGAGAAATGAAAGATGATGAATATCATGAAAAATATGTACAACGAAAAATCAATATAAGAAAAATAAAAGTCTACAAGATAATAAGACTGAAAACTTAAGTTGTTGGCGTACCGGTCTCCCTACAAGGTTGAGACTTCCGGTCTATATCCTCCGCGTAGATGTGGCGCTACCCCAAAGGTGTGGTAGATTATAGGTTGGACCAGCCCCGAAGGTGAGGTTTTATGTGACTGTGAGGTAGGTTGGTGGGTAGCTCCCCCTCCTCCCACTGTCCACGCGCAACTAGGTACGTCCAACAACGGGCCCAACCAAAGGAAAGTGGAAAGAAAACAAACGAAAGAAGAGTGAAAAGAAAAGAAAAGAAAGGAAAAGAGAAGAAAAGAAAAGAAAGGAAAAGAGCATGAAAGGAAAAGATAAGAAAAGAAAAGAAAGTGAAAGAAAAGAAAAGAGCGTGAAAAGAAATGATACGAAAAGAAATGATACGAAAAGAAAAGTAAAGAACGATAAGAAAAGAAACGAATGATATGAAAGAATGACATAAAGAAATCGATGAAAAATAAATAAATAACAAAACGAAGTTTATAAGAACATAATAGAATCATATATGTGATGTGATGTGAATGACATGTTTTTACGTGATGTTATGCCAGTGTGTATGTTACTAGCTTTTAAGATATGAAATATTAAGAGATGATAACAAAGCGATAGAGAAGTTATAAAGGTTTAGAACAGAAAGTTAAGAAATGATAGGAATGAGAAGTAAAGAAATGAAGAAATTAGAATAGAATGATGGGAATGATTAGCGAAGAGATAAATGAGCATGAGGAAGCTCACATAATATGTTATGTTTCGAGGATATGTATAGATGATGTGTATGATGTGTATATATGTGATGTCATATATTCTAGTAATAATATATATTACTAGTATTTATAAGTTAATGAATGTATGTTTGAACTTACTGAGCATCTAGCTCATTAGTTGTTTATATGTTGCAGGTAAGCAACCTGTTAGTTTAAAGTAGTATAATGGACAACGAACGGATATGCACGTACCAAGGGACTGGGCGAGGGTATGGTACTACCATGAGTCTTTCGCTGAGCGTTCAAAAAGGAAGATGAAAGAAAGAAAGTTATGAAATATGTGTTATAAGAGTATGATAGAGATAGGTATAATATGTAAGTTAAAAGGAAAAAAAAATTGCTATAGAAATTGCTTCCGCTTTAAATGAGAACGTTAAGAAGGGAAAGTTAAGTATGTTAAGTAAGAGGATGACGACCCACGAGGTTGCCAGCCATCGCGGTCGGCGTCAGAGCTCGACTGGTTGGTATGGTAACGTACGTTAGGGGGGTCGCCACAATTAACTACGATAATGCATCTAAAAAATGTCAAATTTAGCAAACTATTAAAAATATTAAAAGTTAATTAATTTTTATACATTTCTAAATTTAGGATGTAAGAAACTAGTATAACTAGTTAGAACTTACTGGGATCAGTGAAAGTAAGAAGGGCAGTGCCCTTGAAGTCACAATTCCAGTAGTTCCTGCCGTGCATTTGATTGTAAGAATTCATGGCATAAGAGGCATGAGCCACAACCTTGTTCGGCCCAAAACAATCCCACTCTCATTATATGTCTCTCTGCAGTCCACTCCCCCTGGTCCACAGCAGAAGTTCACCACCGACTGCAGCACCTTTTCCTTTGCATGCGGCCTCGCCATGCACCACACTGACGACCCTGCCCCCGCTCCTCCCCCGCCGCCATTCGTTTCTTTCAACCTGAACCAGAATGACGTTGTCGTGGTCCCTCCGCAGAAGTCGCAGCTCAAGTCCAAATCATACATCTTAGACCCGTCCCCGTCAATCAACCCGTAGTTCCGCTCCGTGGCCCCACCTTTCTTCTTGTTGTCGTTAAAGAGCGAGAACACGAATATATCTATGTTGTCCCTCGGCCTCGTCGGCGTCCCTTTATTCGACTGAGCACGTTGGATCAGTCTACTGTTGTAGGTCCTACGCGTTTTCTTTAGTTGCCGTGATGTCGCCTACACCAGCTTTTGATGGCCAACCTGACTCCGACAAGGTTATCTTTATCGTCCGGTTTCAGTACCCTACGGAGTTTATCGCCGACCGTACGGCGTGGATTTGCGCGTCCAGCATGTTGGTGTACACATACCCTTTCGGGTCGAGCACACTGGTAGAGTTGCTGAGCAGCGCGTACTGTAAGCTCAAGGTCTCCGGGTTGTCCCGGCACGTGAAGTATGGGTAAGCGTTGACCATGAAGCGTGAACCGGTGTCTACTAAGAGTCGAGTAGAGTGGAAATGGTTTCGACGATGTTTGGAGTGAAAGTGGCTGAAGAAGGAGGGAAGGAGGAGACGAGGACGGCCATGCTGTGCGGGGTGGTGACCTTGATCTTCCGGTCGAGGCCGCAGGCGATGAGGACGGCGCGGAGGTTTCGCATGGCGCGGACCAGGTCGTCGGGGTCCGGGACGCCGTCGTGGGTGATGGTTAAGTACCCGTTGCAGACGGCGATGGCGACGACTGAGGAGGCGGGGAGGAAGGGGACAAGGCGGGTGAAGAACCATTGGTCGGCGGCGGAGGTGTCGGTGCTGATGTTGGCGACGCTGGAGTTCTCGACTGCGACGATGAGGTCGATGCCAGTGTTGGAGAAGGCTTGGAGAATTTTGGGGTTGGTGTCGTAGATTTTGACTTTGTTAATGAGGGGTTGGAGGAGTTGGGCTACTTTTTTCGGTGGCGGAAGGTTGTTTCGAGGGTGCCGTAGTTTACGCCGACGGCGGAGACGGTGGAGAAGAGAGTGTGAAGGAGGAGAATGGGAATGAGGGGGAAGAGTTTGGTGGTAGAAGTAACCATTTGGGTGGCTAAATTTTGTTTGTGGCTAGTGATACATATGTTTAATAATTTGGAGCGTTATACTAACAAGACCCACAGCTAGAAGGTGAGAAGCGTGCAAGGACACCACTTTCAAACTACAAGGATCAAAATTGCTTTACAATATGTTAACTAAAAAAAAAAAAAAAGTGTTTATAAAAAGTATTTGACAGCAAAAATGGGGAAAAGAGAAGAATTGAGGGAGATTTCAAATTTAGAAATCCATAATTTATGAGGTGTTTGATAAACGCATTGTATTTTGATTGTATTTGAATAAAATTTGTTTTTTTAATGTTGCATTTGGTTGAAAAGTATTTGTTTTGTATTTGAATGAAATGTGTGTTTAGATGAAAAGTATTTCAGAGTTGAAAAGTTGATCTGAGTGGAAAAAGTAGAGATAAATAGTGGAATTGAAAAGTTAATATGATTGTTTTAAAAAACTTTTGAATAGTAATTGTTTTCGTAGCACTGTTGAAAAGAATTATATTTAAATGTAAAATTTTATGTTTGGTGTAAAATTGTATTACGTTTAAATATAATTAAAACACAATTGTTGTGCTAAACCCTCACTTAGAAATTTATTTTAAATCCACAATTTAAATTTTTATTTTACCGTGTTTTTTTTATACAAAAATTTAAATTTTCATTGAGGGAGATTTCTCTTGCTAACTCGGATAAACTAGATGATAAAAAAAAAGAAGAATTCGGAGGAGAGGCCGGATGATAAGAAAGCGACTTCCCTGCCTACTTGTGCAACAACAACAAGTATCTGTCTTTCTATTCCCGATCCCAGTTCTGTTTTTTACTCGAATCCATATATCGAATTACAAGAATCAGGACTACTTGGCCATTGAAAAGTGAATTTTTTAAAATATAGATCCAAAATGAAGCTTGAAAATGGAAATGGTGGTTGGTGATTGACTTTTCACTTAGAATCCGTTTGAGGGAAGTTCGAGAAATATAGTTTTAGACTAGAAATAAGATGTAGTTTTGGAAATTTGGAGGGAAAAACTGTTTAGAGTAAAGGAATATATATAAAATCTTAAAGTATATTTTAAAAAAGTTATTAATATGAATATTATTTTATTTTTTTAAATTGTATGCAGTAAAAAAAATAAACTTATAAAGTTTTGTAGTTTCACCTAATGTTTTGGGAACAATTTGAGTTGCAAAAATTTGATTGGAGTTTAGCTGAATTGAGTTATGTATTTAGTTTATTAGAATAAAAAAAATGTAAAAACTTGAAATATATTCAAAATAATAATAACAACGTAAAAGCTGTTTTATTTGTTTCAAAATTCTATATATTATAAAAAAAAATATCACATTTGAATTTATACCTATAAAATTATAAATTTCAAAATTTGTATACTTAAGTTATAATTACAACTAGACTAATGAAATTGAATTGACTCTCTAAAAAAATAAAAAAATAATTGGAGTTAAATCAAATTAAATTGTTCACTAGACACTAACTAAACTTAGGTTCTAACATTTCTAACTGTTTAGATCAAGCACCACTCATAATTGACACATCAATCAAAGAGTCTAACAAATAATCTGAAAGTACGACTTACTAAATTCAAAAGACACAGGGCACACGCATTATTACTGGCTAATGGCACCTAGCTCATCTATATGGTGCGTGGCTCATTCTTTCTGGAAAAAAAAAAAAAAAAAAAAATCCTTTAAAAATGGAGAGTGGGGGAGAATTTTCTCTGATAGCGAAGATATAACACGTTTGGCACATATTCACAATACCAAGGCATTTCCACTACAAGTTATGTGATATGATGCAGTTTGTTGTACAAAAGTTAGATAAGGTTTCTTCTCATGTACTTGAGGAAGAATCCGTAGTCTCTACATAGTTCCTGAACTTCTCTCCCGACAATAATTCAACTTATTTCAAATTATACGCATCACGAACTTATCATACTTTGTAAAACCTCTATCGACAGTTTTTGTTGGTAAATGTAACTTTTATATTTCTTTTTTCTTTTTTAATCTCATTTCTCATTTGATGCGACAGCTGTAGCATTCTCCAATGCATTTAAAACTCGTAAATTACTTCTTTGTCTTTCAGTTTGACACAGTCGCTGGCATCTCAAAGAAGGATATCACTACAATAGTAAAGAGCTTGATATACACTAATGTTATATTTGGTAAAAGAAAAAACAAATAGCAAGGAAGGAAAGTTATAACAGCTAATTGACTACAAAATGGAGGGAAGATTGAGAATATTTCTCTTAAGCTCTTGGAAAAATATACTAGGAGCCTAATCCCACGTTAATTAGGAAGTAAAAATGGAAAGAGTCTTAAAATCTATGTAGGGATTGCCAAGTCTTTGAATCTAATCGTCCTAGTTTATTTTTCCTTTCTGTTTCTCTAAATTTTTTTTTAGAGTAAAAAAGTGCAATAATAGAAAAAAATAACATCAAATCAAAACAAACGTTAGTCATAGTGTTGGAATGTACTCGAGAAAGAATTTGTCGTCCTTGTATGATTGATAGTTTCAAAAATCTCTTGGAAGAGTAATCGTCAAATCCCTTAGGAATTTGATTTCCCCAAAATCTAAGTAATACTAATACATCACTTATATTGAAAAACTATTTGAATAATTTTTCTATATCATTTTTATTAGATTGCGTTTCCCTTTCGTAGTATTTTTTGCACTAGTTACCTGGCCAAAATCATTAAATACCTAAAAATCTTACATTAATTAATAATATAGTTTTAAATCTTTTAGGAAATATTTTATACGTATTAAAGGGGCGTTTAGTAAACGCATTGCATTTTGATTGTATTTGAATGAAATTTGTTTTTTGAATGTTGTATTTGGTTGAAAAAGTATTTATTTTGTATTTGAATGAAATGTGTGTTTGGATGAAAAGTATTTTAGAGTTGAAAAGTTGATATGATTGGTAAAAGTAGAGATAAATAGTGGAGTTGAAAAGTTAATGTGATTATTTTAAAAATATTTTAAATAGTAATTGTTTTCGTAGCACTGTTGTAAAATTTGTGTTTGGTGTAAAATTGTATTGTATTTGAATGAAGTTAAAATGAAATATTAGTGCCAAATGGTACCTAATTGATTTAAAAAGTTAAAGGATGCCAATTGTTGTACTGTGCTTTTTTAAGAATATACAAAGCTCCCATCAAAAAATCCCTCTCCATTACCACCCTTCAATATAAACAACAGCTTTATAAAGAGACGAGGAATTGCGATACCTTAGCATCAATACTTCTTTTTTTTTTTTTTCGTCTGAAATGCATCAATACAATTGATCTGCTACAATATCTGACAGTTGTAGAAATCAAAAAAATAAAAGAAAAAAGTCATCTAGGCCTAGCAATTCAATTTGGCATGCAATGCTACCTCAAACAAAAAAAAAAAATGGCATGGATCATAATTAAACTAAGAATAATAGTGGCTATTCCTCTGAGAAACTAATTAATCATCTTTATACTAGGAGAAAAATGCTATCAAATTAGTTACCTAAACAAATTAACCACACGTTGATTTTTTATTAAATAGGTGTATCACTTAAATTGAATGACATGATACACCTAATACGGATTTATATATATATAAATTTAGTTTTACAATATTATTCTAAAAAGTCAAATAAAATAAAAATTTTAAGTAGAATGTTTAATATAAAGCAAACTAGGAAAGAAAAACATTATCAAATGTAGGTGACATAAACAAATTAGCCACATGTTGATTTTTTATTAGCTAAATGTACCACATAAGTTGGATGATATGGTAAACCTAGTTTACTAAAATTTAACTTTTATTAAGGACTTGTGAATCTATCTTAAAGAAAAGAAAAATCAAGGATTCTCAAATGAGAATGTTATATTCAATCTTCCAATTGTTGCTAGTTTAAAATATTCATGTTTAATGTTGGACTTATGCAAAATCACTCCAAAATCACGTAAGTATTAATCATTAACTAATGTTAATTTTTACGGGTAACCGTATGAAAAAGTTTGAAAATTTATAGTCAAAATAAACCTAATGGTTTGTCTAATTTGATAATATTAAATCAATTAAAAGGTGTCACGGGGAAAAGGATCAATGTAAAACTATATTTTTCTAATTTCTTGAAATCACAAGGTTTTCAATCAATGTAAAACTATTGAGTTTGCACTCCTAGTCGTCATTATTGATCGCCAACTTCAATTTCACTACAGTCTGATAAGGGTATATTTACCTCCACATTAGTTACGTGACCAAGAATCAGCATCTCAGTTTGTGCACCAGTGCTCGTTTAAGAAATAGCCCCTTGTAGAACCTTTTCAGAAACAGGTCTATTTCAT
Organism: Antiaris toxicaria; assembly: GCA_035233585.1. Classification (NCBI taxonomy): domain Eukaryota; kingdom Viridiplantae; phylum Streptophyta; class Magnoliopsida; order Rosales; family Moraceae; genus Antiaris; species Antiaris toxicaria. The sequence continues at coordinate 27,402,197 of CP141160.1, forward strand.
AGTGACTTGCTGAATAATGAATATATCGTACATGACTCAGATATCTAGATTCATTCAAAACTATATGCTCAAAATGCCATAAAAATTCGACTAACATAAACATACTCGAACCAAAAAATAAACAAAACGCATAAACATACCACATGCATGCTTGGTGGAGATTTTAACATTCTACCTTTTTTTTTTTTTTTAATTGTATCTACCAAAATCTATATATATTTGCTAATAGTTTACTAACTATGTCTATAATAGTTTACTAACTGAAAAAATTTCCGCTGAAGTGTAGAGTAGGTACACATAATTAGAGGTGATCCAGTTGTTTAAGTCACAGTCACAACATCAAGGTGTCCTCTCTCCCATTCTTGATATACGTCACACATAAGGCCCAGATTATTCGGCAACTTCTAGTTTCTGCAGAGCCTATAAAGATATTTTGAAAAAATTCAATACTGCCAAGACAGTAAAACAACTTGATGACTTGTGATAAGAAGAGAATACCTTAGACAAGCATCGACTTGGGAGGCAAGAGCTGCGTGGGAGGCCGGGGCTTGCTCGCAAAATCACTAGAGATAAATCACTTTGACTCTTGAATTTGTTTTATGGTTGTTATTGTGAGCTTTCCCCTTTGTTGGTTTTAAGAAGATTTATGAGATAAGGTCATCATGTATTAGCGTTCAAAGAAATAATAAGAAATAAAACAACAACAACAACATTTTTGTCATTTACACTATAACTTTATAAGTCGTGTTATAAGATACAGTATGTTCTACAGAAGTTAGATTAGGTTCCTTGTTATGTATTTAAGAAAAAATTCCTCATCTCTACAATGCACATACATAACCTTGTACACCTCCATTACGAGCCTTGGAAATCGACTAGAGAAATAACTATCAAATCCCTCAGGAACGGTTCCTAGCAGTTCCTGGATTTCCCCAGGAAGTTCCCGATAATGATTCAGCTTGTTTCGAATCACCCGTAGCAAGTCACGAATGCTGTCATACTTGTAACGCCTATACCGGCCAATGTTGCTGATAAACACAGCTTCCATTTTCTCGTCCCATTTCCCATTTAATGCTACATCTGCTGTACTCTCCAATGCATTCAGGAGTTGAGAATTATTCTCCCTATCTTCCAGTTCAACCCGGTCGCTGGCATCTCGGAGAAATGATAGCCTTACCTCAGGACTCCAAAAGAAAGGATGGTGCATGACATCAATGGCTTTTGGCCTACAACACAACAATAGAGACAGTGTTCAATAGATAACCTTGCAATACTCTCTAATGCAAAAGAAATAGCAAGTAAAGTTATAATAGCTAGGTGAAAAAATGGTGGAAAGATGGAACCTTTCTTTGATGTATTTAGTGTGAATCTACTTGACACTTTTGAACTTATAAGCATAAAAATCTGAAATCTGTCACCAAATATATTCCCTACTCCAATTCCCCATTCCAAATACTACCTAAACAAGTCATAAATTCTAAAGACAGATCAAGAGAGAAACTTACCTTAAATCAGGGTGGGGATCCAAGAGACGAGTAAAGAGGTCCACAGCTTCTGGCATATTATCAACTACGAATAGATCTTTCCTGTCATTCACTATGTTTACATCGCGCTCGATACTATCACCATATGGGTGCTTTCCCCCAGTGGTACAGAAGAAGAGAACACAACCTAAACTAAATAAATCAACTGCAAGCGTTTGTCGCTGCTGAAGAAGTTGTTCAGGTGCTTGCCAACCTGAACTACCATAACCTGTGGTTTGACAACACCACAATATAAGCGACAATATTTGTATTGAATAACATTCTTGATAGAAATTAGAATTTCAATTTCTTTTTTAAGAGAAGTGACTTATCCCAAATTTGAATCCTTAGAGATGCCTTACCAGTAGCATGCCGCGTTATGGAAGACTTATCCTCTGGAAGGCGCTTACTGATACCCATATCTGAAAGCTTTGCACTTAAAAATCTGTCTTTGTTTATCAAAACATTTTGAGGTTTCAAGTCTCGATGTATAATTCCAAGTTGATGCAAATGAGCAATCCCAGAAACCACATCCCTATGAAAATATTGTTACTACCAATTCAAATGTTTGCTAAAATCATCAAGTGACTTTGTATGAATTGAAGATAGAAACCTAAGATGGTGAACTTATTATAACCTTCAAACAAACAAAATCCATATAAAAATAGAAGAACGAAGCAATGCTAGGGAAAGACAATTTGACTAACCTCATCAATTTCAACAACTGGAGAGTGGGGTATCCATTAGCCTTCCACAATTTAATATCCTGGTTGCTTTCCAGTATTTTATGTAACCGAACTGTGTATTCATCAGAATTTTCAGAATTCTGATCGTTGGTGATGGCTTGACTTTGAAATGAGTCCGAACAAAGATAAATCAAGTCATTCAAGTTACAAGCACAACGCTCCAAAGAAAGATAAACAAAGTCTTGATCATGCTCGACACCATACCAGCGGACAACATTAGGATGTTGATCAGAGGCAATAAGATTTTGAATCTCTTTCACAGCGACATCATGATGAGTCCGAACAAGCCGTTTAACAGCCACAGAACGACCGTCATAGATTCCCTCTAATATAACAGTGCCATTGCTTCCCTTAGCAATTTCTTTCTTTGAAACGACTAACTTACCAATCTTACGATTATCTTGACAATCATCAACAGCCTCACTAAATGTTAGTAAAGCTTTTCTTTCACTTCCTTCAAAGAGTAAATGCTCATCTGAGCTATAGTTTGGGCTTTTCTTGGAATTGGAACTACCATTCTTGTTTCCCAATTTTTTAGATTTCTTCTTTTTGGGAACTCCAGATTGTACTTTAGGTTCCTCAACTGCCTTATTCAGTTCTCTCTTTTTCCAAGCCACTATGAAACAGTACAATATAACACATGCGATGATTAAAACAATAGAAAGGAATGTGATAGGGTACTGTAAATATAACCTTGCAATGGTTTCACTTAGCACACTTGTGAAAATCACTTCACCAACTCCACTAGCGTTTCTACTTGAGATCCCCGGATAATTAGTCTCAGTAGTAGGCAGGGCAAGCACTTCTCTACGCGGAATGCTTTTGGAAGGTACTAGAATTGAGGCAATATCCCTCGGGAAAATATTGTATTCAGGAGTAGGCAAAGGGAGTAATCTTCCCATAGGAAGCCCACCAACTAGTCTGTCAAATATAGAAAGAGGCTCTCCCAACCTACGGTTGCGAATCTGAAAGATCATCGGCTTAACTTGATTAGATAAGACCAATTTGGAACCACGAGCTCCATCAAGCTCATTTCCCGAAACGGGAAACCTAAAAAAAGCATCAAATTCAGCAAATGTCAAATTCCATAAAATTTGACTATTGTCAGGAGCATAGTGCTGCAATACATAATCTATCCTCTTGATGTAGAGGAACTGCTCAACTGCTTCCAAGTTCTCAGCATCCGACCCTACCAACTCTTCGATATCGCTTCTTAACGCAACTTGTTTATCATCATCATTCTTAATACCACGCGAGGAATGAGCATCTGAAAATGTATGAATCAATTTCCCAGATTTGCCATCAACAAGAAAAACTGTAGTTGTCCTTGATCCTAGTGTGACTCCTCCATCTTCTGTTATATGTGGAGTAGTTCTGATATAGTCATCAATACTCACCGGCAATTCCTAGATCATGAAAAGCACCATCATTGAGCAAAACAACCACATTTATCGTTAACGATCAAGTGTTTGAATTTTGGGAACATATTCAGAGAATATTTTTATAGAAATAATTATTAACTAACATTGATATCTGTCAATGTATAAAAATAAAATAACAATAAAATCAATATCCATGTTGATCTCGGTAGAAATTATGACACATCTTAATTATATATATTTGCTTCCATGATTCTGAGTACATGAAACCAAAAATAAACTATAGAAGATGAGTGGAGGCGAATTGGCGTACCATAACTTGGCCATGGCGCTTGCTGAAAATGTGCAGTTTCCCATCATCACCAAAATCGATAAAAGCGTCAGCGATTGGTTCTGATGATGAATTATTATCTCTAGAAGTAACATTTTCAGTGTTGGGAATATTCTGATAGGAGGAATAAATAGGCAAGCCAAAGGACTGAGACCACAGAACTTCCCTTGAAGTCGCGTCCACCAAGTACACTTTTCCGTCCAGATCCACTATCACAGCCACATCGTTCTTGCTGTTCAACCAACCATAAAAAAACCAATTCAACATATCTCTCGCCAGAAAATTCACGATTTCCCTATCAATAGCTAAACCTGAAGAAAATTAAAAAAAAAATGAATCGAAAAAAATAAATAAATAAATTTAGATAACTCACGGCGTAGGAGGCAAGAGAGAATTGAAGGAATTGCGGATGTTGGGATTGGGAAAGGAGAGAGAGGTTTCTGAGGTCTCCAAGTCGGCGAAGCATCCGATTAACGAAGCAAGGAAGATCTTGAACAGAAGAAGGAAGACAAGGGATCGTCTCATTAGTTAGGGCTTTGATTTGGGAATTAGGGCTTTGATGAGTAGTAAATTAGAAAATTTTGGCGAGAGAAAGATCAAAGGAGAGGAGTTGTTTCATGAATAAGAGAGGTTCGTCGTCGGAGGATGTTTCTGTTCTGCTTTTCTGCCTACCAGAATCTTCTATTAATCTATAACTATTCAACTACATGCTTTTAGATTCAACGTGGAAACGTCTTCTTGTTCTTGTTCTTCCTCTTCTTCTTCGTTGCTTAAACGGAAGAACGGAAAGTACACGAGTTTCATGCCGCCACGTCATCACGACTATAGACATACAACATCTAAGTATACCTCCTTTTTTTAGCTTCTTGTGTTTTTGCGCTTAAATTATATTATCTACGTGAAAATAGTGTTAATTTAATCTCTTATCTCGTATTTAAATTTTCTAACCCAAATTTAAATAAATATTATAATGTTGTAAATGACATAAATCATATTGGACAAGTAGTATATCTCTTTGTTTCTTTTTTTTTTTTTTTTTATAGATAAAGTATTAATATCTCTTTCTTGTTTTTATTCTCATGTTGAAAACTTTTTTTTTTAAACAAAATTTTGGTCGTATTTTAAGTTTTGGAGAGAATATTATAACCACGAAGTTAATCAAATTAATCAAACATAAGGTATTTTGATATTGTTAATTTGGTTACGTAGTTTTTTTAATTAATAATGAAATATTCCAATTCATCACTTTTTTTTGATAAAATAATGTGAAATTACTATTAAATTATGTTTATAACCAATGATTATCTTGTATTTTAAGTTGATCAAATTTTATCAAAAGAGTGTTTTTTTACATGAAATTAAAATCAGTATGATTTTATTTTTGAAAACACAAAATAAAACTTAACATGACAATAGAATGCAGGGAATATTTTGATACTTATCCCAATCATATTTAGAATTTGTAAGTTATTATAGTATTCTTTTGTTTTTTTCATTTAACTTTTCTCTCAGTTTTTACTTTCAATTTTCTCCATCCTTCGAATAAAAGTTCCATTGTAAAGCATATGTACATGGTTGCTCAAAAAATGCAAAATTGATGGTGAGCAGCCATTAATAGCCATGGGGTGGGTGCTCAAACTGCTGCAAGGCACAAGGGAGCTTAGGCTTTCGTTGCAAAAGCGATACACAGTTCACTATGAGCTATCCGGAAACACAGGGCTAGGTGTTTAGCAGCAAGAGAGGGAGCGAAGATGGCAGTCAGGAATAGTTTTAAAAGTTGGGTCCTTGAAGTCAGATGCGTGTAATGTCGTTCGTGCCATCAATTGTTCGGCATCAAAATCTTCAAAAAACTTCTATTATCGAAGATATTGGAGAAACTTGTTTATTAACAATAGAAGTCATCTTTATAACGTTCCTCGAAATGAAAATGAAAATTAGTAACCTACTGTCTAACTATTTATGCTATTTTATATTGTATGTACCTTGTTTTGTGTGGTTTGATTCTTTTGTCTTTAAGATTGCATATTTTAGCCAACTTGATTTAAGTAATAAAACACTGTACTTTCACTCAAAGAAAAAAAAAAGCACCATATTTGAGACTAAAAATAAAAATGGGAGTTTTTTTAGAATGTTGCTGAGAATTATATTTGGATTTGTTTATGAAAAGATAGCTTGAGTACTAATAAAAAGATAAAATTGTATTTGGAAATATTTTTAAAAATGTGTTAAGTTATATTGGTCTTGAAAAATGAAACTTGGAAAGGAAAAGCTACTTTTTAGGTTTTTCATTTCCTCAATAAAACTTATTCCGTGAACTAAATCCTCTTCTCATATAATGCCATTGATGACAGATTATTCCAATTTCCAAATGGCCATTACAATGAAGCGGAAACCGTCTTTGTTTATATATGTAGAAACTAGCAATGGTTTTAGTCCTTCTTTTGGATTTCATTACAAGGTAAGCATTGAATGAGATGAAACCAAAAAAAAAAAAAAAACACAAAAACAAAACAAAAGAAAACAAAGGTAGAGTTGAGTTTGGCCCCTATACAAGTAACAACAATTAGCCCAAAAAAGAGGCTGTGGACTGGGTGGGTCTAAGCTTCATAGACTTTGCACTCCTCGTCCGCTGGGTTGGTCTTGCAGAAATCCTCCAGCGGGTCTCCGCTTCCCCCTGTCCCCGCGCCTGGCCACTTGGCCGCCACCAAGTGTGCCAAATCTACTACCCTTTGGCTGCATCACCACAATCACCTCATATTTTAGGGTACTAGTTGATGAGCAAAAAGTATATATATATATATATATACATATATCTACATAGTAGGTGATTAGACTTTCATGTCAACCTAGGAGTAAGGACAAAGCACTGTTGATAGAGCAATCATCCTTTTAAAGGTAAATAATAGGCTAAACCACGGAAAAAAAAATTCATGCATTGGGATAGAGCTAAGAGTCGTCACCTGTATCCCCACTCGTTGTCGTACCACGCAACAACCTTGACCATGTCATCTCCCATGACCATGGTGAGGGAAGAGTCAATGGTGGAAGACACGTCGGAGCAGCGGAAGTCAACAGAGACAAGTGGGACATCACAGACATCCAAGATGCCCTTCAATGGCCCCTCTGCCGCCTTTCTGAAGGCTGCGTTGACATCTTCTGCGCTGATGCCCTTCTTCTCAACGTTGATGACAAGGTCCACAACTGAGACGTTTGGTGTGGGTACACGGAGCGCAATGCCGTTGAGCTTGCCCTTCAATTGGGGAAGCACCAGAGACACAGCCTTGGCTGCACCAGTGCTTGTGGGCACGATGTTGAGTGCTGCAGCTCTTGCTCTCCTCAAGTCCCTGTGTGATGCATCCAACAGCCTCTGCCAAAAGAAAACAACATGAATTTAAGCTGTAGTTCTTATTGAAGAAACCATATAATTGTTACTTTGGAGTCAAGTAGAACATGACATACGAGATTCAGTTAAAATTATATGATTTTCCCTGCTTTTTAAGCATTTTTCAAGTAGTTTAAAATGGTTTTGATGACTGAATTATTACCTGGTCTCCCGTGTAGGAGTGAGTGGTTGTCATGGTTCCCTTAACAATGCCTGCGTTAAAATTGGACGTGTTATATTAGTTTAAACTAGAATGGTCTACTTGTGTAATTTTCACCAAAATAACTACCTTACATGAAGCATGTGACAAACACAAAATCTATATAAACCCTACAAAAATGACCAAGTGCTTACCAAATTCTTCATCCAAGACCTTCACGAAAGGAGCCAAACAGTTCGTGGTGCAAGATGCATTGCTGCAAAATACATGGAATTAAACGTTAAAAAGTGCACACATATATGTAAATTCAGAGCATCCAATTTACTAAGTAGCTAGCTCCAAGATATTCATCAATAATTATAAGAAGAATTCTTACCTGACAATGTTGGAAACATCGTGTTCATAATCTTGTTCGTTTACACCAACAACGTAAGTCGGAATGTCAGCACCTTTGGCCGGAGCTGTGATGATAACTTTCTTTGCACCGGCTTGAATGTGTTTGCCGGCACCAGGACCGTCAACAAAGACTCCTGTACCCTGTTGGTCCAATTGTTCAATTATGTTACGGTCCATGTCTTCTTACCTTAGTGAGTACATAATCGCATGAATCTAGTATATGATACAGTAATTTGTGTTATCGAATAAGGAATTTGGTACTGTGAAGAGATTTACCTCAATAACAATGTCAATTCCAAGTTCAGCCCAAGGAAGCTGGAGGGGGTCTCTGTTGGAGACAACCTTGATGTGCTTGCCATCCACGCTGATGGTGGTGTTGTCCACAATCTTTACGTCTGCTTTGAATGTTCCGAGCATGGAGTCATATTTCAGCAAATGTGAGGCCTGTGTTATATTCAAAAATCTATTAGTAAATTATCAAAACAAATGAATAAATAATCAGCCTAATAATTGTATTGTTACTAATATTGGGAAAGAACTATGGTTCAATCCTTGTTTTTTTTGCATTCCAACTTTCAGTCATTAGATGATAATTAAAACAATTTGAACCGTTCAAAATGTGGCTGCGTTTTTGTTATCAGGAACAAGCAGATAAAAAGCTTAAAATTTTTCAACGGTCCAATTCGTTTTTATATTTATCAGTGTGCTGTAATTATATGTGCAGACCAAAAAGAAAAAGGGTAGTATTGTAGTCATGCTCCTAAATTAATTCCACAGAAACATTACAAAAAGTGTATTGACTCACATTCTTGACACCCCCACTGTCGTTGACAACAATAACATCGAGGGGTGAGTTTTCCCGACCATGCCAGCAGCGGAGGAAGTTCCTGCCGATGCGCCCAAATCCGTTGATCGCCACCTTCAATTTGGCAACAGTTTGTCCCTTAACAGGGGTTGATCCTGCAGTCTGGTTAGGGGATATTATCCTCAGCATTAGCTATGTGACCAAGAATTAGCATTTCAGTTTTTTGGACTAATCTTCATTATAAAACCGTTGAAGAAACATGTCTATTTCATTGTCACTCATTGAACAATGAATATATCACATATACATCAATAGCTTTATTCCAAACTATAGGCTTGGACTAACGCAATTAAACATTGGATTGACATGCATATGTATGTAGATACTTATGGTGTAGAGTTATAATTAGCTGGAGGAACTTATAACTATCTTTATATTTTCCATATTGCCACAATTGAAAAAATTTTCTGACTCCGCCAAACTACGAAGTATAAGTAATCGAGCTAGTTACGTCATACCATGGGGGTAAGTTGAGCAGCCACGACATCGAAGAAGGAGGCCTCTCTTCCATTCTTGGCATAGGTCACGCATGAACTGGATCTTAGCCCAGAGAACTCAGCAACTTCTAGTTTCTGCCGAGCCAAAGAGATTTTGACAAAATATTTAGTATACATACATATATATATATATATGGCAAAACAGCTTGATGACTTGTGACAAGAAGATAATACCTTAGAGAAGCATTGAGTTGGGAAGGAGAGGGAGGGCTTGGGATTGGGAAGCCTTGTGTTGGTTGGGATTCTTGAAGAAGCAAGAGCTGCGTGGGAAGCCATTGCTTCGGTTGCAAAAGAACTAGAGCTGTGTCACTTGACTCTTAAATTCGTTTTTATAGTTGTTAGTGCGAATTTTCCTTTCTTCGTTTTGCTTGTTTCAAATTTTTTTTTTAATTATTTATGTCAAATTATGGTGGTGATTTGTGTTTGAAGAATGTGTGGTGAGAATGGAATAAGAAGACATATGAGATAAGGCCATCACGTTTTAGCCTGAAACTTGAAAAAAAATATGAACCTCAGACCATTCACCTCCTCTTCTGTCTTTTCCCAAAATACCCTCTAAAATCATTTTCTTCCTTCATTTGGGTCCTTTATGACAAAAGCTTATAGTAGCCAGAATTGTGGTTCAAATATGGTGTTTGTGCTGCTCAATCCAATTGTCAAAATTTACGTGTCGAATAGCCCAACATGAAAGAAGAAGCAAATTGAGCTAGAATGCTTCTTTTGTTCTCCCCATTCAATTTCTTAGATTTTTTGTTGCAAGAAATCTATGGCTGAAAACAAGTCATTAGTGGATGGTGGAAAATGCGTTTGTTCAAGGAAAATATCTGCGTCATTTTACTCAAGACCAAAAAGTAAATATGGAGAGGCTAGAAAAACCGTGTTTCACGTTCAGCTTGTTTTGCTATGATCATCAGGTAATTACTTTCAGTTAAATTTCAAAATTTTATCGTCCTTTTCAAGAAGGACAAGGACCTAAAGTGGTTGAATAATAAATTCAAGGACTAATTGACTAACATAAAATTAACAAGCAAAATGGCACTCATTAAAAAATATCAGCGACCTATAAATTCTGAAAAACCCATAATTTTAAGCCGATTTTCTATTGTGGGCAACCAAAGGAAACAAACAGAAAAATCCCATAGTTGCTTTGGTGGAGGCCGCTTGTTCTCTTTGAGATGGGATCCAAGTGGTCAACGAGCTCGCAGTAGTTTTGAAGAAAATCCCTTAGAAGCTCATTCAGTCACGTCTCATAATGCGATGTGTCTCTGATCCATTCAAATTTCAAGTCACAAACTAATATGTCAAGTCTTTACTCATTCAAAATGAACTCAAATTTATGTCATCCATTTTAAGGTACAATCTTTATTCTCGTCGCCACCAAATTAGATATGAAACCGAAAACAACAAGAAATTTATTGAAGCAAGATAGAGGTACAAAGCTGCTTTTGGCTTGTAAGATTTAAAAAAAAAAATGAATAAGAAGAAGAAGAAAAAGAAGAAAGAAAAAAAGAAGCTTTAAAAATATTTGAATGAAGTGTCAAAAAAATTTTAACTTTTCAAAAGAAGTTCATGTTGAAACCACAAAATATGGGGGCCTTTGTTTTTGTTCTTGAGTATGATTTTCTATTTTCAAAAACATAAAAAATGAAAACGATTTCAAAATAACGTTTGTTTATTTAACGTTTTCAAAATCATTTCGAAAACACCGTTTTCAACTATGTTATTTTTTTAGGTTTTTTGAAAACGAAAAAAAGTTGTTTTCACTTTTTGTTTTCATTTCTAAAAAATATTGTGTTTTTTAGGTTTTTTGAAAATGAAATGGGATTTGAAAAAATATAACCAAACAAAATTTCATTTTTATGTTTTTCAAAATATACACTCAGAAAACATAACCAAACACAGTTTCAGAAATGATCTTAACACAGTTTTCAAAACATTTTCATTTTCAATTTTTTTAAAAACAGAAAACATTTCAAAAAATAATATCAAACCCCACCATGACCTCTCAAACTCATACGTTTTTTTTTCCCCCCTTTTCTTATTAGAAAATTTAAAGTCATTTTTGACTCGTTGAACTCTCATCACAACTTTAACTTCACTTATCTTCTTTTATGAACTAAAAATAAAAGCAGACACCTACCAAATAAGCCCTTTGGACTATGACAATTTTATCCTTAATATCTTTGTATGCCGGTTAACCTCTCAATTTAGGGTTCGTTTGGTGAACGAATTGCATTTGCATTGCGTTTGAATGCAATGTATTGAATGCAATTTGTATTTGGAGGAAAAGCATTAACATTGCATTTGAATGCAATGTGTGTTTGGAGGAAAAGTATTTGAATTGTATTTTAATAATAAATATGTGATGTGATGGGTAAAAGTAGAGAGAAAAAAAAAAGAGAGAGAGAGAGAATATGTGATGTAATTAATAAAAGTAATAGAAAAAGTGAAATAATAAATAGTGATTGTATTAGATTTAAAATGTGATGTGATTGGTATTTGAATGAAATGTTTTTATATTTGGGAGAAAATTGCATTGCATTTAAATGCAATGCCAAAAAAATTTGTGTCCCAAACGCCATGTTAATGTTTTTGACAACTTAGGTTACTAATCATAAAATTGACGCTAAATTTCGCATAGATAACCACAACAAGTCCATGACATGAAAATTTGAAATTTTATGTAATAACAATCACATAAACCACAAAATATTCTATTGACTGTCCTTGAAAACCCTTGAAAATTAAAACATTTGCACTTCATGTGACTGTTCTTGCGAAATATTCAAGATATTGCAAGATAGGCACGTGACTATCCGCGTTAGATTTTAAAATCTATGGCTAAGTTAAGGATTTGAGGCCAAAACTGCCAAAAAAATAATAATAAATCCAAGGACAAATAAATAAATAAATAAAAGGATAGAAATAAACTGTCACCTCTTAAAAAGGTCGGGAAAGCATAAAACCCTTCTAAATTTCAGATGGAAAGTAGTTTGTTAATATGCACAGAAGATAATGGCAAGCAAAAGTAAGTGCACCGTTTACATCACGCAAAAATCTATGTTCCCAAGCTAAGAACTGTACTTTGAAACAATCGTCTATATTGGTTCATTAGCACATAGGAAAGTACTGCGCAAAAGTTCATATCTCATTTCTCAAGTCTGGAACTGTTACCACATTGCAAATAAAAGTAATCTTATATGGCAGCTTCAATTTCGTCCGAACCCACAGCTACTCCGTTAGGGCCATCTTCTGTTCGGAGCTGAGCGGAAACATCATCTATGGCGGAGTTTAGCTGTGCAATCTTCTCAGCCAATACTTTTCGGGTTTTCTGCAAATGCACGCATCACAAGAAAAAATTGTCATCGTAAGATTTTGAGACACAATTCAATCAGAAGACACTACAACAGAAAAACAAGTTCCATTTTGGAATTCTTCTAAGATACAATATATTTGTGTTTCATGAACATCCCCCCCATGATAATTTTGACAAGAAACCCAAATTCCATTATAGGATTCTTCCAAAATACTATATCATATGGGTTTCATGAACATCACGCCATGGTAATATTAGCAAGGACAATGGCCTTAGTGGAAAAACATATAAAAACCGTAAATCAACAGAATCAGTCACCAAAAACTAGAAACAGTACGCAAAATGAAGGTCTAGCAACAGAACTCCTAAAAATTAGTGGAAACAACTTGGAAAGTGAAAGGGACAAAAGAAGGAAAAGTCAGGAAATAAAAATTACAGACATATACTCCCAAACAGAAGTTGACCCAACTACTCGAGGAAAAACAGAATCAAGAACAATTCTCACCTCCAAAGCTTTTTCTTCGTCATAGATGAACTTGGGCAGTTTCCTCATTAAATCCTTTCGGTCAGCTCCAGTCAACGCTTTGCTGATCTGTTAAATTTATTACAAAGACAAAGAGAGAACTGCCATGAAGATGATAATCCAAGCTAATTGCTACATGTAGACACAGAAGAGAAGCAACACCCCATATCCAAAAAACTGCAACTCACGAAATTCCACAGGGCCCAAATGCTTAAGAAATATTGTGCCAAAATATATGAAAAATTAAATTATTAATTGTAGATTTAACTCATTTTCAATCAAATGTCACTAAGAACTATGTTTCTATAAATTTACAGAAAACAAGGCCACAAGAAACAACTCTCACCTGAGGTGCATAAACACAACCCAGCGTGCCAACTATAATTCCTCCCAAAACAAAGCCACCAATAAAGATGCCTGCACTATTTGGCTTTCCACCATCACTACAATTACACAATTAGGCAACTGACGTTAGAAGTTCATTCATGTATGTCCTTGACAGCACCCAGATACCACAAGTAAAAGAAACTCGTGAGAGAAGCAAAAAAGGGAATAAAAAAGTATAAAGGGGGAATATGTAATTCAATAAGTACAATAATAGCTAAACAAAATTCATTAGAGATCTCTTAACATAGGAGCAACGACACGTGAAACTCCCTTGTTGTTTCTTTATTTAGTAAGCAAAAAAATACCACTAAAACGACATGCATTAGCTAAAGAAAATCAAAACCTGTATGAGTTCAAAAATCCTCTTCAGCCATATTTTCCACAAAGTCTTACAACAATGATAAAACACCACATCTAGATTTTTGTTTATGAATTCTTCAGCATCATTATTTCTACAAACACGTGCTCTACGGCAAAATTCAAACGAGCAATTTATTTGCAACCAAAGCATAGAGACTGAAACCAATCAACATACCAGAACTAATCACAACAACAAACATTAGGGTGTCACAAACCAATAACAAATATGATACCTGTACGCAGCTTGAACGGCAACAGACCTCCTGGAGTTACGCTTTGACTTGAGCGACAAGTTTGTGGGGACTGCACTCCCAAGAAATTCAGTGAATCCCTTCACTGGAGATCCTGGCCAAACCAAATCAGAAGAAGACAAATAATTACAAAATTCCACAACCAAGCTCACTGAGAATACAGATGTCACACCTAAAACTAAATCAAACATTCGTAATTGCTAATTCCTAATTCCATCCATAAACAAAGTCCACCAGTTTCTTGAGCTGAAAACATTGTTAATTCCATAATCCCAATTCCATCTATGGGAAAATTTTACAGAAATTTTCAACATGAAAATCGGAAAAGTGCAAAAATCAAGCAATATTTTACCTAAAAATAGGATTGTACAGTAAATGAGTTCGGATTCAGGAAAAAAACTAAAAAATATACATTTATAGAATCCTTTTTGGAGGCCTTACTCGGAAAATTTTATCGATTTTTTTTTTCTTGGGAATAATTTCCAAGTTGATCCAACAAAAGATTCAGTTCAGATAAAGAGACTAAAATGGAAGAATTCGTGTAAGAAATGACATTGTTCAAACCAAAGAAAAGCAAAATTCGAAACCCAAATAAAAAAAAAAAAAAGTAAAAAATGAGTTTCAGAATTGTTACCAGAAGAAAACTGAACTCCGCGATTCTTTGTCAAGATCAACGAGTTGGAAATGGCAGCCATCGTTGTTGCCCGCACAAAATGATTGATTCGGAGGGAAGAGAGAGAGAGAGGAGACGGTTGAGTTGAGGGAGGAGGAGAAAAACAGATGTAACGTCGATATTATCTATGCTCCAGCCGAATCGGCTTCATTGGTTTTCTCTTAAATATTTTTTTTCTTTTCTTTATTATTATTATTATTTTATTTGTTTTGTTTTTCAAGATTAATAAACTTAGGGAGCATTAGGTAAACGCATTACATTTTGATTGTATTTGAATGAAATTTATTTTTTGAATGTTGTATTTGGTTGAAAAGTATTTGTTTTGTATTTAAATGAAATGTGTGTTTGGATGAAAAGTATTTTAGAATTGAAAAGTTGATGTGATTGGTAAAAGTAGAGATTAATAGTAGAGTTGAAAAGTTGATGTGATTGTTTTAAAAATGTTTTGAATAGTAATTATTTTCTTAGCACTGTTATAAAATTTGTGTTTCGTGTAAAATTGTATTGTATTTGAATAAAATTAAAATGAAAAACTTTCTCCAAACAACACCTTATATAAATGCTTCAGCTCGATGGACACATTAGTTTTTTTTTTTTTTTTATTTAAGTGAATGTCTAAATTGGAGATTATAACAATTAAAAATGCTCATGTTTAATTTAGTCAATGTTTAAATTGATACTTATAAATACTATATTATCTTTTCATGTAGTACTGAAAATAAACAAATAAAAAATTTGTTAAAAAAAAATTAGACCAATGCTTTGTTTGTTTGGTACATATATTTTTAGAAAATAAAAAAATTTTCATTTTTTAAAATGATTCTTTCTAAATTTTCGTATCTAAATATTAATTTTTATTTTTTAAAAATAAAAAAAGAGTTCTTTTTAAAAAGTAAAAATATTTTACCAACTTAAACAACATTTTATTTCTAAAAAAATCCGAACAATTTTTTATTTTTTAAAAATAATAATGTTTCATTTTTTTAAAATGGACAATCCCATCCAAATTGATACTAAGCAAATTTTTTATGAAAGGAAAAAAATGACCATTTTACTTGATTTATTATGAAGATAGAATAATTATAATAGATACAAATTGTATGATATACAAAAAAAAATATCATTATATTAAATAATTTATCATTAAGATAAAACTTACGAATATATAAAATATAAATAGTTATTTGTAATTAAATAAGAAAACACTTTAAAATCCAAAAAAGACATTTGTAGCAGGCTCCCTCTCCCTTTCATTCTCCCTTTCCATCTATTAGGGTTTGCATTGTATGTATATCTCCTTTAGGGCTAGAGTCTAACGATGTCATTTGGTTGGCCATCGAACTCCCAGCTCTAAAGAAGACGCTTTTAGACTTATGATGGTGGCTTCAATGGCTTTGTGCTCGAAGGGGACATGTTTTGGTCTTTTTGGTCATGTTATTTGGCTTGTTATCACAAGTATTATCTATGTAGTCAAGCTTTTTCTCCTATTTATAATGATTTTTTATTTAAAATAAAGGAGATAATATTTCCATCATTAGGTGTTGTGATTTTTCATTATATTTTTGTTTATATTTTGTATAATGGAAGTAGTCTCCCCAAAGTCTTGTATTGGATGTATATCTAATACACTAGAGTTATTTATATGCAGTGTTGATAGTGACCTTTTTATTATAGGTTTTTTGATCTCAATCGATTAGAGTTTTTTATCAATAATAATGATGTTGTTAAAAGAGCCACACGTGCGCTTGAAAATTGGTATGACTTTTTAATTTTTTAGAATGTGGTGCAATTCATTAGAATTTATTAATAAAACTAATTTATAGTTGAGGTTTAGTTTTTAGAAACAAACTATTAAACAAGATAGATAATAATAGGAAAAGACGACATCATAATAATGTTACAATTATCATAAAGAACTTAAAACATGTAAAAAAAAAAAAAAAGCTTTGAATTAACCTAAATTGTCCTTAAGAAATATGTACATAAACAAACATAAATTATACTAACAAGCAATCATTATAATATACAATTTATTATTAAAATAAAGATAGAACAATGAAAAAAAAGGAAAAAAATTTGAATCAAATTTTAGCTAAAAAATGATGTGGAATATGGTGAAAGAGAAAAATGGATAATATAAATTATTGTCTCTTTGAAAGAAAAAAAGATATTTATACAATATTATCAAAATATATTTAAATTAAATAAAATGCTAAAAAAATAAGATATCTTTAAATAAAAATGAACAGATTTTATTTTTACCACTGAACTTTATTGCTTTTGTAATTTTTCTTTGTTAGATTTGCAAACTAGTAAAATACTTCATAAATAATGAAATATTATCATATTTGATTATGTTAGTTTAATCGATTGAATTATTGACATGACAATAGCTAAAGTGTAATTCAATAAAGACAAACTTTATTTTTATTTCTGAATTTTAATACTCTTATAATTTTACCTCTCAAACTTTGAAAATGAGTATATATACCCCCTCAAACTTTAAATTATTAACAAAAATACTCATTGTTCATATTTTGGTTACTAAAGACTTGGAAAAACCTTATTTTTCCCCTTCTCAAACTTTAGTATATTTGAAATTTTAGGGCTCGTGGAGAGATAAATTAGAATCCATGTAGTTTTAATTAAAATGAATTAAAATAGTAAAAACCGATTGTAAAAATTGAGAAAAAAGAGAAAAAAAAAATTATAGTAACCTATAAAAAATGTATTGGAACCCATTCCTAAAACATACCCTTACTTTTGAATATTCAAAATTGATGCTTATACCTCTCAATTTTTAAACTTTTAACAAAAAAAGAATTTATATTTTGTCTACTTAAAACTAGTAATAGCATAAAATTTAATAGTTAAATGTACTTTTTCTTCTTTTAGTGTTTGTTGGGAAGGTTTTGGAAACCACCTTTTCATTTTTCTTCTAACTCAAAACAAAATTTTACCATTCTGATTAAATTATTAAATATTTATAGTAAATTCAAATTTTAAAAGTTCATAATTTTGTTATTCAAATGTTAGGAATATTAACTTTAATCTCAATTTTTGAGTACCAACTGATGTAATATATGAATTATTTTTTTTATTGATAAGTATTTAGAGTATTATTAAATAAATTAATTGCATTTGTTAATAAAAATATAACAAGTGAGTTGGTACTTAAAAAATTGATACTAAAATTGATATCCCTAATATTTCTTTTTTTTTTTGTTTTAAAAAATTTTAAGATAAACGAAATAAAACTCGTTTATATATATTTTTTCTGAATATATTTCAAGTTTTATATTTTCTTACTTAAAACAATTTTTTCAACCAAACACATAGTTTTAAAACTTATCTTAACTCTAGCCAAAATATATATATCCAAAATTATGTTTTTGGTACCTCGAAACAAGACTTTTGGACATGAAAAAAAGGAAAAAAAGTACACAAATTTCGAGTGTCCCTGGTGGAGAGGAAAAACGAATCTTAGCAAAGAAAGAAAAAGTAGGAAGGAACAAATAATGATAAGAGGGAGATAGAGGACAAAAGAGTTAGAGGAGATATATATACATATATACATATGTTTTGAAAAGGATACAACAGAGCTCGAAAACCTGTTAATAAGACTTGTTTTTACACCATTTAGAATTAGAAGTGATCTATCAATTGAAATATTATACATATATATGATAATTTTAATACATAATATCTCGTAGTATTATAAATTAAAAAATCAAAAAAATATGAAAAAACCTAACAACCTGCTAGTGACCTCCTCCAAAAAAAACCCAACAATACTCTCAAGGGGTATTTGGGGAAAACGAAATGCTTCTAAAATGTTATAGTAAATTATAAATTTTAAAAATTCATAATTTTACGTATATAAATTTAAATGAGATGATTTTTTTTTAAATTACATAGAATTTAAAAAAAACGAAATAATATTTATATTATTTTTTATTTTTAAAATTTTATATTATTTTACACTAAACAGTTTTTTTTCTAAATATATTTTCTAAAATAACTTTTTTTCTAATAAAAAAAATCTAAATATTAGATCTAAACGCCTTTGTAGTATTATAAATTACGAAATTAAATTTTTTTTGTAATTTAAAATTAAAAGATTGTATTTGGCCTTGATATTTGGATTTATTGCCAGACTTTAGAACCTCTGTGAGGCCACGCACTAGGACTGCCACGTTGGAAGGGTTTTCACCAAGTTTGAGGGCCGCGCACTATTTCCGTCTGAGTTCTTTTTCTTTCTTTAGTTAAATATTGTCATAGCTATTTTAAATTTTTAGAGGATTTTCTCTCACGTTTCACGTTTTGTTTGGTAAAAAAAATTATATTTTAATTTTATTTAAATGTAATATAATTTTATATCAAATATAAAATTTTTAATAATATTACGAAAATAATTACTATTTAAAAGTTTTTTTAAATAATCATATTAACTTTTTAACTCTACTATTTATTTCTACTTTTATCAATTACATCAACTTTTCAACTCTAAAATACTTTTCATCCAAACACACATTTCATTCAAATATAAAACAAATACTTATCAACCAAATACAACATTAAAAAAACAAATTTTATTCAAATACAATCAAAATGCAATGCGTTTACTAAACGCCCCCATGTATTTGATCCTCGCATTCAAATTATATTATATTTAAATATAATATTTAAATATAATATAATTTTTATCAAAATATAAAAATATTTTATTTAAATATCAATTATATCACATTTTAAATTTAATATAATCACTATTTATTATTTCACCTTTTCTATTACTTTTATTAATTACATCATATATTATCTTTCTCACTTATATTTTTCTTTCTACTTTTACCTATTACATCATATATTTATTATTAAAATATAATTCAAATACTTTTCACACAAACACACATTGCATTCAAATATAATGCTAATATTTTTTTTTCAAACACAAATTATATTTAACACATTACATTTAAATGTATTGCAAATGTAATACGTTCACCTAACTGACCATAAATTACTATTTCCTCCCCTTGAATTTCTTACAATAATATTTTAGCTTTGGTCTCTCCTTTTGCTGCTTTAAGCCCCAAATTCGAAATAATTCACAGATTAAAACCCTAAATAATGAGACGATCTATCATCTTCTGTTTTATTGCTTCATCCATCATTGTCAGATGCTTCTCAAACTTCTTCAATCCCAGACCTCACGATGTAGGTACATTCAAGTTTTTTATTTTGTTTTATTTTATTTAGTTTTAAAAAAATTAAAAAAAAAACTTATGTTTTTGTGATTAACTTGATCAGCAAGAAAGATGTAATTGTGGTAATGTATTAGAATGGAACAATGGCCATAGTGGACTCGACTCCAAAGAAAATTATGTGCTCACATTCTCGGGGCTTGCCTTTTTATTATTCCTACTATCAAAAGCTTACCAACATTGAAACTGGTACTTTAGAACCAATTGCTGAGGAATTTCTCGATTTGGACGATGACTGTCGACTACATATTCTCAACAAGCGCATGGCAAAATGGTAACCCACCTTCTATTAATTATTTTTGCTCAGGACTTATTTGGGAAAGCTTTTTAGAAGTTATTTTTTGTTTTTTTGAGTTCAATTGCTGTATCTGAAAGCACTTAGATAATTTATTAGAAAAGTTTCTGGTTTCAAAAGAGTTTCCTGATAAAGTAAAAAAAATATAACTTCGAAAATTTTTTTCTAAGTAAACTCTAGAACTTGTATTAGAGTTTAACTTAGACATTATAAGCTTTATTTTAACATTCTTAATATTTATTAAAAACTTTAAAATTATTTTGACTTCAAAAGTATTTTTAAAAATGTAATTCCCAAATATCTAATGAAAAATCATAGCTTTTGCTTATCCACTTCTACTAACTAAAAATGAAAGTAAAAATTCTGTTAAATGGACCTTTACTCATCTACCATTATTATATAACAACTAAGTAGAAATACTATGATGGGCAAGTTATTCGTATTGCTTCAATTTCCTCATAATACACATCTAATTATTTAATTTACATTTGTTATAATATGGCTGTGGATACAGATATTGATTCTTTTTTTTTTTTTTTTGTAACCCACATGGAATTATTAAAATCCATATAATCAAGGAAATCATTAATAATTTGTTTTTCTCTCGTTACTTTTATGTGGCTCAAGTTAATTGGGACATAACATATCTTCCTCAGAATTGTTTTGGCTATTAAATATATATATTTAACGATAAACATGGACACACTTTTTTTTTTTTTTTACCTTCTTATGTTTCGTATATGTTTATGTATCTTCTGTCAATGGTTATTTATTTTTATACTATAACGGGGATTTCTAATAGTAGATATTTCGATCGAGTTTTGGATACTAACCTAACCAGGATACATTCGCATTTCTAGCTTTAGATGTTAGGCAAGTTATTCTGTCATTCACTTAAAAGGAAAGGTTAACTAAAGATATTTGAGTAAAAACATTACCCCATGATATTTCTATAAATTGAAATTCTTTACATTCTGTATACTGATATTAGTACTTTTTTAGTCATATTTTTGTAAATTTAATAGTTACTTTATACGATTATGGTGTTTTTCATGTTCCAGAGATTGCGAACAAGTGTTAATCACTATATCACTACTCCTTGTATGAAAAGAGATGGATCCATAGAAGGATCAATAAGAACCAGCCTTGTTCTTGTTGATTCTGAATCTGGAAAGTTACTTGAGACAATATCAGTTGATCAGGTAAAGACATATGTTAAGAACGTGGAAGCATTTAAGGACCGGCTCTTCATTGTATGTACAGATTATGAACTGAAGCTCTTATCTCGTCGCACCCTTCGAAGGTTATGGAATTTGACATTTGCTGAATTTGTTGCTTATTTTGAGTCTAAAGATTCTAAAAATATTGTTCACGTAATAACTGGTACAAACCCTATAAAGAAAAATACAACTGTTATAATAAACAAGATTAATTATGCGAATGAATTACCTAAAAAAAATTATGTAAATGAATGGTTTGATGCTTACTTTTTCTATGTACTCTTCTCTCTTTTTTGGTAATGCTAAAGAACTTTGAGGAATCCAAACATCATCCATTTATTTATTTATTTCTTTTTTTGAAAGTACTTGCATATTTTAGTGGTGGAGGAAATAGCACAGTTAGAAAAGGGAATAAAAATTTATACGACAAATTTTTGTAGGATAAATTTAGCATATAGTCAATAAATTAATAGCATGTTTGATTAAATGTTGACTCACCAACTCATTTATAGCAGGTTTTAGAAATCCAAGGTGACAGTTTTTTCCATCCTCTCTCCTTTCCTCCTAATTCACTCTCTATCTCTCCTTCACCTCTCTCTCTCTCTCTCTCTCTCTCCAAAAAAATGACAGCAATTACTTCAACATGACTTTGAGTGTGACAAGGATTGAGTTTTTATCTTAAAAATGAAAATTAAAGATATTCTATTTTGTCACTCTTTTTTAATATGCTAGCTTATTCTTTGAACATGTGCATTCTCAACTTTCTCAACACAATTTACATAATATAATAATTCAGCATCTTCAAAATTATTTGCGAGAGTGCCAACCTTCATATTTAACCCTGTAGTGTCGCATTGTTTACGTAAAACCGTATAAAATACTCCATTCATTTAATTCTATCTATAAACTAAATAAAATTATTAATGTGACATAGAATCTAAGTGACAAATTGAAATAGAGTACATAATTTATAAGAAATCTGATAATTAAAAAAATAATTACTTTTTGTTAAAACACATTAATAACAAAATAAAATAAAACAAAAAAAAAATCTACATTAGAAATCTAATAAAAATTAACTCGGTACTTGCATTACTATTTTCAATCTAAATAGTCAAATATTTAGTTCATATATGAAATCTATTAACAAACTTAAAAAAAAGGTAATAGACTAGAAACAGAAAAATTTTAACAAATATATTTTGTGATCCTAATTCATGAAATAAATTCTTAACCAAAAAAGCCCAAAAAGTTAAAATTTTATCAAAAATTGAAAATTTTCTCACCAGAGTAGAAAAATATTAATGGGCTGTCGAAATCCCTTCTATTTCGGTATCGTGATGTGGCTAAATTCACTGACTTAGTTTGAAGGTGCCCACGAATGTCAGAACTGTAGTAACATTCATTTGAATCTCAGAATAACCTATGTGACAAGATCTGAAATTTACAGTAGAATCTATGATATTGAAGTTTATGTTTGCATTCAAGTTCAAATATCAAATATTTATATTTTAAATATTAATGAATGGTTATCTCTTAGAAGTGTATAAATACTTATTGATAGGCCCTTTGATCATAATTTTAGCATATTATACCACTTGTAATTTTGAAAAGATAGTAAAATCTCAAATACCGAAGATAAGGCATAACTTTATCATTTATGGTGAACCTCTATAAATTTTCGTGTTCTCTATTTTTTATACTTTACTTTTTACTTCGTTTTGTGTTGTCTTGCATCCGTAATAATTTTCAGGAATCCTCATCACTGCAGGATTTTTTAGGTGAGTTTTTTCCCTAAAAAAAAACCATAAATTTAATCTAGAAATATAAAAATTATACTAAAAAAACAATAAAAATCCCAAGGACAAAGACAGTGCTTGCACTCTAATGCTTGTACACCACATGTGTGCCTCTCTGGTGCAACATGGACGATGCCATTGTAGAGCTTTCGTTTAGAGCCCTTTTCTTTGCCTTATTCTTGTCCTTCCTAACAAGAATTTTTGGGTGGTTTTCTTTGGTGAGTTACACAAAAGATGGAATAATCTTTTATTCAATAGATATCTACCTTATTTTCCACTTTTTTTTTGTGTTTTTAGTTTCATTTGATTTTTTATTAATGTATTTTAATAAAAAGTATTTACATTTTAAAATATATTTAATTAAAAATTAATTATGTAGATATCTCTTGCATTTTACACCCTATTTCACCGTGCTCTTGAATTTCATACTATGACAGCAATTCTATTATATTTATAGATGAAACTTGACGAAATGAGCATTTTAAATGATTTTATATGAATGAGGAAATATGATAAACGATTATGCAATTCAAGAAACAAAGCAAAATAAAGTACACAATACTGAAATCCTTATAATTAATTTTTAAAATACCATTCCCACTTCGAGTATGCCAATATGCTTAGCTAGTTGTCGTTTTTTTTTTTTTTTTTTTCAGGTGCATTTCATTAAACCCTACGTAGATCAACTGTAGGTTGGTTGAGGGTGGGTGAAAGAAAAGAAGTTTCCTCTTCGAAAAAGGAAAATAGAAAAATGTAAATTTCAAATTTTCTTTTTCTCTTTCTTGAATGAGCCAACCGTGGACCATGCAATGAATCGGTGATGAGCTAGATGCCACAAGCCAGTAATAATGCCCGTGCTCCGTTTCTTTTGAATTTTGCGAATAGTGCTCTCATCAAGTGGGACCAGAACTCAGATTATGTTTACGAATCTTGGACTATCTGTGTCAATTATGAGCGGTTCTAAAGTCTAAACAAATGGAAATGTCAAAACCTATATTTAATTCAAGTGAAATTACCAAATTTCCCGCCTGTAATGCACGTGAAATCAAATGATATAACAAATCTAGCATTTTCAGGAAATTAGACAAAGAAATTCAATATTAATTTTAGTTTAAAAAAAAAAAAAAGCTACACTAACTTGAAAAATTCTCCCCATCGTCACCTTTCAACGTTGAACGTATTTTTACACTTTTCAATAAATTTGCAAGTTCTTAATGGAAAGTCTCTTAAATTAATAATTTTGCATTTTTTTTTCCTTCAAAGCAAATATTGTTCTCTATTCTCTTTTCCCCAGTTTTCGCTGTCAAATACTATTTTATATTCTTTTATTTTGTTGCTATGGATCTTGTTAGTACAACACTCCAAATTATCAAGCGTATACATTACTAGCTACGTCTGCTTTTAGATATAGTAATTTTGGACTCAGAGCACAATCATAACAAAAAATTTTCTATAGCACAGCAACGTCAAACTAGCTCTATAGCTCTTTCTAGGGACGCCATCATATTTGGTTATATATATATATATATAAGATATTCTTTTCTGTTTTTCTTAGAAAAAATTGGAAGATCCTCCTCAAAATTCAAGTGAAATGTAATGTTAATCTTTCATTATTCTTCTTATAATCAATTCTTTAAATATAATGAAGTCACTTTGTTGCAGATCTCAAGAAATATAACTTGGGATCAAATGCTATCTAACCAAGACTAGCACGCTTTATTTAATCCTCTCTTCCAACAAGTCGCAGGTTCCACATTATATTTTCTTCAGATATTCACACAAAGGACTAATTTTGTTAGTTAGTTAGGTCGACTGTTAAAACCATAGTAAGCACCATACACTTACTGTTAGGATTTTGGTTTAATAAAAAGGGGAGCCTAGTCCCACATAGAAACGAAGTAAGAGTTAAGGGATTCTGAGAGCTATATAAGTAGTCCAAAGTCTTTGTTTCTAATTGCCTCAATCAAATACACATCAAAAATTGTATTTTGACTTCATAAACAAGAAAGAAAGAGAGGACATACTATATATTGGCTTTATGTAACATATGTTATGCTCTTAGCTAGTTTAATATAGTTTACTCAGACATGCTCTAGGCTAATTTCCAATTTCAAAAAGAAATTGTTTAAGGCAGCCATGGTACAATAATGGTGATGGTACAATAATATTTGAAGGAAGCTACAATAATGGTCATTCAGCGATGGTTGAAAGAGAATTTGATAATCTTCGACAAATCTGAAAATAATGCAAATGCTGCTTGTATGGAATGAAGGAGGACAAAAATTTCCTTTGCCTGTGTTTAGAGCGATGTATTGACAATTAAAAAGAAAAAGAACGTGATAACCCTCCATTCGACATCTTTTCAAAATCTTTTCAAAGTTGAGCCATCCCCAAGGATGAGTATTTTAAATTTTCACAAGAATGGAAACGTCAACTAAAAAAAAAAAAATGGAAATTAAGTTGTGGAAGCCTAATAGAGACCCTACTCTCCAATTTTTACAATTGATGTGAAGCTAAATTATTCTCTATTTTATTTAGACTCTCTCGTAGAAAAGTTACAAATATCATATTTTTCGTATTATTCACCGAGATATTAAACCACATAATGTTTTAATAAACAATGAACAAAGATTAATTGCGAAATTGTCGGACATGGGTATCAGCAAACTCCTTCGTAAGGATAAGTCTTCCATAAGCCAGCCCTCTAATGGTAGGCATGTCCTTAGTTTTCAAATTTGTATTAAATCGCTTTTCCCTTACTTTAAAAATATATATATGTGTATGAATATATAATAAAACTCTAGCTGGTGCGCTATCGATAAAAATACTGTTAATCATAAAATGTTATTTAATTCAGGTACCCAAATTTCCTGCAGTTTGTAATGCACGTGAAATCAAAGATATAGTAAATCTAGCATTTTCAAAAAAATAGACAAACATAATTCTACGTTGATTTAAGTTTATAAAAAATCCACATTAATTTGAAAAATTCTCCCCATTATTACCTCTTAATGTTGAACATATTTTTTTTTTACTTTTAAATAATTTTGCAAGTTCTTAATGAAAATTCTTTTATATTAATCATTTTGCATGTTTTCTTTTTCTTCAAAGCAAATCTTGTTCTCTACTCTCCTTTCCCCAATATTCGCTGTCAAATACTATTTCATATTCTTTTATTTTGTTGCTATGGGTCTTCTTGGTATAAAGACTTCAACTTAAACATATACATTACTAGCCACAAACATTAACTACCCATCAAAATGGTTACTTCTACCACCAAATTCTTCCCCCTCATTCCCATTCTCCTCCTTCACACTCTCTTCTCCTCCGTCTCCGCCGTCGGCGTAAACTACGGCACCTTCGGAAACAACCTCCCGCCACCGAAAAAAGTAGCCCAACTCCTCCAATCCACCCTCATTAACAAAGTCAAAATCTACGACACCAACCCCGAAATTCTCGAAGCCTTCTCCGACACCGGCATCGACCTCATCGTCGCCGTCGAGAACTCCCGCGTCGCCAACATCAGCACCGACACCTCCGCCGCCGACCAATGGCTCTCCACCCGCCTCGTCCCCTTCCTCCCCGCCACCTCCGTCGTAGCCATCGCCGTCGGCAATGAGTACTTAACCACCACCGACGACGGCGTCCCCGACCCCAACGCCCTAGTCCGCGCCATGCGGAACCTCCACGCCGTCCTCGTCGCCCGTGGCCTCGACCGGAAGATCAAGGTCACCACCCCGCACAGCATGGCCGTCCTCGCCTCCTCCTTCCCTCCTTCCTCCGCCACTTTCGCTCCAAACATCGCCGAAACCATTTCCGCTCTACTCGACTTCTTGGTAGACAGCGGCTCACGCTTCATGGTCAACGCTTACCCGTACTTCGCATACCGGGACAACCCGGAGACCGTGAGCTTACAGTACGCGCTGCTCGGCAACTCCACCAGTGTGCGCGACCCGAAAGGGTATGTGTACACCAACATGCTGGACGCGCAAATCGACGCCGTACGGTCGGCGATAAACTCCTTAGGGTACGGAAACCGGACGATAAAGATAACCGTGTCGGAGTCAGGTTGGCCGTCAAAAGGCGATGTCGGCGACATCGCGGCAACTAAGGACAACGCGAGGGCCTACAACAGTAGACTGCTCCAACGTGCTCAGTCGAATAAAGGGACGCCGATGAGACCGAGGGACAACATAGATATATTCGTGTTCTCGCTCTTTAACGAGAACAAGAAGAAAGGAGGGACTACGGAGCGGAACTTCGGGTTGTTTGACGGGGACGGGTCTAAGGTGTATGATTTGGACTTGAGCTGCGACTTCTGCGGAGGGACCACGACGACGTCGTTCGGGTTCGGAATGAAAGAGACGAACGGCGGAGGAGGAGGAGCCAGGGCGGGGCCGTCCGTGTGGTGCGTGGCGAAGCCGCATGCGGAGGAGAAGGTGCTGCAGGCGGTGGTGGACTTCTGCTGTGGACCAGGAGGAGTGGACTGCAGAGAGATATATAATGAGAGTGGGGATTGTTTTGAGCCGAATAAGGTTGTGGCTCATGCCTCTTATGCCATGAATTCTTACTACCAAATGCACGGCAGGAACTACTGGAATTGTGACTTCAAGGGCACTGGTCTTGTTACTTTCACCGATCCTAGTAAGTAATATTTCTTACTAAATTTGTTATTTTGGCCCAAAAAAAAAAAGGAAACTAATGTTCTTATCAAATTAACTCATTACATTTTACTTTAATATTATATATAATTTTAATAATGTGTTAATTAATGTTGGGCATGTTTGAATATTGTGCCAGGTTATGGAACTTGCCGGTATCCCCAACAATGATCAGGTTTTGTGTTAATTTCTCAATGTGTTGTTGTTGGATGTTATTTGGAGCAGCAGTATTAATCAAGGTGATTTGGAATTCATTGTTTCCTGTGAGGAACATAGTAAAGCTTAATTTGCTTAGGAAATATGATGGCAACATATGAAAGCTACATATAAAAGTTCTTGAATTACTCATGACTACTAGCAGTCTGGTACTACTAGTGGGGTTTGTGTGTCTGTAAGGGACTGAAAAGATGCTTTATCATTTTCTTACCTGCGTGGGACCTTTTGACAAGATAAAAGCTGTCCTAGTGCACGTTGTCAAAAAGTATGATGTTTCTCACCTCAATCAACGGTGTATTTTTTTTTTTTTAAGGATTAAAAAAAGTTAAAGCTCTTTATGACATCTTTTTTGTGTTTTAAAAAGATTTCTATTTTTTTGGTAATTTTTTTTTTCTATTTTTTCTTAGAGAAATTGTAGGATATATCCTCCTCCAAAGTCATCTTATTAGTCTTGCATTATTGCACTTCTTACTGTCAATTCTTTAAAAATTTTGACTCCTAACACTAGATTCAATCAAAATAAGACATGAGAATTCCTTTTAAATAAGGTTAGCAATAGCTAGGAAGAGAATTATTTGTCAAGATTATAAACTTCACATATTCTCTAATTAAGTCAATTTATAAATGTCCACGGAGAAGAATTTTAAATAGGTCAGTATTATATGAAAGGCAATTTTTAAAACTCATTATAATATAAGATCAAATATCGAATCTTAGTGACAAAATTGTGTAGTTATCACTTTAGTCCCTTTTTGTCATTTTATGTTAAAGTTGTTGCTCATGAGCCAATGGGCTTAATTTGATTCCTCTTCCGCAAATTAATTCCATGCTTCCATTAATCATGGCAATTTGTAGCATATCCCAAGAACTTTAATTTTGGGATTAAATTAATCTCGTCTCTTCCAACAAGTCGTGGATTTCACATTATCTGGACGTCGAGTCTTTTGCTTTGTGCCTTGTATTATATTCGCAATCGGGCTCTTTATAGGGACGTGTAGAACCATGTTTTGGATTGATTGTAGTAGGGAAAATAATTGTTGCAAAAAATGTTATAACATGATGTTTATAAAATACTTAATTAATTAATTGTAATATATCAAATATACTCTTAATATCTGTCAAAATCCATGATGATACTGGCCGGTCATGATGCTTCCGGAAAGCTGATGATCATCGGTTGTTTGCACCCGTTATCCATTGGGATACCGATTGGTCATTGGTAGGATACCGGTTGGTAACCCAATTGTGCTGGTACAATACCAAATGGTTACCTCGGTAACCACCTGCGTTGGCAGGATATAGGTGCACCTTCAGCTTGCATCATGAATTTACAAATTCTGCAACAATCTACCTTCATTGATATCAATGTTGATATATTTTTTTTAATGAAAATTGATACATTAATTGCAATAGATTGTTTATTAAGATTATAAAATGTGTGTTTTTTTTTTAAATCGATGTTAGTCCAAATTTATATTTAAAACGAAATCAATTTATGTTTTATACTTTGGTAGAACTTAATTAAAGATTTAAACCTTTTAAGTCTTTCTTCTCTTTGAGGCTTGCCCTCTGAACCCCATTTTCACCCTGGGAATTAAGGCCTACCGTTGAAGTTGTGAAGTTTGCTTTAAAATAAATAAAAATGATCATTTATGCCATTAATTGACAATTATTATGCAAATCATATATCAATTTAAAAAAAAAAAGATTTAACATTATTATCGATGGGTGTAAATTATTAATGTAAATTATCAAAATTAAAAGTTCGTAATACAAATTGAAACTATATGGTAAATTCTGCATTGGTAAAAAAAAAAAGGAAGCCAAAGTTAAAAGGCACATAATAGACTTTTGAATACTGTGCTTTAAGAATGTGAGAGAGCGCTGGGCACGTTATGTTAGTTAATTACGAGGACATCAAGGGGAGGAAAAAAAAAAAAAAAACTACAATTAAGACGAATATATAGAATTCAGCCTTTATTAGTGACTATTCTCTCCATTTCTTAAACCGTGAATATGGAGACGACCAAATCACACGTTGAATATTTATGTTCTCTTTTCTGGTTTGTTCTTCTTTTTTAATTAATCATTACTAGATTAATGACTTGTTTGACTTTTAAGTTTCTAAACTAATTTTTTTTTTCTGAAAAATCAACAAAAATTATAATTAATTTTTTCAAGTTAAGCTAAACTAACCTGACATATTTCTAGAATCCAGTCCAAAATTCTAGCAAGTATGTTTTCAGTAATTAAGTTTTTAATCAATTATATCATGCATTGTCTTCTATTGAATATTTGCTTTAATGAATCCCAAATTTTTAACAAGTAAAAGTTTTAAGCAAGCTTTTTATTAAAATAAAAAAAACCTTCAGTGGTGGTAATTAGACAAATTCTTAGCCATACAACACATGATGACTCGATATTGCTGTGCATATAGTTGCTTCATGTATTATTTTGATATACGACTCTTTTTTCAATTTATTTTTTATGTTTCTCTGATCTATCGTACATACTTATTAAAGATAAAATTTTAATCAATTAAAATGATACATCAGTTTAAATATTTTTAATTGATTTTACTAATAAATATGAAAGGGATGAAAAAGGGGTATACTGCGGAATCATTATTTTTTTTTTTAAGGAAACGTTGTCAATGCCATGACCGTATTTTGAGTTAGAGAATATGCAGGGATCTAAAACTTCACATAATGCCAAGTGAGTCCTTCGATTTATTCTAAGCTGACCCCTCTCCATTATCACCAACCAATAACACCAAGGTGGGTTGAAAAATTCGTATTTACGTTATCTTAAAAATAAGATATAATAGAACAAGAACGACGGCTTTGAGGTTCCGTTTGGGACAAGTTTTGAAGACATTCAAAACTATTCTTTTTCCAAAATTTTATCATTTTTTGTTATTTACATTTTCAAAATGTTATAATAAACTCTAAACTTTAAAAGTTTATAATTTTGTGTATACAAGTCCAAATGAGATATTTTTTTTAAATTATATAAAATTTTGAGAGGAATGAAATAATATCTATATTGATTTTTTTTTCTAAAAAAATTTTTAAAATTTTTTATTTTTTTACCCCAAACAGTTTTTTCTCCCAAACATATTTTTCAAAATAACTTTTTTCCAACCTAAAAATAATATCTCTAAACATCTCCCCCAAACATCCTCTGAATATTCTCCCTAGTGGCAATTCTATTAAAATATTAATTACACCAATCTCATTAGAACTAGTTCATGAACATACGGGAAAGGAGAGTTACGTATCATGTTTAATATAAAATGGGTAGTAATCAAGCATAATTTTAGGTAATTTCACATCTAACTCTTAAAAAAAAAAAACACAGTTACAGTTTGAATTCTCCACATTTAATTTTTCTCTTAAAAGAAACAAAAGTCCTGGTGTCCATATATAGACCTCATATTGACCAAAAAAAAAAAAAAGAAAAGGTGTAGATACATATTTATTAAAAAAAAAAAAAAACTACACTGCTAGTAGGATAGCTCTTTTAAGAATAACGAGAAGTTTAAGGGAGGTCAGGTACTGCTTGAAAGCCTCAATTGTTCTGTCTAAGATCTTTGTTTACGTTCATAACTAGAGTTGATTGCTATTATTATTGAAATTTAAGGACTCAATTGTCAAAAGAAAATAAAAAACGAAAGTGTCAAATCCTATGTTTGAACGTCATTCTCTTTCGTTGGCTGCAATAGCCGGCCTGTGCTGATTTTTAAATGCATGTGTCAATGTTCTTCTAGTCTAGTTTTACAAACTGAACAAGACAGAATACCGACTATGCTTTTTCGGTCGAATTGCAGGGGAAAAAGATAAAAACATTAGGTTAAGACAAGTTTTTTAGCGTGTACATTTGCGTATACATATATGTATATATAAATTATATATAATATATATATGTATGTGTTAAGAAAAACGCCAAAACCACAGCGCGTTATTTACTAATCTTATGGTAAAAGCCTGTTCCCTCTCATGGGTTTTCTTCTTCCTATTTGATACAATGAACTGCTTTTCATCAGTTATATATATATATATGTTTTTTTGTTTGGGAAAGGGTAAGTTACGTTTTATTGTGAAGGAAAAAGTAACAGATATTAGAGCAGTAATTAGTGCAATTTAGGAAGAGATGGCTGTTGGGAGTCCAGGAGAAAGGTCTCTGCGACAGACACCCACATGGGCAGTTGCCGTTGTTTGTGCAGCCTTCGTTATAGTGTCTACACTCATTGAACATGCTATTCTTTCTCTTGGAAAGGTATATATCACACACACACACACACACACATGTATATACTTGTCTTTATTTTTATCCTTCTTTCCCTATAATTAGTTTGGAAAATTGTTCTCCTAATTAGAAAATCTAACATATATTGAGATGATACACAGTGGTTCAAGAAACGCCAAAAGAAGGCCATGCTTGAAGCTCTCGAGAAAATTAAAGCTGGTTAGAACTTTGAATATATGTGTGCTTTAATTCTTAAGAGAATTTTTTGTCTCCATATTGCGTAATTCTGGATATCATTAGATTTTTATCAAGTTTTCTTAAATTCACTTTTTTTTTTTTTAAATGATGTTATATGACGATTCTTAGGCCAATAGGCAATTTTCACATAGTTCTCTTTAATTCTTTCACCTTGTAATATATTTATAGAAAAATGTTCAAGGACACTAATGGTATTAAGAATCATAACTAATTGAGAGTTTTCATTTTTTTGCACCTTATAGCATTGTTCATAATATATTATGACGAGTACTATTTTTGCACAGAGCTAATGCTGTTGGGATTCATATCTCTTTTGTTGACTGTGGGCACACAATATATTGTGAAAATATGTATCCCTGCGAAGCTTGGAGATTTCATGCTTCCATGTAAGCTTGAAAAGAATAAATATGATGGCGGCGGTGATGGTGATGGTGATAAGGAGAGACGAAAGTTGCTATCTTATGATGAAGACGAAATTCTGTGGCGACGAGCTTTGGCTTCAGCTTCTAAAGATGACTATTGCTCCAAATATGTATATTTCAATATATATATATATAATATACTTTTGTATTAATTGGTGACTAATTTTGAAGCTAATTTTGTACTTTATGTTTCATGTGGAAATTAGGACAAAGTTTCATTGATTTCGTACACAGGAGTGCATCAGTTGCACATATTCATTTTCGTCTTGGCTGTGTTTCATGTTCTCTACAGCGTTATCACCATCGCATTGGCTAAGGCTAAAGTAAGTTTTAATCAAAGCAAAAGCCTTGATCTTTTTCTCTTAGTTTATTAGTTTTCACGATCATATTCCTCGATTTACTGTTTAATTATCACTGTTGGTAACATATCATTACGTACGTTACAATTAAAAGATTAGAACTGTCGCGTGATAAATGACATATGCAAAACTTTTTGTGGCCCATATAAAAATCAATTTGGACTATACAATATTACGCATTTTAAGAGTATGTTTGGTTTATGAATTATATTTGAAATAAATTAATTTTTTATTATTAAAATTAATTAATCTAATTATAATTTTTATTGATTTTTTTGGAAAAAAACAAAATTGAATTTAAAATTTTGAGTCTGAACATATAAACCAATTGAGCCAAACATACCCTTAAGTCTTGTAAGTAAGCTGTTGGTTTTGAGCAGATGACAAAATGGAAGGCATGGGAATTGGAAACGTCATCCTTTGAATATCAATTTAACAATGGTACATTTGATTATTTGCGTCCTTTTTCTTTTCTTTCAATCCTAATTACATGCTAATGGTCTTTGGCTATCCTTTAGTTAACATATTCAGCAATTTATGAATTATATGAGCCTTTATTTTGTTTCCCAGATCCCACAAGATTCAGATTTGCTCGTCAAACTTCCTTTGTAAAACGTCACTCTGGCATTTCTAGAACACCCGGAATTAGATGGATTGTAAGAATTAAACAGCTATTACTAATGTAATTTTGTTAATTATCATTGATTTAGCAGTTAATTAGCTAGCTAATTGAACAATTACAGGTGGCATTCTTCAGACAATTCTTTGGTTCAGTAACAAAAGTGGACTACATGACCATGCGACGTGGGTTTATTAACGTAATAACTCTTTTTCTTTTTTTCTTTTTTCTAATAAACAAAACTATTAAGTAATATTTCTTCAGTCAGAGAAAATTCATTTGTAAAAAGGAATATAAAATTTCTGTCAACTTTATTATGTTTGACTTGAAAAGTTAGAATGACAAATATTGCAGGCACATTTGGCTACTAATAGTAAATTTGACTTCCGAAAGTACATAAAAAGATCAATGGAAGATGATTTCAAACGGGTCGTCGGTATTAGGTGATGTTTCATTCAATATCCTTGACATGTTATACACGATACATATTGAAAAATAAAGAAAAATGGTATATCTCGTATCAGTGGATCCCACTATTTTATGACATACCTAGATTTAGTATGTATTTGGTTCACTAACTTAAATTATATCAGATATTTTATCACAACTTAATTTAATTTAATTTAATTTATATTAAAAATTGTGAAAGTATAAATAACTTGTATTAGAAATTGCACTGAAATAGAAAAAATAGAGATAAGAGATAGGGAAAATAAATCCTATCATGCTGAATTAAGTTGGAACTAATTTAGATAACTTAGTTTAACTTAGAGGTTAGATTAAATTAGATCGGTAAATTAAATGAACACTTAATCTAATAGGATTAAATTCAATTGCTTACCAATATATATAACGGTACACTTTTTTTTTTTGGGAGGTAATGGGTACACAATAATTAAGCATGATAAGATGTAGTAATCAATAATTATGATTATTTTTATTTTAAATTGTAATCATATTTAATTTTGTTGATGAATAAATTAATGGCTCGTATGAGCAGCGAGTTGAAATATTTGTTTAGTGGATAAAACCCATTTGAAATAGTGCAAATTGAGAAAAAAAAAATTGCAGTATCCCATAAGGGTAAATTGGAATCCACCCAATTGAGCTCTAAGTGACAATTATTATGTTATGGTCTTAATCTAATTGCTAGAAGATCAACAATATTGAGCTTTTTCTATAACACTGGCTTTACTTGATTTTGCAGCATACCGTTATGGATCTTTGCCATCATCTTTTTACTTCTAAATGTCTACAGTAAATCCTTCTCTCACCCTTTCTCTCTCATTCATCAAAGGATATATATCCAAATTATTAACGAAATAATTACAAAAAAAAAAAAAAACTCCCATAAGTTCTATGAAATACAAGAATCTACTTTGCATTTAAAAAGAAATGGTATTATCCAGTGTCTTTTAATAAGTCACCAACAAAATTCAAGGACATATTTTAAGTTTCAGAAAAGTAGTCAAATTTTCCAAAACAATTAAAGTTGATTGCTTTGAAATGCCAACGACGTTGATGATCAAAGTTATAATTGTTTTCCGTGGTTTATCTCTGATATAACTTTTTTTTTTTTTTTTTTTAAACCCTGAAAGGTAATATGGTCTTTTTATATAGCTAATTTTGACTAAATTCAGTATAAAGATAGATTTTTGCTCGACTCCAAACATGCATAAGATAATCCAAAATTAAAAAAAAAAAAAACACAGGATAGATTCTTGTATTTCAGTGCACATAAAGAATATTTGTCAGTGTCCCTTGTATATCTATATATACAACTTTCATACATGTATATTTGATGAGCTATTATATCCCTTATTATATGTCTTTAATTGGTGCAGAATGGTATACGCTCTCCTGGTTGACACTAGTGCCTCTCACCGTAAGAAAATAATCTATTAATTATTTGACTTCAAAATAAGCAAATTGGCTATAAAATTTACCAACATAGAAATGATTTTCATTATTTGTAGTTTAAGCTAAATAGACCATATACTTGTGCAGATTCTTCTCTTAGTAGGAACGAAGATGGAAATAATCATAATGGAGATGGCTCAAGAAATCCAGGACCGAAGCACAGTGGTGAAAGGAGCTCCCATTGTAGAGCCAAGCAACAAGTTTTTCTGGTTTAATCGCCCAGATTGGATCCTCCTCTTGATCCATTTCACGTTATTTCAGGTCTATAACAACTCACCAACACCAACTTTTCTTAACATTAATTGTGACGCTATATAATTATTATGTAGTTTTAAACCGTTAAATCTGTTTTAAGTTCTTATAAATTTACATAATTTTTTTTTGCATTCATAATTGTTTATGTAATCATTTGCCATCGGCTTATTGGGATATATATATATGTATGCATATATATTTTTTCACTAACCAAGTTAAAACTATGTAGGTTACTTATGTCTAACTTATAACTAATTGTTCTCCTGTGCAGAACGCGTTTGAGATGGCATATTTCTTGTGGACATGGGCAAGTGACTGTTCTCGATCTATTCATTATTCCTTTTTTGCACTAATTACACGTTAGAACTATCCTATTTAGTGAAATTAAATATGTTAACTGTAAAAGATCCTTCTCTAAACCAATAAACTGCTCCAATGTGCAAAATGCAGTACCAATTTGGTTTGAATTCTTGCTTCCATGAAAATTTATCGGTAATTCTGGTCACAAGGGTTTTCCTGGGGATAGCCTTACAGATCCTATGCAGCTACATTACTTTCCCGCTTTATGCTTTAATTACACAGGTAATTAATGATTAATTCCATTAGTGTACTGTAACACTTTTGTTTTTATTTATATATAATTTAAAGGTATGGGGATTTAATAAGTTAATTTATACGTGAACATTAGAGGTCGAGTGTAGATCTACAATAAAATAAATACTAATGACTCCTTCCTTGCCACTAGCTGATCTACAATACGTTAAATTAGAAAATGTTAGAATTAAGGGTTCGTTTGGTGAACGCATTGCATTTGCATTGCGTTTGAATACAATGCATTGAATGCAATTTGTATTTGGAGGAAAAGCATTAACATTGCATTTAAATGCAATATGTGTTTGGGGGAAAAGTATTTGAATTGTATTTTAATAATAAATATATGATGTGATGGGTAAAAGTAGAGAGAAAAAAAGGAGAGAGAGGGAATATATGATGTAATTAATAAAAGTAATAAAAAAAGTGAAATAATAAATAGTAATTGTGTTAGATTTAAAATGTGATGTGATTGGTATTTGAATGAAATGTTTTTGTATTTGGGGGAAAATTGCATTGCATTTAAATACAATGCCAAAAAAAAGCGTGTGCCAAACGCCACATAAGTTAAGAAGTGTTTTTTATTCGAGTATTAACACTTGTGTAAACTTGCAGATGGGATCTCACATGAAGCAAGCAATCTTTGAGCAGCAAACCGCAAAAGCACTGAAGAAATGGCAAAAGGCCGCCAAGGCGAGGAATAAACAAAGGAAAAACTCAATTGATGCATCTTCGTCGGGATTCATGAGCGGCGAAAACACTCCAAGCCAAGGCACATCGCCGTTGCATTTGCTACACGGCCGCAAGCACAGATCAACCCAATCCGACCTCGAAAGTGCGCCTAATTCCCCCACATCTTATCACTCTGAAACTGATCTCTCCGACGTCGAGATTTCTGCTCACGACGATCGGAACTCAAATTTACAGGATCAACCACCGCACAGAAATGAAGAACCTCATGTTACGGATTTCTCCTTCGTTAAGCCTTGACAAGTTTTAGACATACGCCTTTTCAATCATATAGTTGGCTTTAGATTTTTTTTTTCTTTTTAATATTTCATTTAAGAGGTATTTTAGTAGACATTTGTCCACCTTAATCTTTAACTAATATTGTAAGTGTATGATAAGTACATAATTCGTTTTGAATTATACAATTATTAGTAGCCCTATTTTTCTCTTTGTGAGCACAAACAAATTGTGTTATTTTATTTATGTCGCTAAAGCCAGAGACTTTATCATACATTAATAAATAAATCAGCACTTAATTTTGTCCTTATGCTTTTGATTAGTATCTTTCATTTGGGCAAACCAACTTTGAGAGGCTAACATGGATTGGATATCACTAATTTACTTTTACTAAAAGGAAAAGGTTTAACATGCCAAGTGCATAACGGGTGTCATTGTAACAGAAAATAATAATTGGTCTGCAATATAAAATTTCCACAAACTTTAAAGTTTGTCCTTGGCTTTTTGGCTGCTTCCTCCAAACAAGTTTTAGAAGGGAAGAAAAAAGGAGAATAAAGATATCCAAAATGATTAGTCCAATTGGGAAAACACGTCAGTGTTATGATTATAGGATGGTCCACGTTCTCCCAAGATTATAAAATTTTTAATCCTAAAAATAAAAAATAAAAAATTTTATCAGTAATGAAGCATCTGCAATAAAACAACACAGCCTTGCAGACAAAAATCTATTTATTTAGTGTTGAAGAGTTTAGGCTCAGCATCTTTTTTTGCAAGTCAAAATTGTGCTTGCAATTTTTAATATGTAGTGGAATTATTGGCAATATCAATGGCCTATTGGCTAAATATTTATTTGTTTACTTAATTTTAATTAGAAGAGTATGAGATTAGGTGTTTCTAAAATAACAATTGTTTCTTCCTAATTATTTTTTTACAAGTAATAATGTTTTGTGTAAGTACGCAATTATATATGCACAATTTTGTGTCCTAAAAGGGAAGGAGGTAAGGGTTTTCTAATAAAATATGATGAGTTTTTATGATATGGTCTGATCTTTCAGTAAAAATTATATTTTAGTCATTAAAATAAATTTTTTAATGATATCATCTATAATTGGAGTAGTCATGTATAATATATTGTAAATTTTTAAGGTAAATACTTATAGATAAACGGTTGAAAAATTAATCAAACTAAAAAATTGTTCACACTAATAATAGAAAAGATTATAGAGTTGAAGCTCTCAAAATACAGTCTTCAATCTTATTCTAAACCATGAAATTCAAAATTGTTTTCCTCATAAACCAGGCAATAAAACTTCTTAAATGAGACTGATTCTACGAGACTAACTCTTTAACTTTTTTTTTTTTTTGAAGTAAGCTCTTTAACTCTTTTTTTTTAAAGGAAAATTATCATTTAAATAAAAAAAAAAAGATACAAACATCAATACTAAAGATGAAATAATCATGTGGTATAAAAGGCACAACTCTTGACTAAGACCAATTCTATTAGTAAAATTTGATGGAATTCAGTGAAAATAACATAAGCCGATGCTTGATAATGTAAAATTTTATTAAATTCCTCAACAATCCTACAATCGAACATGTACAAAGTTTTTTTTAAAAACACAATTATAATTGATCGAATATTTTAATCAATCGAAAGACAGTCATTCGTAACATAGAGGTTGCAAGAAACTCTGTCTAGTTTTATTACTAACGGAATTAACAGATTATTATCATTGGAGAATAATTCGAGTAGAATACAAACACAAATACAAATAGGATGTGTAAGAACACACATTTTATTATAAAATTAAAAATAAACACAAAAATAAAACATAAATAAAAAAAATAAAACATAAAATTATAAAGGAAAATTATAGCATTTGAGAAGTTTAAAAGGGAGAGATCACAACCCAAAAAAATTTTTTTTTGCTGTCTTAAGCTCTTTAACTTTTGCGTAAGAAGGAAATTTCAATAAACTTTTTTTTTTTCCCTTTAAAAAACTCCCCACCGACCCCCCCAACTTGAAAGTTGCGAAAATAATCAGTTTAATATCATTATTATTTTTTTGCTAAATGTGGAAACCA
Organism: Antiaris toxicaria; assembly: GCA_035233585.1. Classification (NCBI taxonomy): domain Eukaryota; kingdom Viridiplantae; phylum Streptophyta; class Magnoliopsida; order Rosales; family Moraceae; genus Antiaris; species Antiaris toxicaria. The sequence continues at coordinate 27,442,166 of CP141160.1, forward strand.
TTAAATTAGTATGCGGATTATGTGGGCCACTCTATGATTCTGACTCTCTAACGGAAAGACCCAACGTTTTTTTTTTTTTTCCCACTTTCTTTATTTTTAATTAAAATGGAAAGATCAACTTAAAATCACCCAAGTTGCCACATCAAATAACGTGATCGATCTTAGGTGGACGGTCTTGATTTTTAACGACGAATTAAGAAAGAATAGAAGGCATGATAGCAATAAAAAAAAAAAAAAAATCAAATTCACTGGAGTTTCGTAAGAAACCAAAAAAGAAAAAGAAAAAGAAAAATTTAAGTTAAAGAAAAAATTATCAGCACATACTATTCTTAATAATAAGTCATATCAATTTCAGCAAAAGCTAAATATATATATATATATCAAAATCCAAAAGGACTTTGAAGAAATTAACAACCATACACATCAAAAAATTCTCAAAGAAAGCGATTACATGCAACTCTACACACTTCCAATTTCTTCATCCTAAATTAAAAAAAAAAAGCTTTTTGAAGAAAATGTTAAAAAATCCAAAGAAAAGATTGAGAAGTTTACGACGGGATGTGAAAAAAAAAAAGGCAGGTAGCGTTTGGTATTATTTTTGAAATCTGTTATGTTTTCAAATCCTCTGAATTTGAGATCGTTTTGAAAACAATTCTGAGAACGTTTCTGAAATTGTGTTTGGTTTTATTTTCTGAGTGTATGTTTTGAGAAACAAAAAAGTGAAACTGTGTTTGGTTATATTTTTGAAAACCAGTCATTTTATAAGTATTCTATAAAAACATATTTATGTTTGATTTAAAAAAAAAATTATTATGAATACCAAAAATTAAAAATTAATAAAATTTTTTAATTGAAAAAAGAATTAAAAATTAATAACCATAATATTTAAGTAATTACTATATCAATTAAATCTTAATTAACCATAATAATTAAATCAGAGAAATGGGAGAAATGGGAAAAATGAAATCAGAGAAAACGACTTTTAATCGTTTTCAATTTTACATTGAGAGCAAAGGCGATTTTGGATTCGTTTTGAAATCTGTTTTCAAAAACAATACAAACCAAACACAATTTCACACCGATTTTAAAATCGATTTCCTAGGGAATCGTGAAATCAGTTTTGGAAACAAAACCAAACACCCTCACACAGTTTTCATCTTATAACATTCTATTTTAACATCACGTGCATATTAGTAATAAATCAGACTGTCAAAATATATTAACCAAATAATTGAAAAAAAATATTTATAAATAATACAAAATATGAACTCATATCATAGAAGCTCGCATAAAAAAAGAAAAATAAAAAAGTAAATAGTATATTACTAATTTAAAAAAAGTAAGTAAGGATATTCTAATTAAGATATAGTTCATAAATCCAACCTGAAATAAAATAAAATTTTTAATTAAAATTAATTAATTTAATTATAATTTTTTATTGATGTAAAAAAAATTAAATTAAAATCAAAATTTTGGGTAGAAGTTAATAAATTAAATAGAACCTTAGGTTTTCACCCAATTAAAAAAGAGTAATATCCCAAAAAAAAAAAAAAGAATTCTAAAAAAAATAGAAAAAGAGAGGAAAAAATGATTGAGACTAAAAAAAAAAAAAAGAATGAAAATAGAAATAAAAAACAAGTGGGGGTCACGTCGCCGGCACAAAACAGAACACAGTTCTAGGCTTTCAAGTGTGATTGCTGTGTGACCAAAACCGTGAGTGTCGTTTTCTACCCATCTGCATTAGACGTCCTTTTTTATCCTTCTCCTTCTTTCTTTTCTCTTTTCAACTGAATGTTAACGAAACAAAAAATTAAAAAAAAAAAAAAGTTAAAAGCAATTTCGTTCTTCGTCTTCTTCTTCTTCTTCTTCTTCATCTTCCGGAGTACTCGAGTCCAACTCCATAAAACCCTAGATTTTCTTTGCCATTGGAAGGAATCTCGGACACTGGCGTGTCTGTGAATTCTTGTGTTTTGGTTTCGTTTGACGAGAACGAGGAGCAGCAGAACAGTGTCCGAGACAGTTCTCAACCAGTTGTTTCGAAAAATACCAGGCTAGGTTTTTCTCCATTCCTGGTTGGCTCGAACTGGCTCGCTTTTGTTGTTAGATGGTGTTGGTTTTCGACTGCTTTGGAGTTGGTTCTCGGTCATGGCTCGCCGTCATGGATGGGAACTCCCTGCTCACACTTTCCAGGTTACTTCTCTCTCTGCAACTTTTCCATTTCTTTTATTTTCTTTTCTTCATCTAGGGTTTTAAATTTCACTTGATTTTCGTCGGTTTCTCTGTTAATCTTTAGTGTGTGTTTCAGTTCCGATCTATTTTCTCAGATTCTGTTCTTTTGAAATTTTCTTTCGCTGTTTTCCCGTTTCTTTCTGTGAAACATAAAACTGTTCCTGAACGGTTGTTTTCTGAGTTGATTTAAGATTTCATTTTTGGAAAAAAAAAAAAAAAGTGCATTGCTCTGATTGATATGTCCGACCAAAACGTTATTTCTAGAATTATTTTTCTCTTTTCCTGTATATTTTGGTTTTTCCGAGATAATTCTCATGAAGAAACTAAATTACAATTTCTATATTATTATTAAATTTTAGTTTTAGTTTCAGTCTCATTTTGAAATGTGGAAAGAATCTACAATTGTACACTGGTCTAATCTGCTGTTTGGGTGTTCCATTGGGCTAATGCACATACTGTTTCTTTTTTTTTTTTTTTTGGGTGCTTAGGTTGTGGCTATAACAGTTTTCTTTTTGCTATCCGTCGCATATTATGCTTTCTTTGCTCCCTTTCTTGGAAACCATGTTTATGAGTACGCGGCTATTGGTGTTTATTCTGTCTTGGTAAGACGCTCAATCCCTTTTATTATTTTATCCTGCTTTCCTGCTCGCTCCACTACTCAGGTTATTGCCATAATCTTATTTGTGTCTCGGTCTCCAGGCATTGGCCGTTTTCATTCTTTACGTTAGATGCACAGCCATAGATCCTGCTGATCCTGGTATTCTGATTGAAGCTGACAAGATGTCTAACTACAAATCACACAATGACATGGATATGGCTGGTAAATTTTATGGCTACAAGAAAGTTTATTGGGATACGGATACATATAAAATGCAAGTACGAATTTATCTCTAGGGTAGCTAAAGGCATGGATATTGGATTGACAACTGTATTTTGATAAAAAAAGCTGTTGGATTTGACATTGTTTTATCCTCCTTTGGATTCTTCTATTTGAAATTTTGTTCTTGGCATCACTGAAGCACCTAGAATATTTGTTGCACATGCACTGCTTAGGTAAGAATGCTGCTTGTTTCTATCCATTGTGATTTAGAAAGCATAACTTGAGGCTGATTGTGGCATTATAGGGAATGCGTCCTCTGTTGGAGATCCTGGAAAAATGGAACTTAATACTGGAGGAAAATATAGTAGCCACAGTTCAATGTGTTGTTCGAAACTTGGAGGTATCCTTTGCGGTTGTTTTTTTATAGAAGATTGTCGGAAAGATGATCTTGTTCAGCAAGAATCTGGAGAGGATGCTTTGTTCTGCACATTGTGCAATGCTGAGGTATAGGACTTTACTAGTAAATGCTTAATCCTATGAGGAGCAATCGTGTTTTCTTCTACAATAACTAAACTCCTCTTGTCCTGAGGCATGGACCGTATCAATATTGCATGCAAAGAAGGAATAAAGTCGTGAGGGGGGAAAAAAAAAAAACTGGAAACTAGAATTTTATATCTATTTTTAAATTTATTATTATTATTATTATTATTATTATTATTATTATTATTATTTTTATTTTTAATGTTAGATAGCTAGTGATATTGCACTCTTTTTCTGTGGTTATTTACACATGAAAGCTATGCGAGGAGAAGTCAGGGTGACTTGATATCATTTATATTCTTTTGTAGGTACGTAAATTCAGCAAACATTGTAGAAGTTGTGATAAATGCGTTGACGGTTTTGATCATCACTGTCGGGTAAGGCTGATGTGTTATCAAGAGTAATCCCTTGTATCTTTGGCGTCACGTCTTCTGAAATCCTGAATTATTTAGAGATATCTGGATCATCTAATTAGTAATTCAGAAAGCTTTTTATTGGTGCAGTGGTTGAATAATTGTGTGGGGAGGAAAAACTATATTACATTTGTATGCCTCATGGCAGCTAGCCTTGGTTGGGTAAGCTTTGGACCTTAGATCAATTACATCACAGTTTTAAGTCTACTTATTGGCTCAAGTTTAGACTAACTTTAGTCTCTCTGCCTATCTTTGTCAGCTTGTTGTTGAATGTGGGGTTGGTATTGCTGTTTTCGTTCGTTGCTTTGTTGATAAAAAGGGCATGAACCATCTGATAGCTGACAAACTTGGAGTTGGATTCTCCCAAATTCCCTTTGCCATAGTGGTGGTTGGTTTGCCTTGTTGCCTTTTCTGTATATAATTTGTTATCTTTGGTCAAATGTTGGTATTACTTTTTGGTGGTGTTGATGGCATGGTGAAACTTACAATGGTACTTAATTAATACAGGGCCTATGTACTGTTATTTCACTTCTCGCTATTGTGCCTTTGGGAGAGCTGTTTTTCTTCCATATAATTTTGATTCGGAAGGTATGTTTTTTGGACTTCTTACACCCTTCTTTCTATCTCCATCTATCTAACTAGGCATATGATTCGTTTTAGGGTATCACAACATATGAGTATGTTGTTGCCATGAGAGTACAAAGCGAACCTCCAGGCCCATCTGTAGATGGAGGGGATCATCAAAGTCTGCCATCTTCGCCTACTAGCTCAGCTGTGACTGCCATTAGTGGGAGAAGCTCACTCGGAATGAGTTTGCAATATAAAGGGGCTTGGTGCACACCACCTCGAATATTCATGGACCACCAGGTACTTCGACCTTTAGGTATTAATAGCGACAGCATTGTAACGATTTAACGGTCCATTTTCATAAGTATAACTAGCATGTAAAGTGCCTTGATTAATTACTATGGCTGTGAGCCCCTATGCATGGACGCTAATTATTCTATTGTACGTGAATGGAAAATTTCTGCATACCTTGTGTATTTAAGTGGGATTCTATTATATTTCATAACCTTGTCAAAGAAGGGAAGGAGGGAGGATGAATTGTAATAATTTTCAGCTTAGCTGAGAACTTGTTGCTTCATGCATTTCATGTGCCATTCTCAGTCATATAAACCAATTAATTGGTGTTATAACCTCTATGGGCAGGATGAAATAATTCCACATTTGGAGCCAGGGCGGCTACCCTCTACAGTTGATCCAGATGCAATACCGCAGCCTGATAAAGGGAAAAAGATTCCACAGCGTGTACCACGTATCAGCGCATGGAAGCTTGCCAAACTGGACTCTAATGAGGCAATTAAAGCAGCTGCGAAGGCTAGAGCATCGTCATCTGTACTTCGTCCAATTAGTTCTCAGCATAATGCATTTAACGCCGATTATTTATCTAGTAGTAGTGTCAGTGGAAGGAGCAGTCCAATTAGTACTGATCATGGCTTCCACAACAGAAATGCTAAAGCAGTCACATCCAAAAAATCTCCCAAGAGTTCATACCCTCCAAGCCGTGCCAGCCGGGAAGATATGGACGGATGTCAACAGAGTGTTAGTAGTCTTAGCAGTCCTCACGTTTCTAGCTTCAACCCTACCCCATTTGCTCAGAGATTTACCAGCAGAGATCACCATAACCCCATTTATCAGTCGTCAACAGATCCATCCCAGAATTCAGAAAAACAAAGCAAAGGAAGCGAGAATGTCTTGCAAATGATTCCTGCAAAAAGTACCAACTTGAGCGCTGCAGAGAACATGAGAGCATCCGTTTTTTGGGATCAAGAAGCTGGACGTTTTGTGTCATCATCTTCCAGAGAAGCCGGTTCATCTTCTCAGGTTTCCGGGACGGAGCTACTCTACACGGGTCAATCAATATTCTTTGGTGGGCCCATTGTGAATGAACAACCCAACAGAGGGACAAGAAATGCAAATTCACTGGCTTCGACGTATCAGTGGGGCAGATCACAAAGTGGGGGCCAGCTTCCTGTGTTCATTCCGAGTGATCACCAACAGAATCAGTTTTCTTCAAGAAAGCCTTAGATCACTGACAGTCAGAACTGATTTCTTTTCACGTAGATGTACCACAGAGAGGGAGAGAGGGAAAGACAGCCGGAGTGGTTTCTGTTGCATAACATGTGTACATTTCTGCAACATGTTTACTAACTTGTAGTGCTGGATATTTCGTTTTTCGAACTTTCATTTTCCAAGGAATTTTGGATTCTGCCCATTTCATTTCTCAATACGTTGGGTTGTAAAGACTTTTAGCTGATTTTTAAAGAAATGCGTTTTCATTTTCAGGGGAACCTTTTCCTAACTTTTTTATTTAGAACAATACTTATGTGTATCACCGTCATTAAACATGATAACATCTGTGTATTCCATATCATGGGTTATATTTATTGGTGTCGTTCAAATTCACTAATATTTTTTAACATTGTACTGTCTAGTGTTAGACTGTATAGCTTTTATGTTATTATAATATTTTCCTACAGATTTTATCTATTCTTTTCTGAAGATACAGTAGCTTTTGCCTTGTGTTGACGTTGTCATAGCGGATACGAATTTGATAGACATGAAACGTTCCAAAAAAAATGAAGTACACTTTCTGCGTAACCTTTGTAAATTCCATTTTTGTTTCTTGTCGTTTACCCTTTGATTGTCGTTTTCATTTGTTGCCGGTTTGTAGTTATTTTTATTTATTTATTTATAGTGGCTGACATAGTTGAGCCCTTTTCCTTGAACGTTACTTCTCCTGTGGTTCATTTGGAACCAATACTTGGAGATTTTTTTTTTATTAGAAAAATATTGTTTTGAAAACTATGTTTAGAAAAAAATATTATTTGAATTGAAAAAAATATAAAACTTAAAAATTAAAAAAAAATCAATATGGATCTTATTTTATTCTTTTTAAAATTCTATGTAATTAAATAAAAAATTATTTTATTTAGATTTGTATATATAAAATTATGAATTTTTAAAATTTAAAATTTATTTTAACATTTTAAAAATATTAAAAATTTAAATAATGAATAATAACGATGTGTGAGAAAAAAATAATATTTTAAGCATTAGTTTTGATCATTCAAACACCCCCCCCTAATCTCCGTTGATTGAGTGCTGTCGTTTGTACTATGTTGCCGTCATTTACACTTTCATTTTTTGTAATTTATTAAGTTTTCAGTAACCGAGCATTTCCAGCAAGTCGTTGTAGTATAGTGGTGAGTATTCCCGCCTGTCACGCGGGCGACCCGGGTTCGATCCCCGGCAACGGCGGCATTTTGCATTTTAATTATTTTAATTTTCTTTTAACTTCACGTTTCGTTTTTGTCACCGAAATTATAATACAGAGAATATATAATATAAGATAATTTTGGCGTGATTCCCAAATTCCGGTTTCGGAGTTTTTTTCTTTTTTTGGCTATATAATTCCGGTTTCCGAGTTGTTGAATATAAGTACACAGGTGGCTGCGTTTGGACCTCAAGCCTAATTTAGGCAAATAGAATCCCTACTCTCTCTCTCCCGTTAACCAATTTCACCAAACATGATCTCCGTTTCATCATCGTTTCATTCTTCTTCGTCTTCTTCTTCTTCTGTTCCCGTTGTTGCTGATTCTGGAGAAATCATATTCACACATTCGTTGCTTCAAATTCACGGTGAATGTGCGTATCGTCGGAGATCGGAGTCGTTAGGGTTTCGAAATGGCCGCTGGTGGTGGCGGAGACTCCAAGGCGAGGGAGCTCGATCAGACCCCGACGTGGGCCGTCGCCTCTGTTTGTGCCGTCATAATCATCATTTCCATTATTCTGGAGAAGGTTCTTCACTTGGTCGGAGAAGTAAGCCTCCTAATCTTCATCTCCAAAACTTATCTTTTTTTTTTTTTTTTTCTTTTCTTTCTTTTCTGATTTGTTTAGGGTTTGTGTGGTTGGATTTGTGAAAAACATAATCCACATATCGAATTTCGGCTTTGTATTTACGTGGTTACTTTGGTTTATAATCTTTCTTGTTAGATTGGAAAATTACCGATTTTGTTATGCTGTGAATTATTTAGAAAGTTCTTTCACTTGGTTGGAAAAGTAAGCCCGGTTACAGACAATTGGTAATCCCTTTTTTTATTTTTATTTTGATTAATTATGATTTGATGGCATAAAAGCAAAATTGACATTACAATTTTTCAGCTTTGTTTTTTTTATACGTTGTCTTTCAGGAACAGCATTTGTTATCCGGTCTATAATCTAAGTTGTGGAAAATTATTGATAGGAGAATTCTTTGGACATCTTTTTTAGTTGTGCTATAACTTTAATGTGAGATATGACGGCTTAGATTAATGTGATATGACGGCTTAGAGCTGCGTAATATGCATAGGATATCCTATTATATTCTGCCATAAAGTCCTTCTTATTCATAATTATTTCTTTGTAAACGGTTATGATTTCAAGAAATGATTGGATCTTTTCGAACATTAAAATTTACTGTTATAAATGCTTATTTACTTGTATTATTATGTCCCTGTGTAAAAATTCTTTCATTTTTCTGTTTCAGTGGTTTCAAGAAAGAAAAAAGAAGGCTTTGTTTGAAGCTCTTCAGAAAGTGAAAGGGGGTAAAATTACTAATCCTCAATCTCATCGAATCATTACACTTGTATTTGGATTCAATCTTTTGCAATCAAGCAACGCTATTTATCATCACAACTGATGCATCACCATAAATATGAATAAACTGGGTCCCACTATGGTATTACTGCCGCTGCGCCCCCCTTGTGGTGATTGCTTCACCAACGGTGGCAGATATCTTTTCTCTTACCAATTTGATTACTAAAGTTTTGTGCTTTCACAATGACTGGTTATTCCCCTCATTTTGCAGAGCTTATGGTTCTGGGGTTCATTTCTCTGATATTGACTTTTGGGCAAAACTACATTGCTAGGATCTGTATTCCCGTAAAGATTGCAGGCACAATGTTGCCTTGCCCTTTGAGTGGAGGTGATAACAGTAATGAATCTGGGCATGAGGCAGGGGTTACTGGTGGGAATCTGGAACATCATCGCAAGCTTTTGTGGCATGAACGTAGATTTTTAGCTGGTGGTAGTGAAGGCAGTGACTGTAAACAGGTAAGTCAAACTTAATTCAAATGTGGAATATGATGAGCGCCTGGTCATCACTGATGGAAGAAACATTCATTTGTTTTGATTTAGGGGTTTGTGCCGCTTATATCTCTAAATGGGCTACATCAGCTGCACATCTTCATTTTCTTTTTAGCACTGTTTCATGTTTTTTACAGTGCCATGACCATGACGCTAGGAAGATTAAAGGTGGGTAAACGTTTTGAATTTTTTATTTTTTATTTTTTCAATCAAATGCAACATAAATGTTGAATGTGATTGCCCTTTTATCATCTATACAGTTTTTTTTTTTTTTTAAATGTTGATTTTCTATTTGGATAGCCTTGATCTGTAAATAGCTGTTCAATCTATATGCATATTTTTTTTAAACACAGATTCGTGGGTGGAAAGATTGGGAACGAGAGACGGCCCACCATCAAGAATTCATGAACGGTATTTTATTGGATCAATAGGAAGTACCCTGTACTTGTTTCCTTAGTGAAGTTTGCAATTGTTAGTTAGTGCTGTAAATTTCTTTATATATTTGTATATTCAGTGCTGAAGTGGTTGTTTTCTTGTAATACAGATCCTTCAAAATTCAGGCTCACGCATGAGACATCTTTTGTAAAAGATCATACAAGATTCTGGACCAAAACAGCAGTCACCTTTTATGGTGTAAGAGATCTCTTGATTCTGTCCCACTGACTAGGTTTACCTAAATCTAAGTTTTGAAGCCATAACTTCCTTGAAACCTCTAGAAATCAGATTCCCTTCTTTTGCACTTTTTTTTCTTGATCATTCAATCTTTGCAGGTCTGTTTTCTGCGACAATTCTTTAGGTCTGTTCGCAAGGCTGATTACTTGACCATGCGACATGGGTTTATCACTGTGAGTTTCTCTAAAGTTTTATCAGAGTCTGCATTATCATCTATTTTGTGAACTTTCACTGACTACGATAAATGTTCCTATCTACAGGTTCACTTAGCCCCAGGAAGTAAGTTTGATTTTCAAAAGTATATTAAAAGGTCATTGGAAGATGACTTTAAGGTGGTTGTGGGAATCACGTAAGCTTCTTACACTTGTTTCGTTAAAGCTTCTGTCACCTTATTAGTAATATTTGTCTTTGAATTCAAGCCATAAATTCTCTGACTAACATCAAAGATGATTATGCAGTCCAATATTATGGACTTCTATGGTGTTCTTTCTGCTTCTCAACGTTCATGGTTAGTCTTCCTTCTTCTGTTAATTTTTCTTTTCCAAAACTTTTACATAGGGTGTCAACGTAATTAAATGAAGTTAATTTTTGTTCAGGATGGCAGGCTATGTTTTGGTTGTCGATACTCCCTCTAATTGTGAGAAATTTGTCCCCAAAATGAAGTTTTTGGTTTATTGTTGTTTTATATCAGAGAAAGGGCTAATAATAGTTAATGTACTGCTTTGAAGGTGACCTTAGCAGTGGGAACAAAGCTTCAAGCAATTATAACACAAATGGCACTTGAAATTCAAGAACGACATGCTGTCGTTCAAGGGATACCTCTCGTGCAAGTCTCAGATAGACATTTTTGGTTTAGTTCGCCTCGATTAATTCTCCATCTCATTCATTTCATCCTCTTTCAGGTATTTTTTTTTATCATTTATTTTATCTTTTTAAACTCAGATCTTATTAGATTTTCTGAGAACTGATTAATTTGTTCTTCTTGTATGTTCAGAATGCGTTCGAGATAACATATTTCTTTTGGATATGGGTAACAGACCAATCTGCCTTCCTCTTCTAAAAATAGTTTTCTTTAGCATTTCTACTTCCTTCAAATCCTAAATTCCCCTTTCAATTATGCATGCAGTATGAGTTCGGGTTAAGATCTTGCTTTCACGAGGATTTTAATCTCATAATTTTGAGAGTTGCCCTTGGGTATGTTTTTACTTGACCAATTGCAATGCTCAGAAACTTTATTTATTTATTTATTCTTTCCCTCAAACTCCAACTCCCCCAGATTGGAGTTGCTAATATAACTGTAACCTGGACAGGTTTGGGGTCCAATTTGTGTGCAGCTACATCACACTTCCGTTATATGCACTGGTTACACAGGTAGGTATAGTTGTCTTGATTTGTTTGTTTATTTTTGATAGTGTTTTTGTATCTATCGAGTCATAACAAGGCACACTTTTCCTGTGGTGGCGGATTAATTGTGAAAATGTAGATGGGATCAACGATGAAGAAGTCGATATTTGATGAACAAACATCGAAGGCGCTGAAGAAGTGGCACAAAAATGCTGTGAAGAAGAAGGATGAGAAGGTCCCTACTAGAACATTGGGAGGAAGTCCCGGGGATTCACCAGTGCAGTCCCCAACACACCCACATGAACGTTCTCAGCCTCCAGCAGCCAACATCATGGCCAGTGTGGATGTTCAACTTCATCCCCCTAATTCTAGTCACGACTACGGCCAACCAGACCTCCTTTAGAAGTACAAACCCTGCTTTTTTTCCTGACTAGAAATGTTACTCTTACAATGTTGTTGTAACTTAAATTAAATTTTGGTCAATTTTTTGTTTTTCTTAGGAGCCAAGACGCTAGACAGTAGACTATTATGCCTCGGACAATCCCCGGGTCACAAATTTGTTGTACATTTCACATATGTATACAAATATAGAATGAATTATGTGGTACTTGCATTCTTAATGACATTACACTTCTTTTTTTTTTTTTACTAAGAAACTATAAAGTGTATATAGACGGCATCTAATTTTCATTTCTTATATAAAATTTTAGAATAATTGTAAGGCACCATACATTATTCTTACTGTATTTATTTATGGACCACCAGCGGAACAGAGCCACTGAATTAACAAAAAAAAAAAACTATTTATAAGTATGAGTAATGCAATAATGCACGTGTAATTCTGGGATTGGCTCCTAAAACGTAATTTTGGTTTGGGGAGATGGATAGGATTGTAATTTGAGAAAGGGAAATGGATAGGGATACAAAGAGAAACGGCTACAAAAGTGCTTTGGCTTGTTAATAATTTTCCAAAGCCCAACGGCCATGGCTTCAATAAGGTGCTTGCACCAATGGACCGTTAATTGTACTAGTTATTTTGATGTCCCAACAACTTCTATACAAAAAACAACAACAACAACCCAGATTCAGATTCAGAGTCGGATTCAAATTCAGCAGCCACCCATCCCTATCTCCAGAAGATTTGCTATTCTCATATCTTCTACATTGCCCTTCAGCCTTTCTCCACCATCACAGGCCAGAGAGAGACGCAACAAGAAGACCATCCCTCTTGAAGATTACCTTACTGCCCGTTTGTCTCTCTCTCTGCTGTTCTTTTAAACTTAGTTTATTGCAATGAAAAGATGATAATTAGATTTGGGTACTGTGGATTTAGTTTTAATTTCACACGTAAATTAGACTTCAAGAGAACATATAAATAAAATTGGGTAAACAACTTGAATTGAATGCCAAGTTGCAGAATTTATGCATGTAATGGAAGATTCTGTATAGTGTTTAAGAGTATTGAGTTCAGAATTTATGAATCTTTTCTAGCTGCCGGATTGATTAACCTTTATTCTGTTCAAATGGTAAAATACGCATCGATATCAGATGTCAACCTTCAGAGTTAAATTGCTAATTTAGAATACTAATTGTATTCATAAATTTGTGGCTGTGACAATTTCACTGTGTGAAGGCATTGCTTTTCTGTTCTTCCTTACAATTCGAGGTTAAATTTTTTTTTTTTTTTTAATTTCAAAATCAGCTAATGGATTGAAATACTATGATGTGGTTGAGGGAAACGGTCTAGTCGCTGAAAAAGGATCAACAGTTCAGGTTTTTTTTTTTTTTTAGCATTTTAATATGTGATTATGCAAATGGTTTTGCGTGACAATTATGTGTAATGGGATTAAACACTTGAAACTCACAGGTCCACTTCGACTGCATGTATCGAGGGATCACAGCAGTGTCAAGTAGAGAATCCAAGCTCCTAGCCGGAAACCGCATCATCGCCCAGGTTCTCTCATCTCAAATCTCAATCCTCGATTGTCTTTTTTTTTTTTTTGGTTAATTTTCTGGTAGGGTGCCAAGGGAGAAAAAAAGTGTTGCATATTTTAGCACTGAGCAGCTATGATCTAGTTTTGTTAAATTCAGAAGACACAGCAAAATAATTTTATATTATTATTTTATTTTTTCAGGAAGCATGTAGTGAACCAAAATTTTGAACTAAGTTTAAAGTACAAAGTTTTACTACATCGATAAATGAATACTTCTATGTCCATGGTTTTGAATAGCCGTACGAGTTCAAAGTCGGGGATCCTCCAGGCAAAGAACGGAAGCGAGAGTTTGTTGATAATCCAAATGGTCTATTCTCTGCACAGGCTGCACCAAAACCCCCACCTGCACTGTACTCCGTTACCGAAGGCATGAAAGTTGGAGGGAAGGTTGTTAGTGTCCTCTTCTTGTTTTGCTCTTCTCAAATTAAAAACACTAAATTTGTATACCGTTTCGTTCTAAAATGTTGTTAATATGATCCATCATTTAGAATCACAACATTGATGTCTCACACCTTTCATTGTTTATTAATGTCTTGAGTGCAGAGAACTGTGATTGTTCCTCCGGAGGTTGGGTATGGCAAAAAGGGAAGTAATGAGATCCCAGTAAGATCTTGAAGCCACTTCAATGTTATTAGCGTCCACAACGATGTTTAATTTTGTTTCTGTGTTTAACAACATTTTCTACTTGGCAGCCTGGGGCTACATTTGAGTTAAATATTGAGCTTCTACAAGTGAATTCTCCAGAAGGAAAGTAATCTTGGCTTTGGTTACCAGAAATTCGAGGCATCTGAGTTCTCACATTGATACCTTTTCCTTTTGTTTCTTCGTCTCCGTTACTTTTTATTTTATTTTATTTTTTATGGAGAGAATTTTACTGTAGTTACTCCATGGCGATGCCAATTGCAATAGCTCAAGTAAATGTTAATTGCTAGAGTGCAATTAGTTCATAAAGAATTAATAGAAACTAAATGTTGTTAAATTAAGCTCTTTCCTATTCTATTGAGTTGAAAGAGTGACTTGGATGAATGTTCAGGCCTTAGAAGGAAGGACGCTCTCAACGGCCAAAAAGGGCCGTGGGGAGATACCGTTATCTTACATCCATGGATTCCATGGCTGGTCTGCCTCTCAATGTTCTAGGGCTCTGCTCATCTTTTACTTACTTAGACCAGAACAAAAAATAAATACGACCAAATTTCCCTGGAAAACAATATATTCTGGTGAAGTATAAGCTGGACAACAATAATAATAGTAAAATTTAGTCCTTAACACTACTAAACCTGTCTATGTGATTAAATTGAGGATTTCAGAACAAACATGTTATCCAGGCTGATTCAGTGGACAAAATTTATAAGCTTGAAACTTTAACTTGAGGAGAGAACATTCCTGACATGTTCTTTCTCTTATATCTCATCGACAAAGTCGAGAAGATCGTCAACCTCCTGCTTCAGGGCATTGATTTTCTGCTGCTGTTGAGCAACACGATTCTCGATTTCCTTTCCTCCATATTTCTTCTCATAGCAGTCCACAACTGTGGAGTGTTTCGCCAGTAATCTATCCTGCAAATCTTTCTCCTTGGCCACCAGGTCCTCAACCTATCAAAAGAAGTAGAAAAGTAAATCAGCTGAGTATAACAGCCAACTATATGTCAATATCCTTGTTACAGAATTCCAAAAGAGATTTTTCCTTATTTGCTATGATTTAGGGATACTGAATAGCTATAACTCAATATCAAAATAATAGTGAAGAAGCAGGCAAACCTTGGGCAGTATCTGGGCAGCTTGCTGTGATGATTGCAGGAATGCCAACAAAGGCTTCACCTCTTTTGTAAGTTCTTTCAGCGAAGCATCAGCAGCTTTTCTAGCTGCTTTGCAGGATTGGACGTCCCCTGTCCTAGAAAGATCACGCAAAGATGATTCCAGTTTATCGTGTATCGATAAGCACCGACTGATGATGCTTTGGACTTGCTGAACTGATGCTTGGACCTAGAACAATGCAAAATCCACATAATCGGTAAAAGGTCCGGATTGAAAATTATAATCAAACACTGGATGGAATAACCACTCACTTCATCCCACTGCAGTTTTGCCAAATATGAAGCAGAAGATTTGGAGATTGACAGGTCTGCATGCATGTATACAATGCAGGTAACGAAAAGAAAGAAAAACCCAGAAATCAACATCAGTGGTTCCCTAAGCAGGGAAAGGCTGTTGAACTTGTAATACACCTGCAAAACGAGCAATGATAGCACCAAAACGTGAGCAAGGGACATCTAAGGCAGGACCATTAATTGATTCTGCATGCCATCATCATAGCGATTTCCGGCCACTCAAAATGGGCAATAAAACTACCTGAAAATACTGATTATGTTCAGGCACAACATTGGTTTTTTCCAGCACAGCTACAGGTCTACCAGCAACATCCAAGTGGGAAATTTTGGTCTGCAGAAAATCAATACCAACTATAAAATTGACGAGACCACTGCTTAGATTAGAGAAAATTACAATGCTATCTTTAATAGTAGTTCAGAACAGAAGCAAAAGATAGTATACAAATATAATATACCTCTTGCAACTGTTTCACAGGAAACGGTGTAGACACAGAAATATCACTAGAGCCCTCGGGTAAAACAACCTGCAGTTCCAATGACCACATTACTAACATAGAATCGATAATTCTGATGCAATATCAAATGCTGAGCAAATTTAAATGTAAGACTTATGAGACCACACGTTAACTGTCATCATTTCACTGACCTTCACAATAAGGGTGTCAATGACCACGTCGTTTATGGGGCAACCAAAAGTGATGTTAAGGAAACGCTTCCCTTCTGACTGAAATAAGAAATCATGAAGTGGCAAGCCATATCCAATGGTGAAAGAAGTTCTCCAACCTCCAAACATTGGATATCTTGGCTCAATTTCCAGTTCCATCTAGAATCATGGAAAATAAGCTAGCAAAATTAGGAACAATGAAATGATAAATGACAATAAACGTCATTTCACATAAAGTAAAAGTGTTTACCTTTTTAGAATCACCCCATAAATGAGATGTAGAAATGTTGCCAATCTCATCCCTATAGTAGACAGAACGAGCTTGTGGCGGCAATCTTGCAACAAGATTCCTAAAAGCAGATGCACCCTTAACGTGAGGTCTGGCCTGATAATCAAGCCTGCAAAAGAAACAGGAAAATATTAGAATTAACCCTGAATTCAACCAACTTGTCATGACTAAAAAAACCACGTATAACCAGACCTGGAAAATTCCCCTTTAATTTGAGCACCTCCATGGTTAAGATTGTAATGCTCTGTCACCTGAACATTTCCCCAGTGGGAAATCTCTATCTCCCGCACCAACTCTTGAGCAACGGCAAAGGGTTGCTTGCTCTCAAAATGAACAACAAGAGGCGAGTAAGAGAAGGGAGGTAGATTCTCATAGGGACCATATTTGATCTCCGAACCATGAACCTTAGTATTCTCTAACTTCGTATAAGACTCAATCCTCGCATCAGGTAATTTAACACTGAGAGACTGGACCCTGACCGCATAAGGAGAGAGAAAGTGCGCACTTTCCTGAAATACTAGAAGCTGTATATCAGCCTGAGTAATTTTCTCAGGAAATGGCCGCAGAGTGTGGGTGAAAACCACCAAGACATCAAAAGTTAAGCTGTCCCCCTTGCCAAGTGGCTTTGGCAGAGACACCGAATAGAATGTCACGGCAGGAGGCATATCTTTAGGGTGGACAAGCTCCACAGGTAAACTACTGGCTGGATATTTTGATCTCCCTTTCCCTTCCTTGGGTGTAACAGTTAAATATGCCAAATGCTTAACCTGGTTATCAGGGAATGCCAACAGAACCTCTGAAACCGAATTGGTCCCGTCATTCTCAACCTGCAAACCAACCGCATGTACTTTGAAAATCAATACGAGTTCATATTTTGGACTGCAAAAACAAATCAAATGCACTTTTTTCATATTTTGGAACTTAAAAAATCAATACAAGTACATATTTGGGACTAAAAAAATCAAATACAATTTTTCACATTTTGGAATTTAAAAAACAATACAAGTTCATATTTTGGACTTTAAGATATCATTTCAAGTTCATATTTTGGAATGTTAAAACAATAAGGTGGCGTTTGGTATTGATTTTGAAATATTTTCTGTTTTCAAAAAAATTGAAAATGAGAATGTTTTGAAAACTGTATTGAAATCATTTTTGAAATTGTGTTTGGTTATGTTTTTTGAGTATATATTCTGAAAAACATAAAAATGAAATTTTGTTTGATTATATATTTTGAAAACTCATTTTATAAGTGAGTATTTTATTAAAAATACATTTATTTTAAATTTTAAAAAATAATAAAAAATAAATTATTAGTCATGATTAAAAAAAAACTTTCGTGATAAGTTTTACAATGAGTGATAAGGGTGAAAGAGATTGGTGGTCTAAGTTCTAAATGGTAGTAATGACTAAATTTAGGTCACGAATCGATAGTTATCATTGCGAGGGGACCGTCATCATCGTCACTAGCTCATGGTCATCAGCCGTCGTTGGAGATGAATGCTATCGTTAGACATGATCATCACTGACGTTATACAATCAGAAAGAGAAAGAGAGAGAGGAGATAAAAGGGAGAAAACGAAAATAAAAAGTAAAAACAATTTTTTTTCGTTTTTAAAAAAAAAATAATTAAAAATGATGTTAAATAAACAATCGTTATTTTAAAACCATTTTCATTTTATATATTTTTAAAAATGAAAAATCATTTTCCAAAATAAAAACAAACGGTCCTAAGATTTTCAGTGAATTTTCGGTTATTAACGAAGGAAATAAGAAAAGGAAGAAAAATTTTGACATTGAAGGAACACATACCAATCAGTCAACCATGGACGGATTGGACAAAAACGACAGGGTTTTCTTCAGGATTGTAACTTGCTTTTGCGAAGAAAAATTAACAAAGGAAAAATTACGCACCTTGAGTGTGGAAGTGACACGAACAATTTGCGATCTCAAATCCACCTGTTACTCAAAATGGATACCGAAAGAACAAAGCTAAATTATTCAAAGAAATCATAGAGTCCAACATTACAACATATGAAATTTAATCGAAGGTGAAGAAAGTGAGCAGATCCAAATGAGAGAGAGAGAGAGAGAGAGACTTACGCGGCGATCAACCTTGGAGAGGATCAGATCGGAAAGCACAGTTCCCAATAAAATGGCGAGCGTTAACAGAAACAGATCGAGCCTTGATCCCTTTCCCATTCCTCAAACCCAAAATCTCTCTCTCTCTCTCTCTCTCTCTCTCTCTCTCCAGTTCAACTTGTCTCTCCTCTTTCTTCTTCAGTCGGTTCTGGCTTTCTGTCTGTCTTTCTTTCTTTCAGCTCCGATAGGTCCTGGAGGTCCCTCTCTCTCTCTCTCTCTCTCTCTTCTTCTTCCAATTCTTCCCAAAAGGCTTAGGAAACGACGCCGTTCGATGCGATTACCGTACTCCCAACTTCCAAACAAGATAAACTGATAATTCGTACGTGTCAATAAAATGACCCGTGTTTATTGTCATCCAAAAACGACATGTCGTTTCTACAAAAAAATGGGCCGAGTCGTCCTTTGACAAACGAGGCGTGGGCATCCGGCCACTACAAAGACAAGACAAAAGGCCCAAATTCGAATTTGAGGCCTGGTCCAGAGTGGGTTGGGCCGACATTAAACTTCAGCTTCAAGTCACGTGAGTGGCACGCAAGAGCAAGGCATTAGTACTAAACTTATACTTCTGGCGAGGAAGAAAACTTGGGAAGAAGATAACAGCTTTGGAGAGCCGTCCGTGACGGTGCGGGAGAGAGAGAGAGAGAGAGAGAGAGTTAGAGTTACTGACGGTCATCTTTAAGGTTGGGCTAGGGTTTTTTGCAAAAATCAAATGGAGACGTCTCTCAGATATGCCGGAGATTCCAAAGCTCTCAGGATTCATGCCAAGGAAAGCCTCCCTCTAGACTCCAAAACCCGCTTCCAGGTTTTCCTTTTTCTTTTCTTTTCTTATTATTATTATTTTGAATGTCGGATTTTGTGCTTCAGTCGTCAAATTCTAGCTAAGGTCAATTGGATTTTGAGATGGATTTTGCTACATTTTTTTTAAAATTTTTATGTAAATTCCTGTGTCGTTTTCGTACGCTTCAAATAGAGGATTTTGTATTATCATATGATTTGTATTGTTGATGGTTTACTCTTTTTGTTCCTTATGAATTTTGTTTGTCCTTCGTCAAATCAAATGCCAGTTTCGTTGAATATTATATTTTGCCATGGACTCTTATATAAACTTGTATTCATTTAGTGTTTAACTTCCATCGCTTTATGATGCTCCTTGACGATCTTGTAATTGGATTTTCTAAGAATTGTCAAATATCATATTTCCCCGCATTTCTTGGCACATTTACAATTCTTAATTATCTCTTTTCTTTTTTTCTGAATCATGTTTTAGGTCCGTATGGAGCTTGATACACGACTTGGAAGTCTGAATCATTTCAGTGCGTTTTTAAGACGCTTCTATTCAGATGTATGCTCTGCCTTGTCGTTCACCTGTATTTTAAGAGCAATTTATATGACAATGCCTTTTTTTTTTTTTTTTTTTCCGGGTCAATGTAGTACTCAGTAAAATAGTCTATTTTTAGTTCTCAGCTAACCTGGGAGTTGGAGTCCAACACGATAGGTGCGATAAACTGCGGTATGTTATACACGGAAAGAAGTCGTTCCCTGTGACAAATAATGGCCAGTTAAACTTTAATATTAAGGGACGCTGTGACATTGACAAAGACTTTAAACAGGTTGGTATAAGCCATCAGCTCTGAAACACTGCTGATTTTCTATGTGTATGATTTTTAGGCCGTGTTAACCATTCGGTTCGTTGGCTTTAGTTTCCTTATTGTATGTACTAATTTTTTTGGTTCTAATACTGACAGAGGAGGTCAACAGGCGCTGCTGAATTGTCTTGGGCCATTTTAAATTTTCATAAGGAACAAGATGTTAGGATCAAATTTGGCTATCATGTGATCGAGCAGGTATGTCCAACCACAATTTGTAATGAGCCGCTTATGCAGACAAGCAAGCAGCTTTTGATTTAAACTGCTCGTATCATCATCATTGTAGTATAGCTCTATTTGATTCTAACGTGCGGGAAAGGATTTTACTCTCTGATAAAAGACTAGTTTATCTTTTGTTTCCTCGTCCTAAAAGACTTGTGAAATAGATCTTTTCTTAGCTATTAGGAGTATCTACCTCGTTTTCTTTGCTTGTTAAGATTTTTTGTATTTGGCTTTTTGATTCCCGATTTCATTGTTACTTTGGTTATCAGGTTCCATATTTTCAGTTTAGGGAAAACAATTGGACATTCAATGTCGACCGTAAGGGTAGATGGAATGTCAGATTTGATTTGTGAGACGCGGGAGCTTCAAAAATAATTTTTGGAGGTGTGATGTGTTGCTACAGGCCTTATTATTTTGTATTTTGATTATGATGGACTGCTGCTGAGCAGAAACATGTTGTTTGAGGCTACCAATGGAATGGAAACAATGACAAACCCCACAAAACCCCCCCCCCCCCCCCCCCCCCCAAAAAAAAAAAAAAACAGGCCCACCCTTGTTGTTTTAGCTTTCTTTTGTTTCTCTTCCATCAAAACTTGAATGTTGTTATGGTGGCTATGAAAGGTTGAATAATGAATATGAGGGGGGAAAAAAAAGGATAAATGGCCTTTTTATTATTTTTATTGGGTTTACAATAGTCGAATAATGGTATACTAATAAATTACTGATAAAAATTGATTACATATATTGACAATCAAGTTTATCAGTGATGATTGATAGTTTTAAAATATTGATCCAGTTTTTAAATTAAAAAACTTGAGACATCAATTAAAAATGGCTTATATTTTTTTAGCAAACTCTTGATGAATATTATCGCCTGCAAAATAGATCCTGCAGTCACCTCCTAATTCCTTGCTGAATTCAAGTACATACCATAGTTTTCCCTTTAGAAGGATTGGTGAAGTTTCCGATGCTAAGCCTATATATATATATATATTTTTTTTTTTTTTTTAATTTATGCAAGCCTATTATTGGTTAAATGGAAAAAGGAGAGTAAGGAAATATGGAGGAGGGATTTTAGGGGGGGAAAATGTCGGGCTGTTTGTAAAAGAAAAGTTGGGAAAGAAAGACTTTAAAATTAAAAAATATATATTTAAATATTGTATGTAAAATACTTATTTTGATTTAAATCCCTATTCATCATCTCATTTATATAATAATATAATTTTAAAATATATTAAATTAGACATTTTTCATATTCTTTTTTTTTTTTTCCTTATGTCAAACAACATTAAATAAAATATTTTTCATTTTACATATTCTTCTTTTTTCTTCCATAAAAAAAAATTAAATAAAATATTTCTTATTTCTTCATTTTAGGTTCGGGGTGCTCACAGGTCAGATTAAGTAGATTAATTCTTAATCCGTAGTCTAATTCTTGATTTTCAAATTTAACAAATTAGGTAGATTAAGTCTTAATCCGTAGTCCAATTCATGATTTTCAAATTTAAAAAATCTCAATCTGTTATTAATATGTGAAAGTTTCAAACTAATTTAGTCCATAAATATGAGATTATGGGAATTGGATTTACTAATGCAATTTATAAATTTTAAAAACTAAAATAAACATACTAAAACATATTCAATCTTCAACTTATATACATATATACAAAAACTTCTATGCGTGTGTATATATAAAATTTGAATTTACGGACTGTACATAATTGAAAATCCTCAAATCGTAACCTAATTCATAACCTTTTAGATTAACAAAATCTTAATCTATTATCAATATATTAGTCTCTCAATTTAATTTAATTTATCGGATTAAATTAGCTTAAGTGTATTGAACAGATTCACGCACTTGGTGAACACCCCTTATTTTACGTATCTTACTTCGCCCCACCCTTTTTTTTTTTTTTATTTTCCATCTCCCACTATTTCAATTTTGCTGCTTGAAAGTGACAATGCGGGGAGTCCATGTGCTTTCACGTCAATGTTTGGCCCAATTACTCATTTTATGCTCCGGTACACAATGCTATTTTAGAAATGAAAGGTACTGAGATAGAGGATAAGTGTCTGAAGGAAATTAGAAATGGGAAAGGGGACAACGGATTCCCTTTTAAATGTATCAAATCCTCTTGTTTAGTGTTTATTAAGTACTTTTTTTTTTCAAGGGTGTTTACTAATTAAGAGTAGTAATCTTGATAGATTAAGTATTAAAAAGTTTTGTGCATATTATTGTTAATTAAAACTTGTAATATGTTCTAATAGAAAGGGAAACATTCCTCCCTATTTTTTTTTTCCCTATTAACGGTAAAGCAAAAGATAACATTACTTTTTTTTTTTTAGTTGGATATGTAGGGATTGGAAACCTTTATCTTATAATAGAAGAAATCTCCAACTTCAACAAAATTTTGAAGGAATAATTGGAAAGAAGCTTACAAAAGCTTCACATTGGGATTTAGAATGAAATGATAAAAATTGATCAAGATGCGCAAAAGAATAAATTTTTTATTTATATTAACATTTATTTTAATAAGTAATTAATATTAAAAAAATAATATATATTTTAAAGTAAACAATTTAGTCAAATACAAAATTAATAGGCTACACTTGTAACTACAACATTATTATTTTTTTTTTTTGTTAAGGAAAATAATATTACATTATTTTCATAATACTTGTACAAAAAATTTTAACATTAACACATTATTTCAGCTACCACTAATTTAGTAACTTTCTCCCTCCTCGTTCTCTCTCACGAATTGCACCATCCGATTATTAGGCGATGTCAACTTGTCGTCGCCCACAGCCACTGTTGCCGTTGCCGACGCCGCTAATGCCTACTCCCCGTTGTCAGCTCTGCCATTGATCCTGTTCTTCGTCGGCGTGTTAATCGCCGTCGGGTACGTCCTCCTGAACTGTTGCTGCATGTCCTCCCGTACTTCGCCGAACAAAGACCTGAGGAAGAAGATCCTCCGCTCCCTCCCGAAGCTTGCTTTGACCGCCGATCTGGCTCCAAGGTTCGCCGCCTCCGACAGTGCAATCTGACTCGGCCTGTTCGCCGTCGGCGACGACATCCTCGAGCTCCCGCCGTGGCGCCATGCCTACCACGTAGCCTGCATTGACATCTGGCTCGGATCACACTTCTTCTGTCCCTACTGCCGCCAGATTCTTGTCGTCGATGGCAGATTTCCGGCAAACGAAAGAGAGTATCACATGATCAATGTGTTCTTGACCTAGCTTTCCACTAACTCCAGGATCAAATCTCTCCACTCTCTTTTATTTGTCCTTTAAGTAAGCTTCCACTAGTCATTACTTCCTAGATAATTTAACAGGGTCCTAAGTATGCTATATGAGACTTAATAGGTATTGCTGGGATATTTTACACTAATTTATTCACGTCTGGATAACAGGATAGGTGGATACAAGTTATTTTGTATGACTTAATAGGTGTTAAAAAAAAAGTTTATTAGATTTTTTTTCTTTTTGTAAGATTTGATTTTTCCTTTTATTTGCTTTTGTCCTCTTGTGAATTACTATGAGTATTCTTTAGATTGATCCGAGTTTGTCATGTAAAAGTCAACATATATAAGTGAAAAATTAAAAAAAAAAATGGGAGAGTCAATGTGAGTAAGGGAACAATGTGAAAAAAAAAAAAGGTTAAAATGTAAGAGTGCAAAGCCTGTTAATTATGTTTGGTATACACGAAAAGTAGAAAAGAGAATGAAAGTTGCGGGATTCTTTTAAAGAATGACAAATTTTAAAGTAGACACTTGTATTTTTTGCTTTTATGAATAGGCAAGCTTGTTTTAATTTTCAGAAATTGTACTATATAAACCAACTAGTTTATAATTTGAAAATAAATAATATAATTAAATTATTGAAAATTAATAGCATATTTAAATTTAAAAACATGCATAATTTCTTTTTTATCCCTAGTTTAGTTAATCTATTTTAAATTTAATTTTTCCGCATTATATTCTATGTTTCCCTTTCCTCTTTTTTTTTTTTTTACTCTCTCTCCTTCTCCACCACCATCTCTCTTTAGCATTCTCATCACCATCGCCTTCTTCTAACGACCTCTTTTCCGATATTCCATCACCATCACCTTCCTCCAACGGCCTTTCTTCTGGCTTTCTCATCACCGTCACCTTCCTTTGGCAACCATCGCATCATCGTCATTTTTTTTTTTGGCACGTAATCTTTGCCATCATAGAGTTGCTTCTTCAATTGCTATTCACGAATTTCTTTTCTTTAATCTTTGCTATCACATTCATTGATTGTGCTTTTGTTTGCAAATTTCTTGTTAATTTTGTTGTTTTTCAACAAATTTTCAAGTAATTTTGTTCTACAATTACATATTCATTACAATTTGTTTCTTTATGATCTTGATTTTGCTTTTGCTATTTCTATGCTGTTGTTGCTCAATTTACACTTTTATCAATTGATTTTCTCAATTTACACATCTATCATTTGTTATGATCCATTTCTAGCTTTTTTTTCTCTCTCTTCTTTTTTTATTTTATACTTAGTTGATTTATGAATTTAATCTCATTTTCATATATATATATATTTTTGTGGTAATAGAGCAAGAAGGTTCAAGGCAAAGAGGCAATTCTTTAGAAAGAGAAAAGAAAGGGATAAATAAATCCATAATTTCTCTAATTTCTCTGTATTGGTGTAGTGGTACTGTTTGATAGCCTAAAATGTTTTGGAAAGTAAGCCTTTAAGCTTCTATATTTCTAAATTATTGGTTTGATTGGTTGATGCATTTTTTATATAGAAGAAATGCATTTGAGTTAATAAGTCAACCTAAGATAGCCTCCCTCTTTGTTTAGGCTCTAAAAAGTGAAAATACTGAAATGGAAACAAAAAAAATCCCATCCAAAAATTATGTGTTTCACAACTTTTATAATATGTTACTTGAAATTTTGTTGTTTCCCTCTATATAAATTTTAATCAAAGATAGTCTAGATTCATTCTAAATCTAATTGATCTTTAAAGTAAGCTATTAATATATCTATTGTTCTTATAGGTTTCTTTTCAGTTATTGTTTGTAATGAATAAATATATCTATTGTTACCATTTGTAGGTTTTTAAATGTGCATTATGTTTTGGTATTTATTTTCTTTGTCAAAGTGTAAATTGGGTTTAAATGTTACATTTATAATGTAAATTCTGGCATCTAGATTTTGTATGAATTTATGTTAAAAGTCTAAATTGAGTGTAAATATTGTATTTACAATGTAAATTTTAGCCCCTAGTTTTATGTGTGAATTTATGTCAAAAGTGTAAATTGAGTGTAAATGGACCATTTATAATGTAAATTTTAACCTCTGGTTTTGTGTGTGAATTTATGTCGAAAGTGTAAATTAAGGGTAAATGACACATTTACAGTGAAAATAAGTTTTATATTTTGGTATGTGTTTTCTCTTCAATTTTACTATGTTTGGTTTGTAGTGACAATTGCTATAATCTTTTATTGTAAAGGACTACAAATTACAATGTAGATAGTAATGTTTCTTTTTATGTACCTTTTTCTTTTTTTCTTTATTGTGGAAAGGTATCAAATCTAGTTCATTATTGCGTATAGAGGAAAATGGGGCCCAAGTGGTTTGTACACAAAATTTGCTTATCAATCGATTGTAGTTCCTTTTGAAGTTAATTTGCAAGCATTGGAAGAGTTAGTTGTGCAGGAGTGCCTTTTACATATGCAAGGTTTTGTTTTGGATATTAGTTTGATGTGTTCTGTTATGGGCAGTGATTTTGATTTGAAAAGTGATAAAATCTGAAAGTTAATAGATGTGGGAAGTGATTTTGATTTTGATTTACACATCCATTAATTTGCAAGCATTGGAAGAGTTAATTGTGTAGAAGTGCCATTTACATATGCAAGGTTTTGTTCCAGATGTTAGTTTAATATGCTTTGTTTTGGGTTAGTGATTTTGATTTGAAAAGTAATAAAATCTGAAAGCTAATGGATGTGGGAAGTGATCAAGGATTTGAGTTGGCTTTTGAACTTAGTGAGAAATGATAAGGGAATTAAGACTTTTCCTTTGGTGGCTAATGTTGTTAATCAATTTGTTAATAGTTTTCATGATGGAGTTTCTTTGTCTTATGTTGCGTCATGTTTGGCTTTTAGTGTTCTTGCTCAAATGCTGATGAGGATATAGATGTTAAGAAAAGTGCATATGTGTGTTGTCTTATGTAGAAAATAAATAGGGATATGAAATGATTTATATATATCAAATGAGCCAAAATCCAATAGGTTAATCTTTTGGATCAAGTTGAACTCCTGAAATGTGGGCTAGTTTCATGTGTGGTTTCTGCTTAACAAGTGGTCTTAGAGTCGATGGTTCATATTGGCCAAGCGATCATACTCGGTTACAAAGTTCTCACATTGCCTTCCATAAAAAGTTGGTATTGTCCGCAATTAATGCTATTGTAGGTGCAGATGGTAGAATATTTGGTGAACTCACATGGTTTCAACTCCTTTCTATACTCAAGTTGGCTCCTATTTAGAGCACTATACTTAGATATGCCGATCACAAGAAATTTTGATTAGAGAGGGAGTTCAATGAATGCACACGTGAGGGGAGATTGTTAAGAAAAGTATATGTGTATGTTGTCCTACATGAAAAGTGAATGGGTTGTAAAATGATTTATATACATAAAATGACCTAAAACCCTATAGGTTAATCTTTTGGGTCAAATTGAACTTTTAAAGTGTGTTAGATCAGTTTCATGTATGGTTTCTTCCTAATAATAAATAGTGCTATGGATAATGTTGTCATTGAAGATGTTGACAATGATGGGTTGCCTTTTTTTTTTGGACATTAAAAAAGTTAATCACTTTTGAGCAAATTGTTACTTAAGAAAATTATGCATTTGATTGTAATTAGAAGGAATTTTGAATTTTTGGTTGAAAGGTCAAATGGAGATTTCTATGTTTTACATTGCAAAATGCATGAGTGTGCTTGGATGATGTAGGCATAAAGTTTTTGGTGGTGATTTATGGGTCCTGTGTAGATATGTTTTTGGACATACTTTTGCCATGATAGTTTTTCACAATTAGCATGGACAAGATGGAAATTATTTTTCTTTTTAGTTAAATTATAGTGAATATATGGTTGATTTAGTGACAAGTTGAACAACCAAATTGAAAACAATTTGTTCTCATGGAGAACACCATCATAATGATATGTTATATTCATTTCTCTCACTGAGCAAAAACTTACTGGTTAAAGTTATCAATGAAATGGAATTCGAAAGCATTAATTGCCTATAGTTATAGGAATGATCTTGAAAATTGTGTGATGCTAAAACTATATTAATATCTAAAGTTTGATAATAGAATAAAAATATCTCTAAAGTTGCACATGATTGGTTAACCTAGTGACGTGGAGTATTATGGATTAAGTAAGAAATCTTGAGTTCAAGTCAAGAGAGGACTCGTGGGTACTTATTTATAAAAATATATATATATTTCTCTAGAGTTATTTGATATTTGTTATTGGTCGAAAGAAATAAGAGAGTCAATTGTCTTTTCCCTTTTGAAATAAATTCAGGTGGAGAAATACATATTTCTCCAAACAAGAGAATCCATTTGTTATAAAAAATATATATATTTCTCTAAAGTTATTTGATATTTGTTATTGGTCGAAAGAAACAAGAGAGTCCATTGTCTTTTCACTTCTGAAACAAATTCAGGTTGAGAAATACATTGGGTCTGTTTGAGAGCATTTTGAAAATAATATTGTTTCTGGTATAAAATTGAAAATGAGGATATATTGAGAATGATGTTTGTTCTAATCTTGTTGGGAATATTTAAATAGTAAAGGGCATAAATGTAAAAGATTAAGTGACATTGATGATGATATTGTAATATTGATTAATGGCAACAATTTAGATAATTAGAAGTATAAATTCCAGTACTACAAGAGTAAGTAGGATGGCATTTGGACGTAAATTAAGGGAAAATCTAACTCTTGAATTTAAGTATAGACTGACTTATAAAATGGTGAGGATGATTAGATATTCCCTGTTTTGATATGGTTATGATAACTCTGATGTTGTGTTGGATAGTACAAGGTTGCCTTGTGTAGAGTTTGGCTTGAAACAAGGTTGGATGATGTCAGTGCACCATGTTTTATAAGTAGGGTTAAAAATAGAACGCATGGCCAACCTTGTGTAGGCTCGAGATAGAACAAGTTTGGGAAAAATTAACCTTGCATAGGCCACAAAACTCGTACTAAATACAAGGTTGGCAGTATAAATGGAAGCCTTTGACTAATGGGTTCACAAACAAATAAGGTTCATTGTGCACAATCAAGGTTCAGATAAGGTTTATAAAACAAGGCTCACAGAACAACAAAGTTAATTTTACCATTTTCAGTCACATTATTATCTCATCAAGATAGCATTGTTGGATTAAAATCATGCCAATCCAACCCCAAATATTTCTCACTTATGGCTGATTTCATTATCTTAATTAGTTTTCCTTATATGCAATGTTGAGATGTTTTTTGAAATTATGTTTAATTATATTTTAAAGGGATTAATTTGAATATTTTTAAAAAATGATTAAATATATTTCTGAAAATATTTATTAGGTTTATAAGTCTTATGATTCGTTTGGTGAACGTATTGTATTTACATTGTGTTTGAATATAATGCATTGAATATAATTTGTGTTTGGATGAAAAATATTAATATTGCATTTGAATGCAATGTGTGTTTGGGTGAAAAATATTTAAATTGTATTTTAATAATAAATATGTGATGTGATGAGTAAAAGTTGAGAGGAAAAAAAGAGAGAGAAAGAAAATATATGATATAATTAATAAAAGTAATAGAAAAAGTAAAATAATGAATAGTGATTGTGTTGCATTTAAAATATGATGTGATTGGTATTTGAATGAAATGTTTTTATATTTGGAGGAAAATTGTATTACATTTAAATATAATACAACTTAAAAATGTATACCAAACACACCATTAGAAAATGAAAAAAAAAAAAAAGAGAAAACCACATTATTTTATTGTCAACAAAATATGGAAATAATTTTTTGTTTTCGTTTTTATTTTGTAATTTGAAGCAAAAAAATGCACTAATTTGGAATCATTTAAGGGAATAACTTTATCGAAAAACGTTAAAAACGTTGTCAAAGAAGTACCAACGGGGGGTTACCGTTCCAAATCTATGTAGTATTTCTTCACTCACCATCAATCATTAATAAGTGATAGGTAAGTTTGATAGAGAATAAATTGTGTTGCTGGATTTTTTTTTTTCTTTGTCAGTATATGCACTATTTGCATGTGCAAATATTAAATGAAAAAGTTTATGATAAGATTACGAGCTATTAAATGAAAAAGTTTTCAATAACTTGTTGATTGTAAGTAATTTACATATCAAATTGAAATTATTTTTGAACACTGACATCATACATTAAACTGCTAAAACATTGATTTAACAGTTAAAAAGACAATATTAATTATATGATACATTACCACTCCAATCACTATTTTTGTCCTATTAGATTTTACAAAGAGGCATTGGGGCTTTTGCACCTCCAGAAAAATGCACTTTTTGTAGCTACCAACAGTAGGAAAATGTACCAATTATAGCAGTGGTATGATAATAAAAGAAGTCTACCTCGAAATTTCACTTCTATCAATATTAGATTAGGGTTTCAAGTTTCGTATGAAGTCACAAGACCATGTGTTTTGCCATCATATCCATGGTCCTAACAGCTCCCGCTTGCATATTCCCTTACGCTGTGGGGGCGTGACAACATTAATAATTCCCATTTTTGTTGTCAAAACCTTAAAGAAAATGCAGTTACTATGATAAAAGGGGCGTCTA
Organism: Antiaris toxicaria; assembly: GCA_035233585.1. NCBI lineage: Eukaryota > Viridiplantae > Streptophyta > Magnoliopsida > Rosales > Moraceae > Antiaris > Antiaris toxicaria. The sequence continues at coordinate 27,472,303 of CP141160.1, forward strand.
GTTAAGTGGATGTGTATTTTCTTTTAAATTCTATTTTATCATCTTATGAATTATGAATTAATCATGATTATTATTTAGAAGATTGTCAGAATTAAAAGTACATAAAGAATAAGCGAAACTGTCAAACAAATGATCATAGGAAGAACAAAGAAAAAAAAACATACTAATGTATGAGGTTTAAATTTAGGATCATCTTTTTATATATATATATATGTCATCTGTAGCAACGGTTTTTTTAAATGTTGGATTAAATTTTTAAAATTTATGAGTAGATGCGTTGTACATTTATAGCATTAAAAATAAAACTGTTTTTTGTTATAAATCAAATTCTTAAAAAAATTAATATAGCAAATAAAATAATAGCTTTGAGAGATGGAATAAAATGAATATCATGCGGTAATTCTCTTAAAAATTAATGAATATCAGATTTATTTCCACCATTCGGGTTGGTTGCTGCACGTTTCATCATCTGTGGCCAGGCCAACCTTTTCTTATGCTATGCTTGGGCAGTTCCTTTTATAGAAATTGAAAAATTTTTTATTTTAAGGAAATAAATTTTTTAAAATTTTTAAATTTATATATTTAAAATTTTTCATTTTAAAAAATAAAAAAAGAGTTATATCTAGAAAAAAAAAATTTATCCATCTAAATAACTTTTTATTTTTACAAAAAAAATCTAAATAATATTTTATTTTTTATATCTAAAATGTTTTATTTTTTAAAAATAAACTTTCAACCTTAACATATTATTAAAATTAAAAAAAAAACTAATAATAATATTTGACCGGAAAATGTTGAAGATCTCTTACGTGGCAGCCTCAAAGGACGTAATGGGATAAAGCTGTAAAATCTGTATCACGATCAGTTGAGATGCTTAACTAATCTGCTATTAATGGTCGTTTTAATAATTTAGCATAAAATTGTCACATAAAGAAAAAAATATATACCATTTTTAAAATAGAAGTTTTTACATATTATTATCAAAAGTGCTATTATTTTGCATTAGCCATTTGATCTATAAACGTTTATATTAAAAATTACGACACCTAAAATATAATTACTTTAATAATAGAATGTTAATAAATTCTAAGGAACATTAATATTAGTTTATCATAAAAACTCTCTTAAAATTAGTTTATTTTATTTTTATTTACTGAAAAAAGTTTATTTTATTTTCAATTCATATATATTTATATATATTTTGTTTTGTACATCAATGTCGACTAAGGGGATGGAGTAAGTCAATTTTGTGTAACCAGCTTATTTAATGAATAGATTGAAATCTGTATTTAATAAATTAAAAAAATTAAAATAGTAAAAATTGATGTTTTATTTAAGTTGATTTTTGAAAAATAAAAATTTATTTACTTTTAAAAAATATATTTTTTGAATTTCTATGCTTAAATATCAAAAAATATTTACTTTTAAAAATAAAAAAAGATTTTTTTTAAATATAAATTTTTTAGCGCACTCGAATAAATTTTCTTTTATAGATAAAAATTCAAATAAATTTTAATTTTTAAAAAGTAAAATTATTTTATTTTTTAAAAATAAATCTCCTATTTAAATAAAAACTGAAAAAAAAAAAAAGGACTATAATAGTTTATATTCGGTAGATTTAAATTCATTATCAAATCAATCCTAAATAGGAATTTTTTGGTGATTATGATAGTTGGTTTGGAGGATAGTCGATAAATGCACTATCGAGGTGAGACAAGGTCCTTTGTTTGGACGTGGCAAAATGAGATGGGCTCCGTAAGTTATCCAGTTGTGCACGATTATTAATGGTCCACCTTTTGATAACCCTCCATAACTAGAGACTTCTACGGTAGCTCTATAAATACATAGCATCCTAGTTCGTAGATCCTTATTCGTTAGTGAGTCATGATCGTAACGTGCCACTCTGTAAATACAGAGCATTTTAATTAATAAAAGAGTAAATTGTGTTTATAAATATTGTATAACAATAATTTTATATTTTATTATATTCAAAAAATATTGAATTAAATCTTTTTTTAATTTTAAAAAAGGCGAACTCATTTTTTCTTATTTATCAAAAAAATTGAATTCATTTAAAGGTGTTTGAAAGACGTTTTTAGGTTTTGTTTAGTAATCGTATTTTATTTATATTTTATTAAAATATAATATATTAAATATAATTTATATTTATTTATATTATATTTGAATATAATATATGTCTAGATAAAAAGTATTTGAATTGTATTTAAATAATAAATATTTAATGTGATAGATAAAAGTAAAGAGAAAAAAACGAGAGAGGAAAAAAGTATGTGATGTAATTGATAAAAATAATAGAAAAAGTAAAATAATAAATAGTGATCGTATTGGATTTAAAATGTAATGTGATTGGTATTTAATTTAATAAATTTATGTTTGGATAAAAATTACATTACATTTGAATGTAATGCGAATGCAATACTGAAAACAAACAGAGGGTTAATATTTTTTTTCATCATACAATCACTTTTTATTTTTTATATTTTTAAAATTTCGTACTAAATTCAAATTTTAAAAATTTATAACTTTATGTATATAAATTCAAATAAGATGATTTTTTAAATTATATTAAATTTTGATAAAAATAAAATAAAATTTATAATGATAATTTTTTTCTAAATAATTTTTTAAGATTTTATATTTTTTTATTTTAAATATTTTTTACCTTAAACTTACTTTTCTCCAATATTTAAAACACATCTCTACAAGATAATATCCGTGAAGGTCTTTTTTTTTTTTTTTTTTTAAGATATTTTACATCAAAGTTGTCACTTATATTATAGAAGAAAAAAGTAAACTCCAAACTTATTAAAGTGCATTTTAAAACAGAGTACGCAACAAAAATGTTTTGTTGATCAGTGAAGAAAACATAATAACTTAACATAATTTAATAAAAATATAATTCTTTGAGAATGTGTTTTATATCAAGAAACATATTTTATGACAAAAAAATGTAGCTAGTTTTATTTGAGGAAGAATAGAAGTACTTTCCGAGAATGAGGAGAAACATGTTTCGGGCCTAATTATTATTTTTTTTCGTGCTTTAATATTTTTTGGCTTGGATTCCTGAATTTGATTTTTAGCTTACTTAATGAATTGTCCTTTTTTTTTTCACTGTTCTAGAACCGTGTTAAAAAAAAAAAAAACGATATCACAAGGTTCTCAAAGTTTTAATAAGTGGCATGGTTTAATTTCTCACCCGTTTAACATCAAACTATTGATTAATTAAAAAGAAAAAATAATGATATATCTGCATTTTTAGCCATCCAAGTATTACATTTATTTATTCGATAGCGTGAAATGGCTGTTTTCCACTTATATTATATATTGATATAGTTGGATTTTCGAGCATTTAAATAGCAATGTAACTTTTTTACCGAGGTTTTTTTAGTTACCAAGAACTTTACAGTTATTAATGTTCCTGTCGGAATAAATCATTATTTTTTACTATCAGAATAAATAAAATTCAATTGTTCGTAAGTTATTCTACTACCAAATTTTGCTTAAGAACATAAGCATTCATTTCATATATCCATTGTCAAAAAAGTTATTTGGAGAAGGTTTCGGAGCTTTTTTTTTTTTTTTTTTGGAAATTTTTTTTTTGGAAAAAAGTTATTTTGAAAAAGTGTTTTTGATGGAAAAAACTGTTTGGAGTAAAAAAATATAAAATTTTAAATTTTTTTTTAGAAAAAAATATTAATATAGATATTATTTTATTTCTCTTGAAATTCTATGTAATTTTAAAAAAATTACATCATTTAGACTTGTATATACAAAGTTATGGAATTTTAAAGTTTGGAATTTACTGTAACATTTTGGATATATAAATAGTGAAAAGTGATAGAATGTTGAAAAAAATTAGTTTTAAAAATGCCAAAACCTTACTCCTAAACGGGGGCTAAATTTTTTTTTATTTTTTAAAAATAAATCCTTTTAAATTTTTATATTCAAACATCAAAAAAATTTTATTTTTAGACATTAAAAAAAGAGTTTTTTTTTATAGAAACGTGAGTGTTTTTTACTAATTTAAATAACTTTTTACTTAAGAATATAAAATTTTTTAATTCTAAAAATGAAAAAATTTTATTTTCTAAAATTGAACACCTCATCGAAATGAAAGTATAAAAATAATAAAAGAAAAAATAAAATAAAAAAATTCTAATATTAATTTTTAAGTATCAATTTAATTAATAGTAAGATATTGTTATTATTTATTGATATATATTATTTATAAAAATAATATCAATTTATTTATTATTTAATGTAATTATAATAATTTTTATTACGATTAAAAAAAGAAACATGTGTATTGTGCTTTGATTTATTCTAATTCGTAATAGATTTTTTTTTAACGGTGATTTTAATATTAGATTTTGCTATGCATGAGATGCATATTTTATGTTCTTGAATACTTACACGAATATATTACCCCTTTTTTTTTTTTGTAACCAGTTATTTTTATTCTTGTCCGAATAACTTTAAATTAATGTTCATAATAATTTACACTGTTATGTAAATTATATATATTTTTTTATAAAAGGAAAAAAAAAAGGGCAAAGAAGCCAAAAGAGGAATTGAGATGTGGGGCCGTGTCCGTTCCCATCCCCTAAATCTCCTTAATTTTTATTAGTACTTATTACTACTCCCCACCAAATTCCGGCTTATTTTTTTAAAATATTTTAATTAAAGAAAATAAAAGGGAAAATGCAATTCTTTAAAAAAAAAAAAACCAAAAGTAAAAGAAAATGTATATTTTGCTTTAATGAATATAGTTTGGTCTGTAATGGTTGACATAAAAACGTTACTCACACACTTTAGAAGCGCAACCAAACTCTATCTCTCTTCTTTCTCTCTCTGTCCCTTTCTCTCTCTTTAACTCTCTCTCTCTCTCTCTCTCTCTCTCTCTCTCTCCTATTCACATGAATCGTTCCTTCCGGCTGTTAGGCGGCGTCAATTCGTCGTCAACCACCGTCACCGACTCTTCGGCGTCGTCTTCGGAACCTCCCGTGGACTCCGACTTCGTCGTCATCCTCGCCGCCCTCCTCTGCGCGCTAATCTGCGTCCTCGGCCTCGTCGCCGTCGCTCGTTGCGCCTGGCTCCGCCGTCTCTCGGGCGGAGGCTCCTCTTCTTCCGCCGCGGCCTCCTCATCCCGTCCACCCCCTCCGCCGCCGAACAAAGGCCTCAAAAAGAAGATCCTCCGCTCCCTGCCCAAGGTCTCCTTCACCGCCGATTTGGGTCCCAAGTTCTCAGACTGCGCGATCTGTCTAGCCGAGTTCGCCGTCGGCGACGAGATCCGCGAGCTCCCGCAGTGCGGCCACGCCTTCCACGTCGCCTGCATCGATACCTGGCTCGGATCGCACTCCTCCTGCCCTTCCTGCCGTCAGATTCTGGTCGTCGCCAGATGCCAGAAGTGCGGGGGTTTTCCGGCGGCGAGCTCATCCAGCTCCGACGCCGAGGCTAGATTGAAGGAGAGAGAGGACCACATCAATAGGTTCTTGCCGTAGCCTTCTTCGACTCTATTCGAATCTTTCTTTCAAAGTGCTTCAATTAATTTTTAATTTCTAGATTTTTAACTGGATCTTTGTTTTTATGTTAGATCTTGGTTTATAAAATATATATGTTATTTAGGACCAAGTACCGGCAGCTGACGATCACTTGCCAATGACTGCGACTATCTGTAATTGATTTGCTGTATGTATAGTTGTGTATATATATATGTAATATTTCAACTTCTTTACAATTTGCCTCACTGAGTACTGATCTTTGTTGTTTCTTCAGATGTGGTGCTTGGAATTTAGTTTCGTGTCGTATTTTTAAACTTTCTTTATCGAATTAAATAAATAATTCTGGGAATTTCAATTAGGTAGTGAAAAAGAAAGGAAAAGAAATATCCCATCGCTGCTACAAAAGTTAAAAAAAAAATTATAAATTTCGTTTTTCATATTCTTTTATGCATCAAATTATTGTGGGACATATTTGATGCCAAAGAGACTCTCTTTGTGCCTGTCGTACAAAGTCCACAGACCACACACTGATGAGTTGTTCTAAATTTTTTGGACGCCGGGTCGTCACTTGTCAAAACAACCATCATTTGCAACTTTTTAATTTTATGTATTAAAAATTTTTTTTTCATGTGATACAAATCTTGAGTGCTTTGATTGATTTTTCTCTCTCCTTGGTCCTTATTTGTCGAGAGGGATTTTGAAAATCTTTTTTGCCTTTCACGGTTGGTGTGTGTGTATGTGGAAATCATATGTACTTGCGAATTACAATGAGCATTTTTTTAGTCCTCACAATGAAATCGTCTTTAAATTTTTAAAGTGGGCCATGGAAGTGAGGATAAAAAGAAATTTGTGTCCGGGACCTCGGTGAAGCTTTTGAGATCTTTCTTCTTAAAAAGTTAAAGGTAATAGGTTAAGGGTGCTTTGATGCCGGCACATTTCAATTGAGTCTTATCAAAATTTTATCATTTGAAGAATTAATCGTCGAGTCATGACATACATTATAAAAAGAAATTGGTTCATGAAATAATAATTAAAAAAAAAAAAAACATAAGTGGACTAATGGCAGTGGTATAAATCAAACTTTGAATGCTTGTGTTCAAAAAATTTTAAGATCAAATCTAAAATTGGTTTCCTTCAGGAAACTATGCGTTTTTAATGACTAGATGGCCGTGTTAAACCTAAAAGAACGTGTTTTAGGGCTTGTATAGGGATTGTTTTTCAACATTCAAAAATTAATTTTTTTTTAAAAACTTCATCATTTTTTACGATTTATATCTTCAAAACGTTACAGTAAGTTCTAAATTTTAAAAATTCATAATTTTATGTATACAAGTTTAAATGAGATAATTTTTTTTAAATTACATAGAATTTCGAAAAGAACAAAATAATATCCATATTGATTTTTTTTTAAAATTTTTTATTTTTTTATCTCAAACAGTTTTTTTCTTAAACATATTTTTCAAAACAACTTTTTTCTAATTCAAAAATAATATCAGCAGTCTTCTTCCCAACTCCCCGTTAATATTATTAGATCATTGGTTTTTATTAGATTTCTAAAAGGACGATAAACCGCAATGGACAATTAACAGGAAGTGTAAGGACACAGTCTTCTTCCACAGAATTACTTTGTCAAAGGGAGGGAAGCAATGAGCAGTGTTTTTTGGTCATTCAACTAGAAATGTTGGAACTATGAGAATTTAACAGATTGCTTGTAGTGCTACGAAGCCAATCCACAAAGAAGGCCAGGCTGTCCAAAACGATAAACGAAATATCACTAACTGTTCTTTTTTTGGGTTTTAATGGTATTAAAAAAAAAAAGAGACGAGTATCGAGCACTAAAAAAGAGTGCCTACCCGCCCATATCTAAGGTGGCTGTCTCCATGTGACAACTAATTAATACTACTGTTGTCCCCTTTAGCCCCAAAGTAACGAACAAATAAAACAATTTATAATGATTTTATACCAAACAAGTAACCTTTTTTGACCAATTGAGTCCAAAGTAAAAAATTATTTTATCTCAAATATGTCCACGGGAACCTTTTTGCTTGTAAAAAATTGCAAAATTTAGACATATGCTATGTCAATGTGCCGAAACGCTTGCTACTCCCAAAGTGCAACTAGTACAAGGAAACGCAAAAAGTCACGTGCAGTAAAATATTGCTGATAAATCCCAAAAGGGGAAATTATTTTACTTTGTCGAGTACTGTGTTGTATTAAATGAAAATTACTCATCTTACGAGACTTTTGATAATTGTATTATGAGGTTAAATATAATGTATTAAATATATTTTATATTTAGACGAAGGATATTTATATTATATCAAATATAATATATGTATGGAGAAAAGGTATTTAAATTATATAACAAGTGATATGATTGATAAAAGTAAAAAGAAAAATACGGAGAGAGAAATATAATGTATAATATAATTGGTAAAAATAGTGTGTGATATGATACGATTGGTAAAAGTAATAGAAAAGATAAAATAGTAAATAGTAATTGTATTGGATTTAAAATGTAATGTAAGTGGTAGTTAAATACAAAATTTTTATGTTTGGATGAAAATTACATTGTTTTCAAATGTAATACAAATGTAATAAGTAAATGACACAGCTAACATTAAGTTGCATTTTTAACATAAGACGAAAGCTTATGAATTATAATAAAAGACAATATATTTTTATTTTAGGTGATGAGTGGTTGGCTTTTGGTAAAATGTTCTAGATTTATGAACAGAGCAAAAATTATTATGGATTGAGAGTACCAAAAGAGTCGGTAAACGCACTAATTAAGCTACCAAAGTGATAACAATAATAAAATAAATAAAAATTAAGGACTGGATTCTAAGATATCGTTTAATAATCGAAGCCACTCCAATTTGGAAGAATTAAACATGTTTTCCCCCTTGTATTGACCTAACAGAAGATAGTGTTAGACCAACTTATCGGTAATAATATTAGTTAATGAAAAAAGTCCATACATTCCCTTTTATTTGTAACCGTCCAATAAAATACAGTTTCTTTGACGCACCAAAGATTAGCAGAAGATGGGCAAGTGTGCCTTTCATATCAAATAGAAACTATGTGAGCTTCCAATTGGTGTTCAAAGCATTATAAAAGAAAAAGAAGACTAAAGGAAAGTGTCCCTAATATTCTTTTTCTTTTTCTTCTTTTTTTTTTTTCTTTTGGCTAAAGTGTAATACGAGTATGACGCTTAGGACAATTGTCTAGAATTATAGTACTAAATATTCACCAAGAAAGTTAAGAAAAGTAATGGACTTAGTCGTCAGGCCAGTGAATAGATTCAACACTTCACGTGAGAAGGCATTGCTGAGATATATAGAATTAGGACGCACTCAACAAAATTTTCCCATTTTCGGTGAAAAGTGTAGGCTAGCTTTTGATTGCGGCTCCCTAATTGCTTGTCCTATTTTCATTCACTACTAGAGTCGGTTGGTCTTATGTACCGGCTTGCTTTCGTAAGCCGCTGCCCCCCACACACTGCCCACCAATTGTCCTAAAATATCTATACTTTAATAATGTATAGCAAAAAATTGAAAATAAAAATAATACTTTTAAAAAATAACAAAAAATATATATGATGTAAGCAAGGAGATTGGCAGAAAAAAAAAAAGATGGAATTTGAACCCGACGTGAATCGAACACGCAACCTTCTGATCTGGAGTCAGACGCGCTACCATTGCGCCACGGATCCACGCTTGCGCATTTTGTGAGCTTTTTATTAATAAAGAAAATATATTTATTTTTGTCTGCTCAACTCAATCATCTCTTCCTGGGTTCAGTCAAGAATCTGGAGTTGGGGAGTTGGAGTTGGAGCTGTCGGCAGCATTTTTCAGGAATGAAATTGAAGTACGCCATCAACTTCCTCCATTAATGGCTTCTTCTTCCCTTTGCACCATTCAGGCAAGCACCACCCCCATTTGTGCAAAATCTCTCTCATTCTTCTTTTCTTTTCTTTTCTTTTTAATAACAATTTGTGAATTTCGTATCAATTACAGCCCTCAATTTGGGGTCCTTTGAAGCATCGGATAACCGCGTACATGGTGGTTCTCAGACCCGAATTTGTCTTATTTAATGCTCGGTTCAACTCGATTCCGCGACAACCGCTTACTCCAAAGTTTGTATTGAGAGCCATTGATGCCTCCGCAATCTCCGCCGCCGATCAAGGTGATGGTGATGAGTCCGCTAAGACCGACACCTCTAGTACTACTACCACTGTCAAAGACAAAGACCCACCTGAGAAATTCCAAGGAACAATCGCCCCCTTCCCTCCCATTGTTTTCGCGGTAACAAATTTTTTTTTTTTTTTAAATATTCTTTCGGGGGAAATTGAACAAATTTTTGTGTTTTTGTGTTACATAGATGGGGCTTATGTTAAATTTTTGTTCAATTTTCCTGAAATTTTAGAAATTTATGTGCTTTATGTTCTTCAGATCAGATGGGGTTTAGTTTATGTTGAATGCTGTTAGTTATGGACGTTTTGGGTTTGTGTAATTAGATGAGAAGACAATTGGGATCAAGTTTTGCGATTGGGTTTGTGATTGCTGCTACATTTTTGGTTTTGGCTGTGAGAATCTATGTGAATAGGAAGTTGAGAGACAGCCGCTCTCCTGGCTCCGTTGCTGATCTTGTTAGACGTGGTCAGCTCAGGTCTGATAGAAGAGGCATGTATGATTCCACTCCCTTAAACTCTTATGCTGCTCAATTCTCATATGTATGTTTGTAATTTTTGTTTTAATTCCAAGAAGTGTCACCATGATTATGTTATGCCTTTTGAATTGAAGTCTTTATGATCCAAGAAGTAATAACTTTTACGCTTGATGCGTCAAATAATTTACCCGTTTTGGTTTTGTTTCTGCGATGCATTCCGCAGAACAAGGCCTCTTAAGTATGATGATCCATTCAACAATCCGATGGTGAAAGTGGGTAAGACCGATTTGACTGTAGAGATGTGTGGAAAGGTTTATCGCTTGGCACCGGTTACCCTTACGGAAGAGCAACAAGCAATCCATCAGAAAAGGAGGTCCCGAGCGTATCAGTGGAAGAGGCCAACTATATTCCTTAAGGAAGGAGATTCGATACCTCCTGACGTTGACCCTGATACAGTTCGGTGGATTCCAGCAAACCACCCTTTTGCAACCACTGCTGGTGACATTGATGAAGATTTGGCGCAAAACAACATGCGTCAAAAACATGGCGTTCCGTTCCGTATTCAAGCTGAGCACGAGGCATTGCAGAGAAAGCTTGAAGCTTTACAGGGTGTAAGTACTATTTTACTTTCTCAGTGGTTTGACCGGTTATTTCAATTGGGCATAAGTACAAATTTCTGGCATGCGTGCAACTCATGGTAATTGCTATCTGAAGGTTTGTTTAGTAAGTCGAAGAATTCAACTGGACTTTTGCAAATCCGACATACATTCGTGCATAGAGTGCCTCCATCAGAAATTGTTACCTATTTCGCAAATCCTACAAATGTCTGATACTTTTTTTCTCTTTGGTTTTTTTTTTTTTTCCTTTTGCTATTTGTAGGAGCAAAAGCTGAACAAGTTAGTCATAGATTCTAGCAACGCTAAAGATTTTGAGAGAGCATTCAAGTCACATCCAAAGTCGCCTGAACATGGGGAAGAGAGCATCTTGAATGAACGCGTCGGTAACTCCAAGGCTCCCTTACCAGAACGGCCCCAAATTTCACCTGGAAGTACATTATCTTCAGAGGAAATGCAAAAACCCTAAGCTACCTTTTTCTTCTGGCAGTATATAATTACTATTACTTGCCAATTTTCTCTACACAGATCAACAGAGTTCTGCCTTTTACAAGACAGCTGCAGGTATCCTGTTAAAAAAAAATTGTCAAAGACTAGTCTGTAAATATGATCGCTTAGTTAATATGGGCTGATGTACATTTTGGTCAGAAGTTTTTGTTCTAGTAGCATATTAGGCTTCGTTTGGTTTACCAGTTAAATTCTATTTAGTTAAATTTGAAATAGAATGAAATTTTTAAGTTTAAGTTGGTTTATTTAGTTATAATTTTTATTGACTTTTCAAGAAATAAACAAAAAAACAAAACTAAAATAAAAAATTTGGATTCAGATGGTTGAACCGAACGAATTCACCAAACCCTAAAATTAAACAATGTTCCACCCCCACCTTGTTTTTAAATCATTCCTTGATGTTGATGTGATCTTTCGATAATATTTTTACTCTCAGTTTTAATTTTGGATCCATTTTATTCAAGTAGTTGAATTTAGCATCTAACTGAACCGTGGAGCAATGTGTTGACATGTTTGCTGCTGACCCGACCAAGGCCTGGATGAGCAATCCAGGGCATCTTGTTAAATCCGTGATCAAAGAGTCTTGACATAATAATTCTGGATTGCGAAGTTAATAAACTAAATTAAGTATTAATCTATAAACTAAATTACCATTTGGAATTGGAACGTAGTGATAACGAGTTTCTTTGATCTAAAGTAACAAACTCTTTATCAACTATTTCATAGGATGAATCTTGCTCCAATAAATTATTCCATTACAAGCTAATTCAAAATTGAAGGGGTGGGGATGGTGAAACAATGAGTTGACTTGCTTGAAAATGAAGATATCTCTCCATTAAGCAAGACAAATAACAATACTCTTCAAACAGAAGAGTTGTGCAGGACAACCAAGGCTGTAGAAGCAGTAGCATAGCAGCCAAGTTGTGGAGAACTTCTTTTAGTTATTCTTGACCTCAGCAGCTTGTCTTGCTCCAACAGCAAAGAACTCGGTAATGACTTCAAGGGGCATGCCCTTGGTTTCTGGAACCTTCAAAAAGACGAAAATCCATGAGATGAAACACACCACAGCATAGATGCCGAAGATGCCAGCCAACCCTATTGAACTAAGCAGCACGGGCAATGTGTAGGTGACGATAATGTCACCTATCCAGAAAACCAGTGCGCAGATGGCAATGCAGAGGCCACGGACCCTTGTGGGGAAGATCTCGGAGCAAAGGATGTTTGGGATCGGTCCGTATGCCATGACAAAGCAGCAGAAGTAGACCACGACACACACGGTTGAGATTACTGCATGGATGACTGACCCCATGCTCACAACATTCCCGATTACTAGGATAATCAATGCAACTATTAGCACTGGAATTGTTGTGAGTAGCAGGCGCCTGCAGCAAAAGAGTTCATTAGTCAAAATCAGACTTGTCAATTATTGCATATTGATGATAATAAAGAAAAATTCTGTGGGAGCATGTGAGAGTAGGATGGATTTCAACAATTATCGGAAAAGTCAGAGAAATAAGTGAAAGAGATTCAAAGAAATTAGATGACCGTCTTTGATGTCATAGCTTTCCCCGCATCTTTTAAGAAGTCAATGCAATCATAAAAGCTTCCACGCCAGAAATTAATTTAAAACAAAAACATTAAAAGAGATTTGCCAGAACGAATAATATGTAAAAAGACACAACCTTGACAATGAGCCATTTTGAGTGAAAAAGAAAAACATAGAATAAAGTGATCACCTCCGACCGGAGACATCCACGAGTCTCATGGCTACACCTATACAAGGAAGCATCAACAAGGTTGTGAATGCACTTATAAGAAATGATGCAGATTCTGAACTGATTCCCATGTTTGAAAGAAGAACTTCGACGCCCGCCTCTTCTAGAATTTGGGGTGTGTAGTAAAGAACCCCATTTATACCAGAAAGCTGCACAGGCAAAAATAAAAAATAAAAAAGAGTTCAGTACTTGAATTTATCTCATAAAGCATCAAAATACAATTTACCTACAAGAAGCTGATTTAAAAAACTTCACTTCCATTACCTGCTGAAGGATTTGAATTCCAATTCCAACAATCAATGCATGCTTAACACCAGGTTCGAGAAGAGCAGCCCAAACTGGTCCTTTTGAAGCAGTTTCGGAAGGATGAACCATTGCAGGTCCAACATTATTCTTGTCCATAAGCTCTTTGGAATAAAGAGCAGGCTGGCTTACCAAAGCAGCAGCCTGGATAACCTCATTTTCTGGAGGAATATCTACACCAGGAAGGGAAACAAGAGATCCATGCCGAGACCCTGGCATCCCCTCATGTAAATAGATCCTCTTGAACCCTCCTTCCTTCTTTCCATCCTCACCTTCTCTCTTGGACCATTTCCAAGCTAATTGCCAGCCACCACCAATGCCTGCACTACCAACTGTCTCCCCACCACCGCCATGAACAAGGGTGCTATGGCGCCTCATGCTTAAAACGCTGCCATGGGAAGTAGGAGGTACCATGTCCTTTTCCATGCTCGTAGTCTGGCTTGAGATCAAGGGGCTATGCAGATTGTCATCTGAGTCCCCTCCAGCAGCACCATCAGACATGTGGTCCTCACCCTCCCTTAGCAAGCTCTCTTCATCCCACTGCTCGTTTTTAGCCCTAGGATCTGCCGTGCTATACATGCTGCCGAAATTAGGAAAAAGCATGCTTCTCATACTTCCTGTCTCCGGGAGCTTTTCATGGACACTACCAAATAAGGTCACAAGAGGGTCAATTAGAGACATGCTTTGGTTCGCCAGGCTTCCTTGGCGAGAGACCAGGGCAAGAGAACTCTGTCCGGTTACAGGTTTGGCAATCCAGGAAAGTCCCTCTTCCGGTCCATACAACTTGATCTTGTCTTCCTCCGTTTCTTCATCACCGCCATGGAGGTCATAGCCAGGGCCTACTATGTACTCCTCTATAGAAGTTTCACCTCCAATTCCAAGACCTTCCACCAGCAAAGCCATCTCCCCTGTGATGAACCATGTTTTAGCAAGTTTGACAAAATAAATTAAGTCATATAAGAAATTATCACATGAAAACTTGCAGGACTGTAATGATTCTTGAACGCATTTCTTTATTTAATTGGAGAGACATTTAACATTTAACACAATTGCTCGACAATTTAACATTTCACAGCCTATGATTTTTCTTTAATTCCTGTGCTTCAAAATCATACATATTATTGACAAGTCCTTTGTCTCAAAATCTGGTATTTTTATGCAGACTAAAACAAATATACTGTATGTAACTGCACTGCATCTTCCACAATATCTTATAATCATAACATTGGGACAGTAGAAAATGTTAGTAGCCGATAAAAGTAAGCAAGCAAATTTCGTTCATTCATTCCAAAAATTAAATATATATCGTGTCTCAAAATCTCAAAATAAGTGAAGACGCCGTTGGTTGAAAAGATAGAGAGTTTCCAAGTAGATTAGCAATGGCCAACGAGGAACAAACCTGAAACATCTTCCCCTCCACGTAATTTCTGGAGAACTTTTTTCGCCTCGAGCATCCTCCCTTTACTAACAAGCCAACGAGGAGATTCCGGCAAGTAAAATACTGACAGAACAAAATAGATAAGAGAGGGAATGGAAAGAATCCCAAGCATCAATCTCCAGCTTGGTGAGGGCAACAATGACATCCCAAAGATCATACAATACGACAGAAACATGCCGCCGGAGCCCATAAACTGGGGAAGAGTGTTCAACAATCCCCTAATATCCGATGGAGCAGTCTCAGATATGTAGATAGGGACAAGAGTAACAGCAAGACCAATACCAAATCCGTCTAAAAGCCGGGCTATGCACAGGACATACACATTTGGCGACCACAGCATTACCAAACCACTAACGAAGTAGAGCACCGATGAGATTATCAGCATCGGCCTCCTACCAACCCAATCTGATATAGCTCCAGAGAATGTGGTTATAGCTGTAGCTCCAATGAGTGACATGGCCACCACAAGACCTTCCACTGTGGTCTCCAATGCAAGATCCTTCTTTATGTAAACAATAGCCCCTGAGAAGGAACAAGGATGTCCAAACAATAGTGTATGTAAGAGCATCGGTAACCATTACCACTGTTGATTCCCGCTCGATTATGTGACAATTCTGATATACTACCA
This sequence comes from Antiaris toxicaria, assembly GCA_035233585.1. Taxonomy (NCBI): domain Eukaryota; kingdom Viridiplantae; phylum Streptophyta; class Magnoliopsida; order Rosales; family Moraceae; genus Antiaris; species Antiaris toxicaria. The sequence continues at coordinate 27,487,761 of CP141160.1, forward strand.
TGATATTGGATTATTTTTTATTATATTTTTCATAGCAAGCAAATGCAAAATCAAACCAAAATTGAAGAACTAAATTAAACGTAGACTATCCAAGAAGTCCAATTAATTAAGAAATTTTCCCATTGACAAATATTATTTTAAAAAAAAAAATAGTTGTGGAGAACTGTAGGGACAAGTACCTGCAATAGTAGCATTATCCCAGCCTTGCAGAAAGTTACCAATGGTTGCAGCTATAGCCACCAGAGCAGCTCCCTTCATCTTTTCACTGACGACGGGAAAAACCAATCTGTAATAGAACAATTACCAAACAATAAAACAAGCATTTATAATTATTCATAATATCACAGATTCACTTAAAAAAATTGCTATTCTATTGAAAACAATAATGAACAATAAATGGACAAAGAGCAGCATAAAAATTTAGATCATTTACCACTTGAGAACCAAAATTAAAAGGTTTTTGGACCACTCCAAACTAGGCTGTGGCTTCTTAGGCAGGAAAAAATTTCGTGGGAATTTGCCCAGATTATCTCACAGAGCAACAAAACAACACATCAAAACTCAAACTCAAACCTGATAGAGAGAGATAAGAGAAGGAGAGAGTGGGTTTGAAGTTTTAGCAACAACCCTTCAACGTTCATCAAACAACGGCCCAATTCGCTCGTTCACAGACTGAGTCAAGAGCGAGTCCCCTTCCACCCTCTCGTTAACAATGGGTTGAGCCACTTCACTCGCTTTGTGGTTTGGAGTTCGAGTTTGAGACCCCATAAATATTTATTTATTTATTTTGACTTACTCAACCGGATGACATATTGGAAGCTATGTTACGGGCAATTACATGTAACGACACAAATATCAAATATGGTATGAATTATAAAAACAGGTATACTACTTTCAATTTGTTTATTAATGCATTTTTGCGTAATTTTTTTTATAATAATTTAATGATAAAAAAATGTTACTCTAGAAAACAAACAATGCACGAGAAGGTGCGTGGTGGTGGAGCCTATTGATAGTTTTTTTTTATATTAGTTTTAATTATTATCTTTTATTTCCAAATGGTCCAATCAATCCGGAACAGCTCTCGATCATTTGGTTAGTTTTTTCAGACTTTTGTTTTTCTGTTTAATTTACTCAATGATTGAAGTAATGGAGTTGATTCTTGTCGCTGTCGCACAAGAATCTTTCTTCGGTCCCTTGCTTTCCATTATTTTACTTAAAAACTGCTGATATATTTTTTTTTCCTTAATTTAGAGGCACGAATTTTGTTGAAGTAAGAATTTGATGGAGTTTTTTTTTTTATTTAAATTACCCCTTACATAAGGTTTCCATTCCAATGTTACGATTTATTAATAATGGTAATAAAATAACGGTGTAATCTTTTTTATTTTAGATGGTTTTTATTTTATTGATACCATTTTGTGTAATTGTAAATATAATTTATCATATCTTAGAGTTGAATCTTCAATCCCTTATGTTCAAAAAATATATATGAATATTATCTCTTTTTTTACCAATAAAAAATGTGGGGAATTTTTTTAGTGACACTCTTTATTTTTATACTATTTATATAGACCGGAATATCTTTTTAATAATATAATTTGTATTGTCTGTTACAAATTTTTAAATATATATTAATAAATTAGATTATTAATAAAATATTTGATTAATAAAAATTTCTATCATAATTGTTCTTAACAAACGAAAGTAAAAAATAAAAAAATAAAATTAAATACAAAAGAGTCAAGTGAAACACCTGAAGAAATCCCATAAATTCACTTTCGAGTTTGGATCCATCCTTAACAACAAAATTTTCGCAAGAAAAGAAGACAGAAAAATATGATAACATGTTACTTACCTAAAATATTTGGAAAAAACTACTTACCATAATGATGATACAGCGAATTTAATACATTCGTTCTTTCTTACTTTTTAGGAAAGTTTGAGTGGCTCAGTTCATGTTCTTCATTTCTTCATGTTCTTCATTTCTTCACATGGGAGCACATGAGAGAGAGAAAACACGAAGCTAATTATTTGCATGCTTGTTTTATAAGAATTTTGTAATAATGTGTTGTTGGGGAGGTTGTATATGTAAGTCTTAGTACATAAATAGAATGTTTTATTATTGATCTCTCAATTATTTTTGTGTCTTTACCTCTCAAACAAAGGGGTTTTTGCACTAAAAACTTTTCTATGCTTAAATCAGATTCGATCAAAAGGTTCGAGAAATCAAGAAAAGCATATCTTTGTTCCAATCACTCATATATGTTTATATAACGGAAAATACTAAAAATATTAACTCTAATCGCAATTTTTAAGTATTAATATATATAGTATATAAAGTGTCATCATTTTATTAATAAATGTTTAAAATATTATTATATTAATTAATTATATCTATCAATAAAAATACGACAGATAAGTTTGTATTCAAAAAGTTGAGATTAGAATTAATTTTCCTAATATTACTCTTATATAAAGGAATTAGAGATAACCCTTCTGTCTAATCTTGTTCATTTATCTTCTAATAAATGACTTTTGTCCCTTAAATTAATTCTAACATTTGTTATCAGTCTTAACTCATTGTAAGGGTACTTCCCCCTTTACAATGGCTCTCGTTCTGTACTTTAAATTCGTTACACACTCTTTTTTTTTTTTTTTTATTAGAACGTTATTTCTCTAAAAGCATATCTTTCTTTCAACCATTCATATATGTTTATATAAATGCGCTGGAGATAATCCTTCTATCTAATCTTAATCATTTTTCTTCTAATAAATCAATTTTGTCACTTTAATCTAATTTTACCATTTGTAATTATTAGTCTTAACGCATAATAAGGCTGCATCCCATTTTATTATGACACTTGTTTTCTACTTTAAATTTGTCAAACACACATTTTTAATTCATAAGAACGTTGTCGTTTTCTCTGGACCCTTTAAAATAAGTTTGCTATGCATTCTTCTTCTTACGTGTTTTTGTAATCAAAGTATTTCAATCCTATAAGCAACAAATTCTTCTTTTGTGTTTTTGTAATCAAAGTATTTCACTCCTATAAACACAAAATAAATAAGCGATGATAATAAGATTACGTTATTGTAAAATTAATAAATATGATGAATATCTACATCTAATATATTTAGAAATCTTAGAACCCATAATAATCTTAGTTGGAGTTTTGTATGTTAGAGTTGCAGCGTGAATTGAAAATAAATTGTGGTACAAAAAATAGTGTGAAATTTTAAAATGTATTTGAAAAAAAATTTATACAACATAGATTATGTTTCATTTTTTTTTTTCATTATTTGTGATTTAAAAAAAATTATCTTATTTTAACATGAAATAACGAAGTTATAGGTTTTAAAACTTGAGTTTTTTTGAAAATAGATAAAGAGAAAATAAGACGTAGATTTTGAGAATCTTTAAATTAAATTAGAAAATTTTAGTTGAAGCAGAACGGCCCTTATTGATGCATCCGGTTGGGGACTAATGAAGTATTTTGTTGGCATGGCAATTGAGTGTAGCCTGCTGAAACAGATCGTGGGATGGGAGATCTACCCGTCAAAGGGTAGTCAATGAAATGGTAGACCCAAAAAAAAAAAAATATATATATATATATATATATATAGGGGAAGGCCATTAGGTAGGAAAACATGCCACGTGGGCTCATGTAAACACTTCAAAGATTAGCTTTCTTTGATGATACGGAACATGTCGTCCTTGAAAGTTGAATCTATTTATCTAATCTTAACCCAAAGAAATGAATTTTAGCGACTACTTTCGCCCTTTTATTTATAGCACCAGCACATTAACTGGTGGTGTACTCAGAACCATTTGCACTCCATAAAGGGTTCTAACATATAACATGATTGATAGATATATAAATAAATAAATAAAAGGGAAATTTGATGCTTTGCTTTTTGACTCCTTCGTGTTCTAGATCCGCTAGTTCTATCTCTGCCTCTAAAACTATATATATATATATACACTAATATCAAAAAATTATTATTCAAAACACAAGTCATAAAGTCAATCTTACCGGTCAATCACGAGAATATTATTAAAGATTGCTATCAAACATTTTAGTTAAATTACATTAAGAGTGATTTATATATTTATTTATTTACATGTTTCGAATTAGATAGAAAATTATTAGTATATCAACGCTTTGTCTTGTCATGTGTGTGCAAATTATATGTCCACAGTTGGAAAATCTTTCAAACAAAAGTAGGCAAAGAACATTAGGGGAGATTGATGATCAAAGATTAAAAAGACGTAATTAAAAATATATATATGTAGACAATAATGATTAAATGAAAAGAAAAAAGAAAAACTTTTTATGTATTAACAATATGAGTAAAATAAAGAAGACGGTCAGATATTTTTAGTAGGATAAGAAGCCATTTTGTTGATTCCACATAAACCTTCAGGCTTTCTAGTGTTTCTCTTCATTCTGATGTATCCTTTCTCTCCCCATTTGGGCCCCCACGAGTTCTTCACGATGATGTAATCCAAACCCTTTGATGATCCATATCCAACGGCTGCCACACCATGGTCTACACGGATTCCACAATGTCCATCAAAAACACCCTGCAAAACACAATTCACAATATTTATTTTACTGTAAACTGTGAATATTCAATCTAATAAAAAAGAATTTCACGAATGCCTCTTAAATCTAGACTCTATTTCATTTTTCCCTTAAATTATTAAAACCGTTTGAGTTGTTTTATTTATATGTGTGTGTATATATATATATATATATATGAAAGAAACGTTCATATTGAGTCGAGTTAATTACCCCTTTATAGAATTGGAAATCCCTGCCGGATGCCTCAATAGCAATACTGAGAGGTTGATGTGCAAGTGCCTTCAACAGGCTCTCTTCATGGTTTCCGGGCACATCATGGTACCCACTAATGGTCACCACCTCTTGTTCTTCCTGCGGATGCATGATCACCAAATGTAAACATATTATGGATTTGTTTTGACCATTACTATTTAATTAATGTATAATGGAAAAATAACAAATAAAAGATAGAAGAGACTAGAGGCCCCTTTGGGCATAACCTTTTTCATTTCACAAGTGCCTTCTTCCATGAGATAAGGGTAGTCCTCTTCCTTGTAAAGACCTCCATTAGAAACAATGAAAGCAAATGCATAATCCATAAGACCCCCATTACACCCATTGTTGTAAGATTTGTCGCAATCAATTAGCTCTTGCTCGGACAAGGATGTCAAATTTCCTCTCACGATCTGGTTTATACCTTCCACTGCTGCTACTGTCGAGAATGCCCAGCAACTACCTGCCATGCCCGTGCCATACATAATTTAATCCCCATTGCATAATTAATTTTCATTAATTGCATGATCACATACACATACCTACATTTCACAGTGAATTTGTGAGAGGATAAGAAAATTAATTAGAATTATTCTAGATTCTCATATATAAAATATATATTTTTTATTTTTATCATTTATTATAATATGACTATGACATAATTCAACTAACTGAGTAAAATAGCGTTTATTATATATTTGTTCATGTCAAAACATTTCTTCCTATGTATAGACAATGTATATATTACTAAACGATAATTTATAGTTAAAAGATAATTTACGTGCCATATGAACCTTGATTCTTTACAAGAGTGACAGCTCCTTTTTTTCTCCAATCCACGGCCTTTGGCAAATCCACTACGTCCACATCTTTGTAAGTGAATTCTTCATGGGTGTCCCTCCTTCTAGATAGATCAGGTTTCAGCCCCAATTACTTGCTCTTGAATTCTTCATGGCTCAAATCCGCAAACTCATTCAATCCCAACCAATAGTTACTGACCTTCTTATTCGTCTCATCTATATGCTTAAGATTATCCTTGAAAATATTGAACCTTCATAGCTTTTCTTCAAGATCCTCATAAACTTTTCCGTGTTTTGCAATTCAAGAATCGAAGAGCTCAATTAGTTTGTCCATGGAGAAATCACGACAAAAGGCCATTTGCAAATTAGAGGCCAAAAGAGACATGGAGAAGGCAAGGATGACAATATTCTTAGGATTAGGAACTAACAAGGAAAGAGCCATTTTTTTTAAATTGAAGATGATAGTGGAAGGGGAGTGAGAGGGTGGTGGTTGTTTTTACACAAATATGACAATACATATGTACATTACAAATATATACAGATATATGTATGATCTTGCTTTCAAGTAAAGGTCTTTTGAGCTGAGACTTAAAGCTTGGTTTTTTAATTTTTGCTGGCTTTGGATCTAAGCGTATGAATATAATCATAGTCCTCGACAAATAACATGTTAAGTGTCATAATTAATTGAGAATGCACAATTGAAAACATGAAGAAAATTAACTTTAAAGTAGTTCTCTACGCGGTAGACGACAAACATCAAAGGTATGTGGTATTTATGGAGTGGTACTATATTTCAGTTCATATTAGAAATTAATATGAAGCTATTACAGAGAAAAAGGGTAAAACAAATTCGTGAATTTAAGAAGATGCGTTAAAAAAAAAAAAAAAAAAAAAGAAAGAAAGCAATTAATAAGGGTAACTTCTTTGCTTTTACTCGCTTATTGACAATATACAGAAAATCTAGAGAGTTGGCTAAAAAGGGGCGTACGAGCGTGGAAATATTACACACACACACACACACGCACACACAAGGTCCACAGTGTTGCCAAGGCCCAAGGTCCACAGTGCTTAATCAGTGCAGTATTGCTGAGATGTTCAATCGTGCATCCAGATGCCATAAATGGCTTTGGGCCAAATAGCACGCTTCTTCGCAAATAGAAAATAACAACAAAAGGGGACCAAACTTAGGTTTTGGACTAATGGCAAGCTTGTCCATTGTTATCTGGATCTGGCTTTCCAATTTCAGCCATACTATTATCTCGTTAGTTTACCCTGAACCATTTGAACCATTTCTGCATGAAGATGATCGATTTCCACATGATGTTGATCGACTCCATCAACCTGCTAAAGCTAATCCAGGATACACAAACTCACGCCAAGTGATCTTGACGAAACACATTTAGTCATGCATATTTTGTGCTGTTAAGTAAGACCAAGGAAGGTTACTATCACTCTATCTTTGGTTCACTGTTAAAAAGTTATAGCTACATTCTCCATGGTGTTGACTGGAGAATGCGTTTGCAATAAAAAACAAACGCGTTTGAGAATAGTAGCAAATGTTTGAATTTTCTGCTTGCAAACGGAAATGGCGCCTAGAATCAAGTCAAGGGCACCACTAAAAAATAAGATGAACATAGCTCGGTTTGTAAAGAAACGATAATAATGCTACTACAATCATGAAATTAAAAGGGTATCAGATGCAGAACGCTTTGTTTTGTAAGTACTACAAGAAGAGCTTTTAACAATTACTATGCTAGTAAAATATGGCCTGAGCCTGTGTACCTAAATTAAGGTAACTTCTGACTTAGCAAACTGGGGCAAAGACATTAAGAATGACAAAACAGAACTTGAACTACAAAGAGAAATCCAAAATTCGGCACTATATTCTATTGTTCTCCTGGTAAATGATTGTAAGCATCCACTATTTCTAGTCAAAATGGAAAACTGCTAGAAATCCTTACATGACGAATGACTGATCAAGCAATTAGTTTATCTCCGGTGCTTTTTGCGCTTAGGCTCTTCTTGACTTGCCTCTCCAACTGCAGTCGTATTTTCTCCAAGGTTTGTCACACCATCCTCAGCAATCTCTGATCTGCGTCTTTTGCGCTTGTGTTCTGACCGATCAGTCTTGAGCTCCTTGTGAAGCTGTTTCAACTCCTTGAATGATGCCAAGGTGCGGCGGAGGTAAGCGCCGATAGCTTGGGAAGAGCCATTCTTGGTGGAAACGAATGTGGACAGAATAGAAGTTGCTTTGGAGAGAGAAATAGGCTTGGAAACAATGACAGTACCCGAGACCGTCTTCATATCGAGCTTTGTTTTAGCTTCTAGAGTTTTAAGGTCCTATGTCAAGTAGAGCATGTATATGTATACATATGCAACTGAGCAAATGGGAAATTCTAAATAAGTAAACATTAACACAACTTAACTTGGAGATTTAAACAACGGCAATAAAAGAACGGAGACAGACAATTAAAATATAGATATAAAACTGGGGAAAAAAAAAATCTGCTCTCTAGCAGTGACTGTAGCAATAAAACTTCTCATCTTATATCAATACTATTAGGATAGGATTAAGACAAGCTCTATATATGCATATATGTGTGTGTGTGTGTGTGTGTGTACATATACATAGACATATACATTATTAGCAGGTCTTTATTGTCTTTTCTGATTAAGTTGGTTTTTTTTATTAAATTTATTAGAGAATAAAGTACTTTCCTATTCTTAAGGGAAGTTTGTTAGTCTCTCTTACCTGTTAAGTTAGTAGAATAAAAGGGCAGATATACAAGTCTGTATTTTTGAGAGATTTTCATATTAATAAAAAAAAAGGGCAGTGCTTGAGATCGTTTCTCTCCTCGTATTTGTTTACATGGTATCAGAGCTAATATAGAGTTGAGAGAGACGATGACGATGGCCAAAATGGCTATGGCTGGAGCAAGAAGACTTGATGGTTCTAAGGTTGCTTCTAACACTTCTCAACCAACCTCCACAATTGTTCCCATTGCAATCTCTGAAAATTCGAATCATACTTCCCTACAAATTACAACCCACAAGTTGAATGGGACAAATGTTCTTAAATGGCCTTGTTCTATTTTAATGGTGGCTCGAGGGAAGGGAAAATTAGGCTATTTAGATGGCACGATTGAAAAACCAAAAACTGATGATCCTTTCAATCCAAATTGGGAGGCTCAAAATTCAAGGGTGATGGCTTGGTTGATTCATTCACTGGAAGACATTGCTAATATTTACATTCTTTTTCCCACTGCTAAGAGAATTTGGATACAGTGATGCCAGCCTATTCTAATCTTGAAAATTCATCCCAGATGTTCGAACTTACGAAATAAAGTGAGAAATCTGAGACAAGGAGAGAAAGATGTCACTCAATACTGCAATGATCTAACAAAGCTCTGGAAAGAGTTAATCTATTCACTAACCGACATGAAAGGATCCTGATAATGCAATATTTTACAAGAAGATGGTGGAAAGTGACCGAATCCATTATTTTCTGGCTAGACTCAATAAAATGCTGGATGAAGTTCAAGGTAGGTTGCTGGGAGTCAAACCTTTACCTCAAATAGAAGAGATTTTTGCAAAAGTGAAGCAAGAAGAATGTCACCGACGTGTGATGCTTGGAGGATCCACCATTTTGACATTAGAAACCTCTCCTTTGGTGGCTCCCGGCTCAGACAATTGTGGGGACCACAACTGAAATAAGCCTGCTAATTCCAAGGGATTTAAGAAGTGGTGCGATCATTGTCACAAGCTCTATCACATCAAGGACACAAGCTGGAAATTACATGGCAAACCAAAACTGGAATCTCCATATCGCAACAAAAGTATGTTTTAGATCTCTTGAGAGAAACAGGAATGTTAGGGTACAAACCAATGGAAACTCCAGTTGATCCGAACTTGAAATTTGACACACAAGAAACAAGCAACCCAGTAGACTGAGGAAGAAATTAGCGTCTGGTTGGAAGACTTGTTTATCTTTCTCATACAAGGCCAAATATTGCCTTTGCAATAAGTCGGGAAGTCAATTCATGCATTCTCCTACCAAAAAATGCATAGAGGCAGTTAATAGAATTTTGAAATACTTAAAGGGGACTCCAAGCCAAGGTCTTTAAAAAAAAAAAAAAAAAAAAACCTGGAGAAAGGAGCGTGGAAGCATATGCCGATACTGACTGGGCAGATGCTACCTATAATAGAAGATCAACTTTTGGATATTGTATGTTTGTTTAGGGAAATTAGTTACTTAAAGAAGCAAGAAGCAATCAGTTGTTGCAAGAAGTAGTGTCGAAACTGAGTTAAGATCAGTAGCACATGGGAGCTGCAATTAACATCTTTCACAATCTGGTTCATCACGATAGAACTAAACATGTTGAGGTCTACAAACATTTTATTAAGGAAAAGATCGAGGATGGTACAATCAACATGACTTACGTACCCACTTCAGAACGAGCAACTAATGTGCTCCCTAAAGGACTTTCAAGACCACTGTTCAAGAAACTAGTAGACAAGTTGGGCATGTTTAATTTGTACAGCCTAACTTGAGGGGGAGTGTTAGCGGGTCTTTATTATCTTTTTCTGATTAAGTTAGGCCTTTAATTTAATTTGTTAGAGAATAAAGTACTTTCCTATTCTTTTGGGAAGTTTGTCAGTCTCTCTTATCTGTCAAGTTATTAGAATAAAAGGGCAGATATACGAGTTTGTATTTTTGAGAGATTTTCAAATTAATTAAAAAAAAGAAGTGCTTGAGATCGTTTTTCTCCTCTTATTTGTTTTCATACGTATACATATATGTGTATATATATGCTTGGTTACACAAATATTGGGTTCGGATGCAAACCCAGAAGCGAAACCCATTAAAATGGAAAAACACAAAGGAACAATAGCAAAGCACAAAAACCAAAATTCAACTCCAACTTTTAGGACAGAAAACAGAGGGCTTGTATGGCTCTTGCAAAACCAATATAACAGGATGGAATTAGCAATAAAATTATGACGGAAAAAACTCGATAGGGTAATATCTAAGAACTGAAAATTTCAGAATTTTAGGGTGTTTCTTTTTTTTTTTTTTTTTTGTAAAATCAGAATGACAAAAGAGATTTCATAATTAGGTTTAGAATCGAAATCAACAACGAAACACATAGTCAATAGGGAAATTTTAGATTAAGGTAAATAAATAGAGAAAGCCCTACCTGAAAATTTCAAGAACTCTAAAATGTTCCTCGCTCCCAAAAATTTCGCAGCAGAAATTGGCCCTCTACTCAGTGGAATGCTCGGTGGTGAAGCCAATGAAAGAAAGCTCTATGAGAGAGAGAGAGAGAGAGAGAGAGAGACTGTGTGTTACGTTGTCGGCCAGAGAAAGAAGAAAGAGGAAAAAGGTTAAAGAGGAGGGAAAGAGGCAGGAGATTCATATATCGGGTAGGGAAGCGAAATTTTGTAGGCCATAAGATAATTTTCAAAAGTTAAAGGGCTTAAAATACAATCATAACAAAGGTGGATGCTGTTAATAAGATAATATAAAAGATTTTTTTTTTTTTCCCTCTCCGTACTTTAGAATTAAGGGGATATTTGATAAGCATATTACATTAACGTTATATTTAAATATGATATATTAAATACAATTTATATTTAGATAGAACATATTTGTATTATATTTAAGTGTAATATGTGTTTAAATGAAAAGTATTTGAATTGTATTTAAATAATAAATATGTGATGTGATGAGTAAAAATAGAAAGAAAAATAGGGGACAAAAAGAGAGTATATAATATGATTAGTAAAAATATAAAATAATAAAATAATAAATAGTGATTGTATTAAATTTAAAACATAGTATGATTGGTATTTAAATGTAATACGTTTACATTTGGATAAATATTACATTATATTTAAACGTAATATAAATATAATGCGGTAAATAAACGAGACATAACTTTTAGAACCAGTTTGGAGACCATATTTTGGTCTCTAAAATAACTTTTTTGATTTTTTTTTTCATTTCAACATCATTTTTTATTATTTATATTTTCAAAATATTAGAGTAAATTTCAAAATTTAAAAATCTATAACTTTGTATATACAAGTCCAAATGAAATATTTGTTTTTTTAAATTACATTGAATTTCGACAAGAACAAAATAATATTCATATTAATAATTTTTCTAAACAAATTTTTAAGACTTTATATTTTTTACATTCTAAATAATTTGTTTTCCAAACATATTTTTAAAAATTACTTTTTTTAATTAAAAAAAAACTCCAAAACTCTTTCTAAACGAACCCCTAATCTTGCCCTCCTAATTTTCAAAACTATTCAAAATATCCCATTATAATCACAAATTAGTTCAAAGACCCCATTCATCCACTTCCATCTATTAGCTTAACTGATTTGTTGTCTTGTTATTTAGATGTTTAATTAGTCAATATGTATGTTTTAATAATTTTTCATATTAAAACAAAATGCAAATTACAAGAATATAAATAATACTTAATTTTACCTTTTTCTTTTGATGGGTAATTTGCGTATTTTATTTTTAAAATTAAGTATTGATTGAGGAAGAATAGGAATTTATATATTAATCGTAATTTGATAATAGAAAATGTAATTTCAAAACACATGATATGATTTCTGAATAAAGTAATATATAAAATTAAATATGTATATAATCCTTAGAAAAAGTAACATGTCAAGACTTAATATATTGTTAGTTAGCTGTTTAATTAGTCAAAATGTATGTTTATATAATTTTTCATATTAAAAAAAATGTAGATTACAAAAATATAAATAATACTTAATTTTACCTTTTTCTTTTGATGGGTAATTTGCGTATTTTATTGTTAAAATTAAGTATTGATCGAGGAAGAATAAGAATTTATATATTAATCATAATTTGATAATAGAAAATGTAAATTCAAAACATATGATATGATTTTTGAATAAAGTAAAATATAAGATTAAATATTTATATAGCCCTTAGAAAAAGTAACATGTCAAGACTTAATATATTATTAGTTAGCTGTTTAATTAGTCAATATGTATGTTTATATAATTTTTAGTATTAAAACAAAATGTAGATTACAAAAATATAAATGATACTTAAATTTACCCTTTTCTTTTGATGGGTAATTTGTGTATTTTATTGTAAAAATTAAGTGTTAATTGAGAAAGGGTATGAATTTATATATTAAACGTAATTTGATAATAGAAAATATAAGTTCAAAATACATAATATAATTTTTTAATAAAGCAAAAATATAGGATTAAATACATAAATAACCCTTAAAAAAAGTAACCCAAGCTTGCATGGACAAAGGTTTGAAAGTTGAAACCCAACCATTTTGGATGGAAAACAAGCTCACTACCATCAATCAACGTAACTTTTGCTTCTCGTTTATGCAAAATATATTTTATTTAGGTTCAATCTTTTTTAAAAACCGACATCTAAACAATCTCACGTTACTATTTTATAAAGCTTTATCTCATACATGCGTATATATGAGAACTGGAATACCTTGCGTTTAATTTTAGTAACTTTCAATAAGCTTATCTAAATAAGCTTCTTTAAGTTGGGTTTAGGAAATTTTGTTTAAGTGAATTTAACCATGTTAATTCAAATCTTATTTGGACACATTTAAGACTCCTTTAATATAATGTGTTATACAAACACAATCCTATTTTTAAACGAGACCCATTATCACTCATCTCCTATCATCCTGGACAACCTCCCATCAAAAGTTCCCGCTCAAAATGGGAGTGTTCAATTTTGGTTTGGGTTTCTTTCTTCTTGATTTATTTTCGAATGTATAAAGGCAGAATTGTCAAAGGAGTCGTGGTGGCTTGTTTTTTAAATAAGGTTTAACTCTACAACTTACGCAAATATTTATAAACATACAATGAGGATATGCATGGATAATTTTTGGTAATTAAGAAAATGATATTTGATCAGGTAGCATATATACTTAGCCACTGGTACTCTGTCAAAATATATACAAAATAATAATAATAATAAGAGAGAGAGAGAGAAAAAGTTGTGGAGTTATGTACAGGATTTATCAACTATTTTGCCCAAATTTTTCCGGATTAAATAAATTGACCTAGCAACTTTAATGCCACCTTTATGCAAAAAAAAAAAAAAAAATTGTGACAAATATTACATATATAATTACATATAATTCTTGAGACTTATAATAAGGATGTTACCGAGTGTTAATGACTACGTACTACATACATACAAGAACAGCAAAGAAAAAATCTCCAAAATTTACATGACGATAATCTGGTACACCTCCGATCAAAGAGAAAATAAAAGTGGACCGGCTATCCTCCTGTACAAACACAATCCTATTTACGTAAAGCATTATATTTATATTATATTTAAATATAATATATTAAATATAATTCAAGTTTAAATAAAAAGTATTTATATTATATTTAAATATATTACGTGTTTAAATGAAAAATATTTAAATTATATTTAAATAATGAATATGTGATGTGATAAGTAAAAGTAAAAAAAATAATTAAATAATGAAAAGTATTTGAATATTTAAATAACAAATATGTGATGTGCTGAGTAAAAGTAGAAAGAAAAAAAAAAGAGAGAAAAAAAGTATATAATGTGAGTAGTAAAAATATTAAAAAAGTAAAATAATAAATAGTGATTGTATTAAATTTAAAATATGATATGATTGATATATAAATGTAATACTTTTACATTTAAATGAAAATTACATTGTATTTGAACGTAATGCAAATGCAATACGATAAACAAACGAAACATAACTTTTAGAGTCAGTTTGAAGACCATATTTTGGTTCCCAAAATAACTTTTTTGGTTTTTTTTTTTTCATTTCAACATCATTTTTTATTATTCATATCTCCAAAATATTACAGTAAATATCAAACATTTAGAATTTATAACTTTGCGTATGCAAATCCAAATGAGATTTTTTTTAAATTGCATTGAATTTCAAAAATAACGAAATAAAGTATATATTGATAATTATTCTAAACAAATTTTTAAGAATTTATATTTTTTCACTCCAAACAGCTTTTTTTCCTCAAATTCATTTATAAAAATTATTTTTTAACAAAAAAAAAAACTCCAAAACTCTTTCCAAACGAACCCCTAATCTTACCCTCCCAATTTTCAAAACTATTCAAAATATCTCATTATAATCACAAAATAGTTCAAATACCCCATTTCATGCACTTCCATCTATTAGCTTAACTGATTTGTTGTATTTGTTGCTATGATATCAATTTGAAAGCTATTTGATTCTCTGGACAATTTGCCTCCCAAACTATTGATTTTTATCAACTTTACCCTTTATTTTTAGAATGTGGTCATCACTTTGTCCCAATAACATAAAAATTGTTCAAAATAGTCATACCATCTAAATTTTGTTAATATATCAAACTTGTTGACATGACAGGTCAAAATTGAGTTGATAAAGGGTAATTTGACAAAATTGGCTTAAGTTCAAAATTTGTCTTATAATATATAGCAAGGACAGGGGAAAAAAAATCTCTATCACATGCCTCCCTCACCCCTAAATACCTACACTATTAAGGGCAAGTATCCGCAAGTAAAGGCGGACCTGGAAACTTATTTTAATAAGGACATATACCAAGGTTTATTTTTTCAAAGAAAAAAATAAATTTTGATGGGGTTATATAAAAATTTTTAATTTTAATGACTTTATGTGAAAATTTGTAATTTTAATAAGAGATGAAAAGGAAAAAATCAAAAATATTTTTATAGAATTAATTTTCATATGGTTATGTAAAAATTTTTAATTTTAAATGAATATAAAATAAGAATCATATGAGAATTTTTTATTATTAATAAGAGTAAAATATAAAAGTTACAAAATTTTTAGGATAAAAATATAAAAACAAAAAATTTAAGTGAGCTCGCCCAGCTCCGCCCCTGCCCGAAAGTGCTCATATCTGCAGAATAGTGTCGTCCCGAATAAATCCAAGTTTCAAATCTATCCAGCTGAAAAGAAGGGTTTTGCATTCAATGCTGCAAAATGCCACGGTATTCCAGCAAAGACCGAAATGCTCCTTGAAGCAAGCTTTTTCAAACATGATTTGAAGTAAATTGATTGGATAAGCTCCTATGACGTGATGAGGGTGTCTGATATCAAATTTTAAGAGCCATCAGACACTATATAATAACGATGTTTTTTATAGGACTAATTTATGAAAATTAAAAATTCAAACATTAATTTTCTAGTTTATAAAAGTTTAATAACAGAAGCGTTTGTGAGATCCCAATAATACATCCTTCAGTTGATATCAAACCAATCATATATCATACTTTGAACATTTATAGATCTTACTAACATTGTATACTAATTCATGAATGCTTAGGCTAGTTTTAAAAAATGTAGAAAAGAATAAAATATGCTACAATGAAAGTACTTCTTTGCCTCTGTGTTTGTTTCCCTTATGCTTTTTCTACTTCAATTATTAAAAATTTAAAAGAACACAAAGAACATTTCATGTCTCAAAAATAAACTTAAGGTACTTTATATGATTTGTTTTTTTTTTTTTTTTAAACTGTAAGGTTATATTTAACACGTCGTATTAGCTAGGATTACAATATATGAATTAGACTTGAGAGGATTATATTCTTTCTTTTGTTTGAAAGTTGTTCAGATTACTATCATTTGCTTTATTGTTATTCTTATTAGTATTTTTGCTGATAAACATCTTTATTC
The DNA here is from genome assembly GCA_035233585.1 of Antiaris toxicaria. Lineage (NCBI taxonomy): Eukaryota > Viridiplantae > Streptophyta > Magnoliopsida > Rosales > Moraceae > Antiaris > Antiaris toxicaria. The sequence continues at coordinate 27,504,135 of CP141160.1, forward strand.
AAAAAAGAAAGAGAAATATGGTAGCCATTTCGAGGGGCACATCCTCAAGTCCAACAGAAGCAGATGGGAAAGCCAACCTTGCCCAATTAGCAAGGGCCTCAGCTACCAATTAAATTAGCAGAACGAGAAACAAAAGGGAAAGATAAAGCTTGAGCAACCATTAACCACGTTAACAACTTCAACAAAAAGATCCGAGATATCAACCAACTTACGCAGAGGAGGCGAAAGGGATTTGTCGTTAATTGCATTTGCATCCACAGAGGACTTTTGAGTCACTTCTAATATATCTCCACACCCGACCAGCACCATCCAAAATCGAGACAACCTGACCATGGTCCGTCCACCTTAACATAATATATATATATATATATACACACACGAATATGTATATGTATATATATGTAGCAACAATCGAAAGAGCCGCCCAAAACTGATGCGTCTGGATTGACGCTGATTTTGTTAAGAGGAGGGTGATGCCAAACAAAAGAAGTTTCCTCCAAATCTGGAAAGCCAACAGTTCCATCACACGACCTACCCTGGGAATTATACTCTTGGAATTAATATTCAAGAATTTTTTTTTTTTTTTGAAAGCCTACGCTACGAAGTTTGACCAGATATCATTCCGCAACTTCCAAATTAATTCACATGCACAAACAGCAATACACACACACACACACACACATAAACACACAATACTTTCACAGCCACCCCTGCTCCTCAGTTTAAAAATTCATTTAAGAAAGTCATTACGACTAGGAGGATCCTGGAGTAGCTTGAAGCCGGAGGGCCTAAGGACTAGTATACCAGATAACTCTATATATATCATTTGTTTGAAATAAATAATGGATATAATTTTTCAAAGCCTTTGAATTTACAATGTAATTAAGTTTTTATCTACTTATAGTAAAGGGTCGTTTAGATTGAATTTCTTGCTAATGAGTGAATAGTCAGTTTTAATATTGTCACCTTGAGTATTTCTTTTTTTCTTTTTTAGTTTTTGTGCAATACTATTATTATTATTATTATTATTATTTTACGTAAGGTCCTTATTTTTTAAACAAAAGGATCCTTCATAAAGTTGAAGAACGCAATACGGCAAAATAGAGTACACCCGATATAGGTTGTGATTGTTTGGGCGTCTTTGCCACATTTGGTTAAAGTAGTCCAACAAGCTTTTGACTTGTGTTTGTAACGTGCCTATCATCCTTGATGCGGAAAAAGTCCCAGATATAATAAAGTAAGTTCTTATTTATTTATTTATTTATTAACAGGCTTGATTTACCTAATTGTCCCTAGTATTTTTGAGAAATTAAGGGGGCATTTGGAGAAAGTATTCAATTTTAATTTTACTCAAATACAATACAATTTTACACCAAACACAAATTTTACAACAGTGTTACGAAAATAATTACTATTCAAAACATTTTTAAAACAATCACATCAACTTTTCAATTCCACTGTTTATCTCTACTTTTACCAATCACATCAACTTTTCAATTCTAAAATACTTTTAATCCAAACACACATTTCATTCAAATACAAAACAAATACTTTTCAACCAAATACAACATTCAAAAAATAAATTTCATTTAAATACAATCAAAATACAATACGTTTACCAAACGTCCCCCTAAATCCCATGAGAAAATGTAAGAATATTGAATTAATGGACGATTTAGGCAAAGAGAAAAAAACCATCGACCTTTTATGCCATTGAGACGAGTTTCTCAGTGCTTACCACAACATGTTTTAGAATTTAAGAGCTTCTCCAAAATCTCTTTCTCCCTCTTTTCCTTTTTTAGTAAAAACAACATCATTTCACTAATCCCTTCATCTCTCTTCTTCATTTCCTTTTTCTCTCCTAACAAACACACTCTTAATAAAAGATATTATGAGGTCTATTCATGACACGTAATGCACATATGGGCAAACGCAGAGAGAGTAGAAAGATATAGTAATTCATATAACCTTTCGGAAAAAAAAAAAAAAAGAATAAGTAAATTCTATTGTATAAATAGCAGTATTATTTAGTTTCAAATCGAATCGTTCACCATTTGGATTTAATTTTTTCCATTTGTAAATGTGTTATTACTAAGTTTTGAAGTTTAAGTAGAAAAATCACCTTCAACATTTGACAGGAAAATCACTCCACAGTATAGTGCTATTTTTATATTAAATTTAACAATTACTGTAATTTAACATTAAATTTGACACTAAGCAAAATATGAATTAAATTTTGACCTTTTACTGTTATTGACCGGATGTATCGACATTTTTATTTAATAAACACAACATCATCAAAAAGCAAGAGTAACATTTTACATTGGGTCATAACATATATTGACATACTACACCTGTTATTTTAATACTTCTTCTCTTAATAATACTAATATTAATTAGCATTTATATTAGCGATAGATTCAAACATTTGCTCCTATTCTCGAGTGCATTAGTGTCATTAACGAACTCAAACATACTAATTTTTATTAATTCGGGTATTTTGATTGTTTTATAATTATGTTTTCAGTGAAATATGATGGATGAACCTAGTTGCATATAAAATCACTAGGTGTCTAATATTGCAGGACATATTGATTATTCGTTGAATATCAAATATGGAAACATCCTAAAAGGAAAAAGTGAAAGTGCATCAGTTACGCTATCTATTGGTGGTACAATAATCACCTGTTTTATTCTTTAAAACAAAAAAACAAAAAAGTACCGCCTGGTATTTAACGCTATCTTCTTGACATGTTGAATACAACTTGTTTAAAAAAACTATGTTCTAGATTTTAGTTTAAAATTTAATAAATAACGAACACTTGCTCACTTTCAGAAATTCTACTTACTATTAATATCTAAAAACACCGATCACCATCCTTGGCAAATATAAAATTGTAAAGATTAGACAAGAGGAGAATTAATCTTTTATTCAGAACTTGTTAAAAAGTTCAAAAATGTCCTGGTCATAATTAAGAATAATTACAACATATTGAATAAAACGCTATTATTATTAAATAGCACCTTCCGACTCCGGTACTAGAAAATCTGATTGTGGTCATGTGTTGTATAAACCCATACAGTTTCCAGGTTAATGCTCACCATGATGCGAAAAGTGCACTTATATTATAGATCAATGTAGTATAAATCCGACACACCGAGATCAAATAATTAAACTTAATTAGTAGCTGAGGTAATTGGATCCTTAAAAGGTGTTCATTAATGAATTTTGAATAACATGAGAAGCAGCATAGCAATTTGCAACCGTGGAGAAAAAGGCAATTACAGTTAGCAGCTCATTGGTGGTTTAAGGATCAAATTAACAGCATATATATATATATGTTGCAGAATATGCAGATGCAAAACAGACATATAAGAGAGACAGTGATATTTATATATCTTTTGTATTGGATTCGATGCTAATGCGCGTGTGTGATATCATATCACATACATGCTTCCTCTTTGGATTTCTACCCCTTTTAAGGTTTTGAGCAAATCTGCAGCCTGCTCACTACTAGAAATATTAATGATCACTAGTGTGTGTTTTAATGCATATATATATGTATATATATATCGCCAAAATCAATTTCGCAACTGATGAATTCGGCCGTGCTGGTCCTCAGTCCTTAACTATAGCTATTTGTACATAGACAGATACATAGCCTTTTATATTAAATATATATTAAAACCAACTCTCACAGCCACTTACTCAACCTAAAACTCTATTATTATATCCTATTTCTGTATTTTAGTCTTGTAAGCTACCTAGAGATCAGTTGTAGATCCAGTACTCTCTCTCTCTCTCTCTCTCTAGATACACACACATATATGGTTATAGGGCCCCTCCAGCAGCCCTGTGTGGCCGAGTAGTCCTGTCACTCAGCAACCTATGAATGCCAGTCCTTGCACGTGTGCCTATCATTCTTCTAATTTAATACATAAGACTCCTTGCCATTGCCAGCCCCCCCTCTACAGTCCTAACATCTGATCATTTCTGGTTGGTTCTATTGACTTATGATAACTGTAGCTAGGCCTAGGATCTAGCTGTTATACATGCAAAGATATTATGAAGCATCAGCACAAGTTTATGTTAGATTATGCAATTATCAAATTCACCTTATTCTTCTCACCTTTAAAAATAGATTGAGATAAAGAGAAGAGATTGAGACACAGAAATATGCGTGTATGTATATATATATACATGTATATAGAGAGAGAGAGAGAGAGTAGGAGATAAAGTTACTGATACAGTTAATATTGTTGCTTGTCCTGTTGCAGTTGTTCGTGAGTAGCTCATAATTAAATAGATTATATGGGTGTGATCGATATGTAATTATATTGACCTCTAAGAGTTGCCTTTCGTGAGTTTGAAGCTATCATGTATGTAAATATGTAAATGAGCATCATATCGCATATAATATCTCCACGGAAAGAAGGGAAAAAAAAAAAGGTTGCTATTTATTATGGAAAGAAACTTTGGCAAGAAAAAATGATTATTGCAAAATGGTAGCTTGTATTGGTGTGATTTTGAATAATGGGACTGACTCTACCTTTGCCCTTCATCTCCTCACCACAAGTGTCTCTCATTTGTATATACATATATACATTCAAATATGTAGTCTTAGTTGTAGGGAAGTGATAAAGAGTTAGGTCGGTGGCAGCAGGCCGTCCCAGAGCAGAAGACCCCTCCTCTCATTTTTATTGTTTATTGACCACTGACCTACCAACTTTACTATATTTATAGAGTTGCCCCACTAGCTAGCTGGACTTGCACTTTATTCACGCTCCCAAACTTGCTGAAATTTCCAAGCCCTAGCCGTACATGTACAAAGGAATAAAGAGTAAAGACCACGAAACAACATTTTATATATATATATATATATTTGGGATGTCCATGCTTCCCATTTTCAGCTGTTGGATGAGGTTTAAAAACAATTTTATCCTTTGAAATTCTAATGTTTTCTATCAGGTTGCATGGCAGTTAATTAATGTACATATATATTTTTCAAGAGCTCACACTGTTGTTTAATTCGGAGTTTGTTTGTTATTATTTTCTTTCCCCTTCTTTCCTTACCCAATGATACTCCGTTTGAGGCCTATATACATACGGATCATATGGATAAGGCATTAAGTTATATTATATTTAAATATAATGCTTCAAGTGCGACATGTATTTTAATAAAAAAATATTTATATTAAATTTAAATATAATATCTATTTTAATAAAAAAATATTTAAATTGTATTATATATAATGTGATTATAAAAGAAAAAAAAAATATACGATATTATTATAAAAAAATAAAAAATAAATAATAATTATATTAAAATTAATATTTAAATATAATATTTTTATTGATAATTATGGTAATTTAAATATAATATTTTTTCTAAATAACCGTCTATTTTTTCTCTGTCGGTAGGCTAAAGGACACAGTACGTACAATAGGCCTACGGTACCAGGGTCACTGGTGCGTTGATTGGCCAATGTGGTAACCACGTTCATCTCTCTAGATTTTCAGACGTATCTTCTGTAAGAATCATGTCGCAGGATTTAAAAAATGCAAAATAAAAATCCCATATCGAAAGTGGTACTGCACAGGTGTATTATATGCAGTTAAGTATTAAATTCTAATAGTGAGGTTTTTTTTTTTTTTGGGTGCTGGTTAAACTTGGATTTTTATTACTGTATACCTGTAAAAAAAATAATTACTACATCACGAATAAATATTATGGGAGAAATAAAGCTGGAAATTTGAGACTTCATTATCGACTTACGAGGTTTTATTTTGTGAATATTTTAACTCTGTTTAATTTTGAGAAAAAATTGAAATTTGTAGACTAGTGTTAATTGAAGATGAGTAAACTTTGAGTAATAACAAGTAAATTATGTAGCTTTTTTCTTTTTGGCTAAATAAATAAATAAATAAAATAAAATTGCAAATTTTCTTTGTTGAGCTCGTGGGTGGGGCTCTAGGCCTCTATCCCATTTGTAAGGGCTCAGAACGGACATTTGGTGCTCTTTGTAAAGGTACTTGCATTATTTCCTTACTTCCCAACTCATCTGCTGCCCCAAATAAAGATACAAAAAATTAATAATTGTTTTCTGTATCCCCACGGGAGGCAAAGAGAAAATAAATAAAAACATAGAAGCAAAGATCAAAAATAAAAATAAAAAAAAACAATGCTATAATTTCATAAAAGTCACTTATGACTCCGAACTGAAAATGCTACTATTGTACAATGAACTAGTCGGTTTCCTGATCGATCGAGAGGGGGGTGGGCTTGTCCATCCACAATGAAAAACACACTATGGAGTTGTCATGGCCCCTTCCCCTCCGTCATGATCTGTAATCACAAGAGCTCCTAGAGCTCGAAGAATGGGCTGATAGAATTTTCGAGTTTTTTTAATTTTATTTTATTTTAAAATTTCTTACTTATTATCTCATAAATTCTAATGTATCATAATTATCAAATATCGTTATATTTTTATCGAAAATATTTTAAGATTTAAACGATTCGCAAATCGAGTTTAAAATTAAATGAAAATTTTCGTTAAAATTAATTAATTTAATTATAATTTTTATTAAATTTTTTTAAAAAATAAAAATAAAACTAAAATTTTAGATTTAAATTAATAAAATAAATAAGGTCTTATTTTATAATTTATAAATAAATATTTATAATAAATATTACTTTTAAATTCTCACAACAGTCTTGATTTGATATGTCTGTCTCTTTTACGAGAAGCTGTATTTTTGTGGAATTGTAAAATTGATCAATTAAAAATAAAGAAAAAAAAAAAAAAAAGAAGTTATGGAAGATAGAAAATGGGCGGTCTATGCAGTAGCATTATTGGGGGGGTTGGTGCAGATATCGAGGTAAAATAATCAATGACCTAAGAGAGACAGGGGAAAGGTGTGTACGACCCAACCCCCATAAAGACAATTTGTGGCATCAACAATTCACATGTACACCCCCCCCGTAGGAGCCCCTAGACTGGTTCCAGGCCTAAGCCTATTTTATTTTTCTTTTTCTTTTTCTTTTTTTATTAAAATACATTTTGAAGGGTTTGCAAAAAATTAAAAAAAGAAAAGGGAGAAGAAAATGGAAACAAAAAGCCAAAAAAGATTAGGTAATAATATGCAGGTGCTAAGAAAAGGAGTAGGTAGGCTTATGTAAGCTTAAGTGGCCGTTATTAACGTATTAACATTACTTGTCTGCACATCAGGCCATCACTAACATCCAGATTACACACGCTTTTTTTCTCTGATGATCACCAAAATAACATTAATAATGAGGGGGAAAAAAAAGAAGAAGAAGACTTTCAACCCCAGGCGATGGATATGCGGGGCAACAATAACGCGCGTGCAACGCCGACGCAGTTTTAATTGCGCACACATTTTTCCCTGCCCCTCCTACAAAAAGCCCATTTCAAGAGACATGCCAAAATATGTTGGGACCAAATGTTCATGTTCCCAAAATATCTTGGTTGTATGGTCGTCATAATAATTTTTTTTTAATTGGTCATCCACCTGTGAATATTGAAATCGTTAGATGTCCATTGCATTTCATTAAATTATTATGTTTTTAACAACATCATATAGTTATTATTTATTGTAATGGTGTAGAAACATCCAGATAATAATATCATATCTATGACGAGCTAATTTTTTTTTTTAAATTTAAAATTATATTGGTGAGTATTGTTGTTTTTATTCGTTACATTAACTTTTCAACGGTTTCCTTTATATCTGAGAATATTTCAACATATTGTATTATAAATTTTTTATATGTACATTCATAAATTAAAATATTAAAAAATTAATACAACAACTAAAATAATCTATCATAAAGTAAAAATACAATTCATATTATAACTTTTACTAAATTAAGAAAAAAAAAAAAAACAAAAAGTTGAGATTGTTTCAAGTACGTGAATTATTAAAGAACATGTCGATCGGCAGTAATTTAAAATTGGACCACTCAACCTTCTGATTAAAGTGTCTTATTGGTTAATGTAGTTAATGATAACAAGGACAAGCTCCTTCCTCACAAAAAAAAAAAAAAACAAAAAAACAAAAGAAGTACAAGCTCCCACTTTACTTAGTTCAATTTCATAAGAACTTACATTTTTTCGTGATTGTTCTATGTCGTGGCAGGTTGTTTAGGTTTTTCTCAATATCCCCCACACTACTATGGCTCTACAAGTGTGTGCGTGTGTGTGTGTGTTTTAACTTTCAATAAAATGTTTATATGCAACAGTTCTGAATTAGTGATAATTACCACAACATTCTTTCTTGTTGTAGAGACATTGAATTACCGGGAGAATTCAGCCAACAAACTTATCTGGTCAGGGCGTTAGCTTGGTCAATGGCGCCGAACACATTCCCAACACAACGAGCGTATCAAACTAGGCTCTTGTCTAGTGTAAGGGTTTTGATTGCAAAATTTCAGTTTGGATTATGATTTAAATTGAGTTGTATGTTTAGCATACGTTTGAATTACTGGAGTTAAAAGTAAAAAATTTTAAAATATATTGGGAAAAAAATATATCAATATGAATGTTGTTTTATCCGTTTTAAAATTCTATATAATTAAAAGAAATCATCTCATTTAGACTTATATACAAAGTTATGACTTTCAAGTTGTATACAAAATTTGAGTTTTCAAGTTGTAATCTAAACTATTGAATATTGAAATTTGATGACTTTAAAAAAAAGAAAAGGATAAAAACTAAGCTGTGATTTTTTTTGTTTGGATTGTGGATCCAAACACTTAATAAATTTTCTGATTTAGGTTTATTTTTTATGGAAGAAGTTTTTCCTACCATCACAAATGTAATTATCTTTAATTTATTGGTGATACTAGCAGATCTTTTAAAAGATTAAAAAATCGTACATTCAAATATTTTGATTGTTTTCTTTCTATATATGTCAATGCCTAACATATATGTATGTTATATATTTAAAAATAGTCTACGTTTGTCGTCGGAATATTCTCACAGTAATCGATTATGTGAAGTCTTTATTATTATTATTTTTTCCGATACAAGGGAGAGACACATAGACGCTATCAATGCTTGGTGGATGGCATCTGATAAAATATTACATTTTGCGAGTAAAATACATGTATTGCTACATTGTGAAGGAACGGGGCTGTCAAACATTACAAGACTCCTTTTTGTTTTTTTTCTTTTTTACCGCTTCACATGTACAACTGTTATTTTGTCATGTATTTGGAATCATTAAGTATTCAAATAATAAATAAATATGCAATATCTATGTCGGAGAGTTTATTGGTGAATTATTAACTATTCATGAGCTAGTCCAAGAGAGGACAAAAGAGAGAGAGGGAGAGAGTTTGGAACTTGTAAGGGAAAATAAACTCAAGGGAAAGTCCAGAATGAGCGCAATAGTGAAATGCATGCGCATACGAATGAATGGCCTTTATTACAAATAATTAAATCACTATAATCAGGTTGATTATGAAATAACGAAGTACACTAATATTGATTGATCAATATTGTCAGGTGTTTATTGTAAAATAAGTGTACTAAATGGACAAAAGTCAGAAAGGGAATAAGGATTAGGTAACTGTGATATAACTGTAGAGAGGCTACACAAATGTCATCCCTATATCTGAAAAAAACCTGACTTTTTTTTTTTTTCTTTTCATGCCTCTCTTTCTCCACTCTATAGAGTGGAGTCTCAAGAACCAAGATATAATATGCTCACACACGCACGCATATATCTCTGCAAAATCAACTTTTGCATTTACTACGACACACCTTCCCCACTTTTCCAATCCCTCCTTTCGAGTTTTGATCTTCTCTTATTTTTTTCCTTCCATTTGAAAAAAAAATATAAAAAAAAACTGATTTTACCAGTTTTGGAAGCCTTTGCTGTGTGCTTGGTCAGTAGGCCCCCACATTATTAACCCCAAAAAAAAAAAAAAAAAAACTTGTCCTCTGTCTATATGTCTCAAACAATAATAATATTATTACATTTTTTAGAATAATATATGGTCTCTACTCTAGTAAATGTTCGTTTTCAGTGCTTACTCCAACTTCCTATATATTTGAGCATAACCCCACTTCCCTTTTCTTTCTTAAAGCCCTTTTCATTTCAGCTCTCTTTGGTTCCACTTCCTTGCAAGCTAGCTTTCCTTTGAGAAAAGAAAAGAAAAGAAAAGAAAGAAAAGAAAAGAAAAGACAAGATGTTGGCAATAGAAGAGGTTTTGAAAGAGCTGAGTGGAGAAGACATAAACGAGCAGGGATTGCCACCGGGATTCAGGTTTCACCCAACAGACGAGGAGCTTATTACCTTTTATTTGGCTTCCAAGGTTTTCAATGGATCTTTCTCTGGTGTCGACATTGCTGAAGTTGACCTTAACAGATGCGAACCTTGGGAGCTCCCAGGTTTTTATTATTATTTTAATTAACTCCATTTATTTGCCCTTACATGCTTAATTACGTATATATGTACACATATATATATACGCACACAAGGCTATTCTTTTATGATGGCTTTCTTTTGTGCTTGTCATGCACAACTCCATTTCAAAGGTATCTTAGGATTCTCCTCCTCCTCCTCCTCGTCATCGTCGTCGTCGTCTTCTTGTTCTTGTTCTTCTTCTTCTTGTTTTAAGTAATAATAATAATTTGAAAAATGAGATATGAGGAGCTAATTAGTTCTGTTCATGTCTGAAAATAGAGCAAGCTAGCACTCATTTTTCATGTGCTTATTTTTCCCTCCCTTTTTCGTTTGATAATGTACTTGTTCATGTTAAAATAGTGTCACAAATAGCACTCCAAAAGCCAACTTAAAAAAATTTTATTTTTGGTAAATATATATATACTGTTGATACGTTTGTTGGTCATCTCATTTTGTCATTATGCTATAAAGGATACATACTCAGCTTGTGTAAAGACGTATATAATATGGTATTAATGAAGCTAGTGGTTCATGAAATAATTTGATTTTGTTTTAGTTGCTCGAATCATAAACTAATTTGATAAGTTATAAATATGTATTCCCAAATCTAAGGGCGAACTTTTAGACTTTTGAAGAAGAGTACTTATGAGGACCACTAGTAGGCTAGAAAAACTTTGCCCTGTTGGGATTAATGTATAGTTGCTAGATTCTCTCAGTTGAGTATACTTGTAGTCATAAATATGTCCTTGTCAACATCTTTTCTTTATATATTTATTTATTTTTAAAAATTTTATACATAATAGTTTGAGTATAAACCGCGCATTCCCCTTAATATATATATATAGGAGTTATTAATGTTGTTTGATGTGGCATGACACCTGGTTTTGTAATTTGGTTAGTTTTGATTAATGAAACCCGTGCACGCACAATATTGATAATAAAAAAAAATGAATAAAAATTTATGGATCCGTCAAATGCACACGCAGACATAGCGAAGATGGGAGAGAGAGAGTGGTACTTCTTCAGCCTAAGGGACAGGAAGTACCCAACGGGGTTGAGGACGAACAGAGCCACGGGAGCTGGGTATTGGAAGGCGACGGGGAAAGATAGAGAGGTGTTCAGTGCTTCAAGTGGAGCCTTACTCGGCATGAAGAAGACTCTTGTGTTCTACAAAGGCAGAGCCCCACGGGGTGAGAAGACCAAGTGGGTCATGCATGAATACCGCCTTGATGGTGACTTCTCCTGCCGTCACACGTGCAAGGTAACCCCCCCACCCCCTTCTCCTTCTCTCACTCTCACTCTCACTCTCACTCTCACTCTCACTCTCGCACGTGCGACGTGAGAACCAAGCTATCTTTACTTTTCCTTCCTTCTTCTTTTTGTCGCTTTCTGGGTTGACTTATTATCTCGCCCATCCCATGACAGCGTGTCATGTGTGTGCTTGTGTCCGTGTCTGTGTATGCTTTGCCGACTAGACCATTTTCACTCTGAATATTTGATTATTTGATTATTTTTGTTTGATAACTCTTGGGGAGAGCAGAGAGAGTAGTAGTTTTGATGTGAATCGCGATGGGATTGATTTAACGAGATCATGTCAAATCGGTTTGCATCTGCGTTCTCTCTCTCTCTCTCTCTCTCTCTCAAAAAGAAAAAAGAAAAAAAGAAAACAAAAGAAAACATGTTTACTGAAAAATGTCAAAATTTTAATTTACTTATCGTTATACATGATGTTTACAAATCTAACAAATACGCATGGTATTGGCAGGAGGAATGGGTGATATGCAGAATACATCACAAAAGTGGGGATAAGAAAAGTCCACTATTCCAAGGAAGGCAAAGCAGCTACCTCCTCGAAGCATTGCCTGCGCTGATGGAAACCAACCCAACTCGCACTAATAATGCAAATATTGCTAACAATAATACTAGTACAAAAAACAATACTACTACTAATTCAGTGTTGGAATACCAAACTCAAAGCCACCAAATGCAAGGCCTCCAAAATCCCCCTTTGTTTCTGAACAATCTCCAACAAGAAAATGACCATCTCAAGAGCCTGAATCTGATAATGAACAACAATCTCTTCCCGATAAGTGGCTTAATCCAACCCTCGTTTTCAACCACCACCACCACCACCACCACTACCGGCGCAACATCAGCGTCAGCATCACCATCAGCATTCCAGTCGATGCTGTTCAAGTCTCTCCTCTCACATCAAGATTGCAATTCCAAAGAGCAACAACAACAGCCAACTGTTCCAAAACAGTGCAAGACAGAGGTCAACTTTTCCCATTTCCAACCAATACTGCCTACTAATCTGCCTTTGCCGAACCCATTTCACTATCATCATCAAAATCAAAATCAAAACCCACCACCACCACCGCCACCGCCCTTGCTCTTCGATCATCATCATCAGATGGATGATAATGATGATTATGGTGTCTTGGGGTTTTCATCTGCTTCTGCAGCAGCTGCTCAGCTTCATGACTTGTCCACTTCACTTGCTTTTAACAGGCCTGCCTTTCAGACTATGTTAGATCCTTCTCTTATCAAACTCCCTGGAGGAGAATCCTGGCCTCTCGATGCTTAGACAAATATATAGAGAGAGAGAGAGAGAGAGAGATCTTCTAGCCTTTATTTATTTTTTAACAAGTATTTCTGATTTTCTTGTATAAATATATATATATGTATAAGCTATCAATTAGCTGGTACTTAACGTCTGTAATGTATATGTATCGTACGTGCGTAACTATAGCTATCCACCATATGTTCTAGCGATATTCCTCACCTACTAATGAACTTTTTAAGCTTTTCCAATTCACGGTGAGATGAAACTGATCAGATGCAGACTATTTTGGCAAACTAACGAATATATCGTATATGTATTAGTCGGCACTACTTTTCTCGAGAAATATAATTAATCGGATATCCGAATCTCAAGTCTAGTATCACTATGCTTTGGAAACTTTTTGTAAAGCCAATAGCCAAATGTTTTGGTTAAAGAAAATGAGTTTATATATATATGTACTCTATTATATGTATGCATGTAGAAAGAATGTCACTTACCTTTCACCACAAACAAAAAAGCATCGCTTCATGTCCGTGTATCCTGAATCAGTTTTTTTGGACAACTTTTATGACATTGCCATGGCCCAATGAATGGTGTCCATTAGTAGTTTCGACAGTGGAGCTATAAGACACATGCCAAATTCAAATTGTATGATTGGAATTATATGTGTGTATATATATATATATATACATGAGTTGTTGGTGGACGTAGAATGTTCATAGATGAAGATTGAGTCACGGGTGGGTTAGCTTCCACCTTCCCAACCCTGACATGCATGGTTGAGATATCTGATAAAGGCAAAAGGGGGCAAACCATCGTAGATGGCTAATCATTCATGGCAAACACCTTTACAACCGAGTAACGACAGAAAAAACAGGTACGACGTGGATGGACATGTAAAAAGAAACCAGTGTTTTTGGATTGAGATGGGATTCCCTTCAATCTTTACAATCTCAAGTGTTCATCGAGAACAGAGTTTAGGCAGAGGAGGCAGCAGCAGCAGCAGCAGCAGCATCATCAACCCTATCTCCCCTCCCTCCTCCATTGCCTTTTTTTTATTTTTCATTTTTTATTTTTCCGTAACGCGCTTTCTGCCCCTTTTCACATCATATTTTTAACGTTTCCTTCTTTGTCAACTGTCCACATTTCGAAGCTACCCTGATTCCAAGTAATCAAAAGATCCCAAAACACTTGATGTCCGCTTCCTAATGAGTGTAATAATGTTAAACCTCATCTGCTCCAACACTAAGCATGCTTTGGGCTTGATTGCCTATGACGACCGTATTGCTTGTCTACAACCCCGTTTTCCAAGTTATGGCTCTCCACTACCACGTGAAAAGCTTTTGCTATCTTTTCCTTTTAGCTACTAGGACGTTTCAGTTATCCAAGATAAACCTCAAACTAAATCAGTATTAACTAAACATTAAAAGTTAAAACCCAATTCGATAAACAGTTTCATACGGTCATGATTGTTCAAGCAACAACGCAACAAGCGCAGTCTTGAATTTCAGTGTCATTACAAGTCAGAAAGGCTTTATCTGCAAGTGTTTATCTATCAGCACCAAATTTGAGCAAATTCACTGCGTGCATCCCTCAACCACGCAAAAGGATAACGTTCATTCCCTTTCCTCTTATTCTACTCTCTCTCTCTCTCTCTCGGTAAATGGAGGAAGAATATTGCGCCGAATTTCCCAACTCACACAGTATATATGGCCAACAGCTATATATATATATATATTACTTTCTGAGTTTCAGACTACTTTTACTGTAAAAAGCTGAGAGTATATCACTGTGAAAACGAGAGGAATCTGAGGACAGGGAAGGCAAAGCACTAATGATTGCTATAACCAAAGAAACTCCAGGCGATAAGGAGGTGCATTTCAACGCAGAAATCAGAATCAGCGAGACAATCTCTCTCTCCCTTTTTTTTTTTTTGAGAAAAGTCCATCCACAGATTTCTGATACACATTACAGTACAACGATCAATGGTCCACAAGTTCTATTACATACCAAAAACTGGAAAGACAGCTTAACATCCATAAACAAACAGTCCAGATGCCCCTACAAGCAAAAAAAGATAAAAACTCATGAGATTGGTAAGATACTTGATATGATGCACTTGTATATCAGAGGATAAATAAAGTAGAGATTGGCCCAATTCAAAGAAAAGTAAACAAAGAACCGTGGTGAAAACCAAAGATTTCTTTTGCACATCCCTTAAAAGTTTGGAGAAGCATAAAACATATCAAAATTATGTGCTTAAATTATGTTCCCTACTGCACTATTTACACTCAGTTATCCAAGTATGTTAGCGAACTATAGGCATATATTAGCATACACACACAGACAAGAGAACAAGTGAGCTGTTCAATAAGAATCACTGTTCTAAGATTTATGCGATTCCCATTTCACGCAGAAGCCAAACCGGAGAGCAGAACATTCAGCTGTTGTAAATAAATTGCTAGGTATACGTAAATTGCAGCCCTGACATATATAAATTTAACCAAAGAAAAGGAAAAGCAAAGTCACCATCTTTGAATCGATAATCATAAATCTCACGAGGGTGATGTAAAATAAGTCATGGAACCAACCAAAAATCAAGGAATAAACTTTGTGGGAAAGGTTATAAAGGTACAGATAAGAAGATAAATGTATCTGAATTCAGAAACAGCAAAAAGCAATTAGCCCTAGGGGGTGTTGAATTTCAATCGAGCAAATTTAAAAATAAATAAAAAAAAAAGGGCAAAATGAATGCATTAAAGAGAATTAGGGCCAAATTACCAAAGGGAAGGAAAAGGATAAAGGAGGGAGCTAATTGGTGGTCGAAATGGGGGAGGGGTGGGGAGTGGGGGTGGTGGAACCGAAATTGGGAGGAGAGTAGAAGAGAGAGGCGACCATGGAGCCTGGAAAGATGGCGTACACCGACACCACCGCCAGCCTCCGTACCAGAGGCTCTCCCTTCAACACCGCCTGCATCTTCCTTCTTCTTCTTCTTCAATTCGGTTCTTCACTCCAGTTCAGATCTCCTTCTTCTTTCAGAGTTGAAACTACCGCGCCGTCGCCTCCTATGGGCTTGCCCTACTTCTGGATCTTGGGTTTTGAGCTGGGCCCTAGTTCCGGATTTCCTTTCACTTATGCCTAGCCCAACTCACGAAGTTGGATTAATTACCTATGAACCAAAAAGAATTAAAAAAAAAAATGAAGATAATGTCACACCAACCTACTTAGAATATCAAAATTATGTTGATAACATGTAATATGAAGACAATCGAGTATGTATTTTGGGTAGTCTACTATGATACTAGAAATTTCTAATAATCAGATAGTATGTCATACTATTACTATGATTACATGTATAATTTAATAGGAATTTAACACTTGATTTTATTATAAAAATTATCTTTGATTAGAAATTTAATACTATTTTGGATAGTCTCCTATGATACTAGAAATTTCTAATAATCAGATAGTATGTCATACTATTACATGTATAATTTAATAGTAATTTAACACTTGATTTTATTATAAAAATTATAGAATTTGAATCCATTATCATTATGTTTAAATTAGAAAAAAAACACTATCACCAATTTTTTTTCATTACTTTAGGATATTTGAAATATATATATTAAAAAAATAAAAAAAACCTACACTTTTGAAAAATGTACTTTTGGAAAAATTGTTAGTTTATAGAAATTGAATCCATTATCATTATGTTTAAATTAAAAAAAAAAAACACTATCACCAACTTTTTTTTCATTACTTTAGGATATTTGAAATACATATTAAAAAAATAAAAAAAAACCTACACTTTTGGAAATGTATTGTTACTTTTTCATTGACAAAGAAAAATGTGCTTCATAGTTCCCTATATTGCCATTTCAATTATTAAAAATAAAAAAAGAAGTGGAAAAGATTCTTTATCCCGCCTATGTGAATTAAGATTGCATTTTAACCATCATCAAAATGTTATGAAACACAATTTCTAAAGGCAAAGGCATAAACCCTCTAGCAAGTTGACCAGGGGTGGTTCTTACTCGGTATCAACCGTGGGTTTAGCTATTTGGCCAATTTGTTACCCTGCCTATTTCTTGAGATGGAGTTGCCTTCTTGCCCTTTTTAAGCCCAATGTTCGCCATATTCCTCTTTTTTTGCCTCTTTTCCTTGGATGGACATTCGATTATTTTCTCTTGCTTCAATGGTTTAGGGCTCGGTTTGATCACCGAAAATAAGGCTAAAGTAGTTAACCAAGAAATAGTTGCCTCTGGCAATTTAGTAGTAGCTTTCTCTACTTCCTTCTTTGCAATGATGTCCTTGGTGAAGGAAAGCTTGATCTTTGTTGTGTCCAAGACTCGATTTGTGACCAAGACTTCTTCATCACTAAGCAGATAGATGAATAGCGGGATGCTGAATAGTCACCTTAATGTTGCCCTGATCACAAAGGCCAATCGACCCAATTAGATAATCTTTTTTTAATACCTATGACAATCTCAATGAAGTCTTTCCAAAGGCTTGAACGACGAAAGTGGTATGGGATAAAGTCTTCCAACTCCCATTTGGGCATTGATTTGAGGGCCCTGAGCTTTGCTAAAAAGTTAAGTCTTGGAGGAGAAGCCTTCTTGTGATCCTTGCTTGAAAAATAAGAGAAATGGTAAACACAAAGTTCAACATAAGAAAAAGTAATCGGTAATTAATACTTTTGCCCCCTACTTATGAAGTCTACCCTAAATAGAGTATAACGAATTAGTCAAACGACAGATCAATTTTGCATTTATAAGCATAAAGAAATATCAATCCTGTCCATATCAATCAGCATTCTTTATCTCACCAATAATCTGCTTGTTTAATTTGGCCACCATCGAATATCGACAGTGATCAAATCTGTTCAACTTTGGGTAATAAAGGTTAGGCAAGTCTACAACCATTAGTTTGATGCTCACCTCTTTTACTGCAATGATGAGGCATAAGAACACTATCATCCTATTGGGCATCAACTGTAGGATTGTAAGCTGATAATGGGACATGCTTTGAACTATAAGATTAAGGAGTGGTAATTATAGTCAATTTTGGAAGTAGATCTTGTTCATATAGACCTACTTCTCATAAACCGTGTCTATTCACTTATCAAGAAAGGGGAGGTGCAATTAAACTTCATTTAGAATGCCATAAGTTCCCCTTATACTTATCAGATTATCCTCTACTAAAATGGACCAAGGGTTGCCTATCATTAAAAGCATTTATTACTCAATTGACGAGGGGACTTTGATAATTGAGCAATGGGTAAAATGCTGAGCATTCCTACTTTTTCCATTTGTGTGGTTTGATCTTTGTCACTTGGCACTCCAACCCATGCTTCTTTGACTCTAATCCCATTTGTATACTTGTTTCAAGTAACGGCTTCCGTTATCTGATATTCATCCAATTCTTCATCATCAGAACTATTGAGTTTGACATCTTCAAGTTTGAACTCTTGGAGCTCGTCTTCTATAGGAGCTTTAACTTTTTCCATTTCTACCAAACAAGAACTAGATCAAACCCCAAATTTTCACAAGATTTAATCGATTTATTTTCCCAAATTTCTTGAATTCTCCAAAAACTCAAACCCATAATTCCCTTTGAAAAACCCAATAACTATAACCTAAAGCCAATAAAAACAATACAAACCCAACTCAACCAAAACACTCAATGAAAGTGCACAAAAACTATACCACAAGACTTGAAAACACTAGAAAAAAAGATCAAAATTACAAGAAAAACTGGGAAAAGATTCTTACTTGAATTTTTTTTAAAGGACCTAAAACTTTGAGTTCTTCGTGCCTGAAAAGTACTAAAACAAATAGAGAAAAAGAAGCCAAGGTTTATAACCCCTCAAAGCCCATCCAATGGCTTAAAATCGACCCTTATGACTTGATCCAATGGTTCAGGGATTGTGCCTGTTGAGATTACCATTAGAAGTAATTATGGCGTGTTTTTTCAAATTTTAAATTTCAAGGTTCAAAAAGTAACCATCATTTCAAGTGAACAATGAAAGTTTGCTATGTGTAAAATTGATCCTCATTAATCGCCACCAACATCAAGTGGCAAGTGTAAGGAACTTCTATCATAATGATTATTGGTTTCATGAATAATGAACACTCTACCGAGTACAAGTACTCAATAAAATAGGGGGCCAATTGTTGTGGTCAAACTTTATTCACGCAAGAATTATGCACATGGGTGTCATGTATTATTAAACATTAAATATTTTTAAATGAACCAGTTATCCTTATGAGACTTAATGTTCATCTAATTTCATGGTTATCGAGTATTGATCACCAAGTATACTCGAACCATGTTCAATAAGCTTAGTAGCTATCTCTTCAGTAATCGATTGCTTAATTATCAGGAGTATTATGATTATTGTTTGATGACTAATGTGACAAGTTTAGATGCTATCTTCAACCAGTATCCGATGATCATTTGCTTGCATTATTAGCATTCAATTCTTATTACGTAAAACTCTATTGCCACATATCGACATTTGATGTAGTGGTGAGTGTCAAGCAGTTTCTAAATGGTCACATTCCTAGGAATTCTGTATTTATTTCAGATTATGTCCACGTGAAACCTATGATCTTAGTAACTTAGGAAGTGGGTTCATAATCTATTAAGTCCCTAAAATTTAAGTACCATTACTAGTTACTCTCCCTCTATAAATAAGGGAAGAAATCCTTCAAACGGAACATTATTTTATTTTATTTTTACATATTGTTACTCTATCAAAATTTATACAAAGCTTGTTTGTACCTTGATTTCTTATTGATCATAGTGAAATGCTTTCACAGAGGACGTAGTATATTTTAGTAAACTTCTCTAAATTTCTAGTGTCATTTATTTATATATATTTTATTTACTACTTACGGTTGTGATTGATATACTTGTTCTTATTCATGGTATCCAGGGGCCATCCAGCTTAGTTTAATAAATTTTTACTAATTAAATTAAATTTTATTTGATCATAAATTTCTAGCATCTACAAAAAGAATCTTGATGAAGTCGATCTCATCCCTAACGTTAAACGAGTTCCGCCTGAAGCCAAAAAGGGCCATAAACTATAAAGCTTGATCAAAAGGACAGAGGGCAATTAAGAGAAATATTGAGCCATTTGACTCTAAGCTTTTTTTCAAGTCGCAAGGACTCCAGCATCAATCTTCCATAATAGTAAGCGATGTCTCTCATGAATCCTAGCCAATTAAATGGCTTTCCAAATAGGATCTTTAGACAAAGGAAACCTAGCTTCATTAAGTGCCCAATATGCATCTTTTACTGAAAACTTACCATCCCTGGCTCGAATCCATTTCAACATCATCTCCCCCAGCTGAAGAGCAAAACCACGCCAAAATTTTATCGGTTAGAGCCCAATGACGAAGGAAAGAAAACAAAAATTTCATAAACAGATATGGCTACTAGAGGTGCCATTGCTCCTCTTTAATCTTATAAAATAAGTCCTTCCATTCTCTTCTGAACATACTATTCCTTTTTTGTTTTCTATTCTAGTGTGCGTCTTTTCTTATTCAATAGAGTTATATATACTGACAATTCATTCACTGCTACATTGCTAGCTAGAGGTGGAGGCATCCCTCAGGTCGCCTGCGGTTTTGTCCTTGAACTCCTTGGCACTAAGGATTCTATCACCGAACCCCAGGAGGCGGCACCACCGTAGAAGATGACGAAGGTGATCTTCACACTCAGGAAAAGGGCCCAACCTGAGACCGAACAGAGGAGTTTCCGAGAAGTGAAAATTCCATGACAAATGTTTTAATCGAGTTTTACTCGCCCATAAGAGATGTTAGAGCTCTCGTTCAACAATCTGTTGGTCAAATCTGTTATGATTCAACCAGTTTCTTTGTTGTGATCAACATCCCCGATACAATTTCTGACCATATATCCTTAATTACAAATTTAGTTCACCAAAGAGGTTTTCGGATGTCATTTCGTCTACTGCCAGTGCTCATAGTGCTACAGCCAAGGCTCACGCAGCTACTGCCAGGGATCGTGCAACTACTGCCAGGGCTCACGCGGCTATTACCGCTGCGCGCACGACTAGTTGCTGCCTGCACGACGAAATGTTCTCGTCAATCCTGTCTCCCAGGGTTTTGTCAAACTCTCAGTCGTCGACGGTTCTTCTACTGCTAAACTAAGTGATAGTGTCCCTCAGGTCTCCTATGGTTCCTTCACTGAACACCCTCGCATCGACGATCCAACAGATGGAGGCGGCACCGTCAAAGAATCTATGTTGGGTAAAAAGGTAAAAAGACAGAGGGCATTCGCATGTTAAACTTTCATTTAAAATTAAGAAGAAGGATCACACTCATTTGTAGTTATGGCTTTTTTTTTTTTTTTTGGTATTTTCTTTTATGAATCGATCCATTTTGTATCAAAATGCTGCTTAATATTTTGAGTCAAAAAAACAAATAGAGAGAGATACATCACACAATTCTTTTAACTAAAACTAGTGCTACAACTGATCAAAACAAATAATACTATCTATTGCCCAAATCGTTTAGAATTCATGGTATTCTTGGTCAATTAAAGTTGAGTGACTTGTGAACTTAAATTGAGTGGCTGGCTTTAATTCGTTACCTTGCTTTCTCATTTCCTCACCTTGCTTTAATTCGCTGGACAATGTCTATTCGAGCATGTTCATGCTTGATAGTCTTGTAACATACTTCAGAGAGAAGGTTCGCAATCATTTTAGTCGATTACGTTTGAGTGGCAACTTATTTTTAGCTTAAGACTTGTTCTTTTTAATTTCAAAATCTCTAGAAGTAATCTGTTGTTGCTTCAACGATGCTTGTGTTCGGAAAGTATTTGCCCCTTCATTAACTAGGACATTCCATACTTTGGACTCCTGTATGATTCATATTGGCTTCTCTGTAACCCTGCATCGTGGTGGTTGATGGTGTGTGAAATTCTTTCCCTGTGTTTATGCAGGAAAAACTTCACTACTACCAACTTGTTATTGTTAGAATATGACACCCCAATTTCTATATGATTCGGTCCGAAAAACTCAGTGAGATATATTATGAGAGTTTATCAGGGATTTTTAATAAGTATTTTAATTCTCACACACACACATATATATATATATAATGTAATTTATGATCTTGTTATTATACTTTTGTGACAGCCATTTTTTTAACACACCTCTTGTATCAATCTTTGATATAATGGATTCTCTTCTCCTCTAATGGATTTTGAATCATGTGGTCCTTGACTTGAAACCATGCTGCCCAGCAGATAATGGAAGCAAACAAGTCGAAACACGTGCCAACTCTCACACTCTCTTCGTGCCATCTTCGTTTCATCATTTTCGTTTGCGGATGTTGGATGGCTACACCAAATCAGGCGACCGAGTCCGTGGCAGCGGAAAGTTGAGCTTGATCCTCACCGCGGAAGTTGGACTTGCGAGATGAGCGTGACACAACAACCATAGAGAAGATATTTATACCAATCATATAACAGTTCAAGGAAATTGAAACTTGTATAGAATGCTATGCAGCTACCCAGATTTAGGTATAATAAAATTCCTACACAATTTGTTGCTTGTTCTCTTTCTCTCTATCTGTCTCTCTCTCGCTTGGCCTTAGAAGGTCAAATAAATGATTGAAATCTGTGATGGTTGCTTTTTTAGGTTAAGTGGCTATTTCCGTTTTTCATTGTTGTAAAATTTATAATTAGTACCAATGGTACATATTGTGTTTCTTACCATTTCTATGATGGTTGAATGCAAATCTAGTACATAATTTGTGTTTCTTATCAATTATCTTTTAGCATGATTTATCTTTAGGTATTTTTAACCCTTTAATGCAATAGTTAAAGGGTGAACTTGAGACAGCTTTAGTTTATGGTGTTGATGCTTCTTCTTGATTTCTGGTTTAAAAATTAAAGTGATTGGAAATTTAACACTATGTTGCTTTATTCTAGGTAGACGAAGTTTTCTTTTATGCTCAAAAAGCATTACTTCATCCGACAACCCCCATTTTATGCTAAAGGCTTGGTTTGTTTTGTTGTGGATTATAGATGTCTAGGACGTGTCTTGATGTTGGACAAAATTTGGATAGGAATTTTTTGAGAAACAAATTATATGAATGGATAAGTTAAAAACTTGTGTTAAAAGCGGAAAAAACAAACTTGCATTTTCGATCCAAAAAATTAAAATGTGGCAAACGTCTAAATCTTCTTTTTAGTTTTCGACTTCTTATTATGAAATTTCATTTCCATAATGGAAAATTCATTTATATATATATACATGGTAGTTAAGTGAAAACCAATATTTTTCTTTTGGTCCATGTATAAATCAATTTACTTTGTATTCCATTAGGTAGCAATATTTGTTGTTGGAACTGAGAAGCCAAGTCTTGAGAAAGAAATAAATAGCATTTTTACGACAAAAATCTAAGCAAATGATAATTTAAAAAAATATTTAAAGTAAATAACATTAAAAATAAAATTAACTAAGTAAATAATCAATTTAAGTAATTAATTGATTATTTACCTAATAAACTTGATACTTATTGTTATTTATTCCAAATGTTTTTAAGATCTTGCTATTTACTTTACTAGTTCAATTAAAAAAAAAAAGCTATTTAATAAAATTTTCAATTATAAATCATGTGGTCCTCCAACCCTAGTGTCCATCTCTTCTTAGGCTTTATTTACTTCGTAGGTTTCGTTTTAGTTCATTTTGAGATGAAAAGTCCTTTTTGTTTTCATGAAATAAGAAGTCCAATATCGTTTTTAAAATGGCGCAATTAAACTGTTATTCTGCGAATAAAATAATTTTTGAAAGGGTGCTTGAATAAATGTTGACACCAGTCATTTGAAAAAATGGTTTCCTAACAAATCTGTTAAAATCTTTAGCATATTTTAATAGGATACACAGAAATGGATTTATTCCCCTCTTCATTATGAACATATTGAAAAAGAATCGTTTAATCATATGTCAAATGTAAAAGTGATATCATTTTAAAACTTGAAGTAGAAAAGAGAGAAATTTTTGAATTTGAAAGTGTTAATGTGTAAAATAGGTTTGAGTTGAAATGAAAATGTTAAAATGAGGGTGGCCAATTTCAGAAAGGATTGTATGTATTAAAAGGGTTTGTAAGTTTTAAAATGAGGGTGGCTAATTTTAAAAAATGGTTTCCTAACAAATCTTTTAAAATCTTTAGCATATTTTAACAGGATACACAGAAATGGATTTATTCCCCTCTACATTATGAATACATTGAAAAAGAATTGTTTAAATCAAGTATCAAATGTAAAAGTGGTATCATTTTATAACTTAAAATAGAAAAGAGAAAAATTTTTGAATATGAAAGTGTTAATGTGTAAAATAGGTTTGAGATGGAATGAAAATGTTAAACATGAGGGGTGACTAATTTCAGAAAGGTTTGTATATATTAAAAAATACCATTTTAATCGTAATTTAATAATACAAAATGTAAGTTCAAAACAAAATATGAATGTTTAATTATATGTCAAGGCTTAATATATTGTTATTTAGCTGTTTAATTAGTCAATATGTATGTTTATATAATTTTTAGTATTAAAACAAAATGCGGATTACAAAAATAAAAATAATACTTAAATTTACCTTTTTCTTTTGATGGATAATTTGTTTATTTTATTGTAAAAATTAAGTATTGATCGAGGAAGGGTATGAATATATATATTAATTGTAATTTGATAATAAAAAATGTAAGTTCAAAAAACATGATATGATTTCTGAATAAAGCAAAATATAGGATTAAATATGCAAATAACCCATAGAAAAAGTAATATGTCAAGACTTAATATATTGTTAATTAGCTGATTAATTAGCCAATATGTATGTTTATATAATTTTTAGTATTAAAATAAAATACAGATTACAAAAATATAAATAATACTTAAATTTACCCTTTTCTTTTGATGGGTAATTTATGTATTCTATTGTAAAAATTAAGTGTTAATTAAGAAAGGGTATGAATTTATATATTAAACGTAATTTGATAATAGAAAATGTAAGTTCAAAACACATTATATAATTTCTGAATAAAGCAAAAATATAAAATTAAATGCATAAATAACCCTTAGAAAAAGTAACCCAAGCTTTCATGGACAAAGCTATGAAAGTTGAAACCCAACCACTTTGGATGGAAAACAAGCTCAATGCCCTCAATCAACGCAACTTTTATTTTCCGTCTGTGCAAAATATATTTTATTAAGGTTTGATCTTTCTTAAAAACCGATATCTAAACAACCGCACGTTACTATTTTACAAAGCTTTCTCCCATACATGTGCCTATATGAGAACTGGAATATCTTGAGTTTAATCTTAATAGTTTTCAATAAGCCTATCTAAATGGGCTTCTTTAAGTTGGGTTAAGGACATTTTGTTCAAGTAAATTTAGCCATGTTAGTTCAAATCTTACCTGGACACATTTAAGGGGGCGTTTGGTAAACGTATTGCATTTTGATTGTATTTGAATAAAATTTGTTTTTTGAATATTGTATTTGGTTGAAAAGTATTTGTTTTGTATTTGAATGAAATGTGTGTTTGGATGAAAAATATTTTAGAGTTGAAAAGTTGATGTGATTGGTAAAAGTATAGTGGAGTTGAAAAGTTGATGTGATTGTTTTAAAAATGTTTTAAATAGTAATTGTTTTCGTAGCACTGTTGCAAAATTTGTGTTTGGTGTAAAATTATATTGTATTTGAATGAAGTTAAAATGAAATATTAGTACCAAATGACACCTAAGACTCCTTTAATATAATGTATTATACAAACACAATCCTATTTTTAGACAAGACCCATTATCGCTCATCTTCCATCATCCTAGACAACCTCCCATCAAAAGTTCCTGCTCAAAATGGGAGTGTTTAATTTTGGTTTAGGTTTCTTCCTCTTGATTTATTTTCGAATGTATAAAGGCAGAATTGTCAAAGGAGTTGTGGTGGCTTGTTTTCTCAATGAGGTTTAACTCTAAAACTTATACAAATATTTATAAACATACAATGAGGATATGCATGGATAATTTTTGGTAATTAAGAAAATGATACTTGATCAGGTAGCATATGTTGGAATTGTTTAACTATAAGTGCAAAAAAATATGCTAAAGTCCCACATAGAGAGAAGATAAAGAGTCATAACTCTTTATAAGAGAATACCTTTCTAGTGAACCAATGATGTGGTAAGTGAAGGGACATGCCTACACAACTCGCACACGCGCGCGTGGCGTGGGCAGTGAGGCTGTAGAGGCGCTTATTAGGTGCACTTGGCACTTGGCACGTGACACGTGTCGCGTGGAGATTAAATGCTGCAATTAATATTTATTTATTTTTATTTTTATTTTTATAAAATAAAAATAAAATAATTCAAATTTGAATTTCGAATTTATGAAAAGATGTGACTTTTCAGAATTAGCATTCAAATTTAATTTTTCTGAAAAGATGTGACTTTTCAGATTTAGCATTCAAATTTAATTTTTCTGAAAAGATGTGACTTTTCAGATATAGCAGCAATAAAATAACAACTGTTTGTATCAACAGTTGTATGTGTTGATGAAATGATGCCATTGAGTCTATATTAAGGGAAATCAGAAAACGTTTAACAGGTGAATATTTCCTTTCCTTTCAGTTTTCTCTATTCTTTCTTTACCAGATACTCAACTGAGTTCTTATGTTCTTTCTGTAAAATTTCTAGTTTTGCTTACTGGAAATTTACGTGAGGCTTGTCATATCCTGAGAGCGATTTGCTACTGAAACCCAAAGCAATCTCTACGGAGAGGGGGCAAATAACGCTTTAAAGAAAGCGTATTTTTTTACGTGTTTCAAGTCTCCAATATTTTTTCAACAGCATATATACTTAGCCACTGGTACTCTGTCAAAATATATACAAAAAAATAATAATAATGAGAGAGAGAGAGCGAAAAAAAGTTGTGGAGTTATGTACTGGATTTATCAACCATTTTCCCCAATTTTTTCCGGATTAAATAAATTGACCTAGCAACTTTAATGCCACCTTTACGCCAAAAAAAAAAACTGAAATGTGACAAATATTACATATATAATTACATATAATTCTTGAGACTTATAATAAGGATATTACCGAGTGTTAATGACTACGTACTACATACATACAAAAACAGCAACGAAAAAATCTCCAAAATTTACATGACGAAAATCTGGTACACCTCCGATCAAAGGGAAAACAAAAGTAGACCCGCTATCTTCCTATTTTATCCTCGCTTACTAAATAAAAACAAAAAAAGTGGACTATATATATATATATAGTTAACATCCTTGATGCCTTATCCTCGCTTGCTAAATAAAAACAAAAAAAAGTGGACTATATATATATTTATAATTAACATCGTAGATGGCTCAAAGTGATCAAACTATATATATATATATGATAGAAATAAATTTATATATATATATAACGTCCTGCTGTGTGTGTGTGTATTATGTACACATGAGAAGAGGAACAAGCATGGGTCATATTGGTCGAGGAGTAATCCGTTGTCTCTTAATATCTCTACGTGAAGAGAAATAACCAAAACAATTATTGAAATATCTAAGGACAAACCTTCCTCTATCATGACCTTCTTCATCAATTTCATCCTTCTCATTCTCTTCCAAAGAACGTCCCTTGGTTTCTATGGTAAATAGATAGGTCACAACCATTCCCACAAGGCAAACTCCTCCCAAAATAATCAAAGACGCAGTCATTCCAATGGCTTTGGGATATCCATCCTCGTCCTTGTTGTGGGAGGCCCACAAAAACCCTACCGACCCTATTATGGCCCCCACCTTCCCCGCGGCCCCCGCTATCCCGTGACACGTCGATCGAAACCTCGCCGGGAGTAGCTCCGCGTTGACTATGAAGGTGGTGGTGTTGGGTCCAAAGTTGGAGAAAAAGAAAGTGAGGCCGTACAGCACCATGAAGCCAACTCGGTTTTTGTGCTTGTCCCAAAATGAGTAGTAGCATACGCCAATGGAGACATACCCCATAGACATGCAGAAAAATCCCATTATTTGGATTTTGACTCTTCCAACGCGGTCGATGAAATAGACCGTGAACCAATAACCTGGAAGTTGAGCGGAATCAGAAATTCAGAAAAATATATTAATAATGTACTAAATGTAAAAATATAAAAAATAAAAAATAAAAAAACAACTTATAATACCTTTTTTTAAAATCTTCTACTTTTTTTTTTAATCTTTTCACATCTCTTTGAGTTTTTTCCTTACTCAAAATATACTAAGTTCATTGAGTTTTGTTAGATTTTAAGTATTAGGTAAAAAATTATTATTTGCTTAATCAGTACTGTAATTCGTATATAAAAACAAATGGTAACGTAAGTGGCCGAATTTGATTTATTTAGGATATTAAATTTGGAAAATAAAATTGTAGAATTTTGTGTATCTTATAATTATGAACGAATAGTAGTGTAATTGGTCTAATTTGATTAATATACGATCTTAAATTTTGAAGAAAATTTACGCGAATGATTTTGTGATTAGAAAATAGCTTGAAATAATAATTAAAAAAAAAAACTGTTTTATACCTGGAATGGTGGAACAGACAGCAATAATTGCTTGGAGTCTGGCATCGTTGAAGGCATCTTTGAAGGCATTCTGTTCATTCTCATTGATAAAGCCGGCGTATATGTGGGACTGGAAGAGGTTGTTGCTGAAGAAGACGATGTCAACGAGGAACCAAGGGGCGGCGCAGGCGAAGAGATCACGGCCGTGGCGGCAGAAGAATTTCTTGGAGAGAAGAGGATAGGGAGGTGGATCAATATCTGGAAGTGGCTCATCTTCTGCTATTTGAGTCATCGATACGTCCAACACTTTCTTCATGTCCTTGGCCGCCTGTGCCACATTTGCTCTACCAAAGCAGTGTATCTGAAACCACATATTATTAATTATTATTCAAAATTAAACTTGGACCGTATACGTGCTAATTGATTTTTTTCCTTTTTCAATCCATACACTGTTCAGTTAGTCGGTAAATTCTTCAGTCAATATCATACTGTTTCTTTTTAATTAATTTCGCTTTGTTGCCAAAATAATAGAACTAATGTCATATCGTAGCTTAATTTCAACTGACAGCTAGCTACAGAATTGCCATTACTTATTTCACAAGATGTCAATTGAGCCCAATCACTATTTGGGTGTCCCATATATTTTTATTATCTTATATATGTCACCGATGATCATCAGCATATTCCTGACTCTATGTTTACATAATGAGACATTTCTAACTCTATGAAGAAGAAAAATATATATATATCTTTTGTCAATATATATATATATATAAACGTTATTTGGATGACTAATCTCAACTGCTCAGCCTCAAGAAACCTAACCTAAACTTCATTCATATAAAATGAAAAATCTAACAATTTCTTTTTCTCATAAAGAATGAAAAAAAAAAAAGGTAATATGAGATGTACCTTGCAGTTTCAGGCAGCATCATACGCCAATAATATGTCACGGCGACGGGAACTGCACCAAGCATCAGTATGACGCTCCACGCAATATCCGCCTCATCCGGCGTCCTCGCTGTCATCGTCGTCGATTTTGATGTCATTGCCTCGAATATCTTGCACACCACCGTGGTCACCGCCGAGCTGGCGAGGATCCCAATACCCTGCATCGAGAACACGGCCGCTATGAACGACCCGCCCGTCCTCTTGTTTGCAAACTCCGACATGATCGTCGCCGAAAGCGGGTAATCCCCACCGATCCCCACGCCGAGGAGGAACCTGAAGAACCCCAGGCTGAAGAGAACACAGCCCCTCTTGGTGCATATAGAGAATCCACATCCGATGGAGCTCAACACCATCAGCATCAACGCCAGGCCGTACACGCGCCGTCTTCCGATGAGGTCTCCCAGCCTGCCGAACACCAGCTGGCCGTAACCGTCCCCGCCATGGCGATCTCCACCATCGTAGAGTTCACGACGGCGGGGACTTTGTATTGCCTACTATCATCATTTGAATTGTGCCCCACACTGTTATGTGGCTGTTTCGTACTCGAGTCATAATAAATATGACCGAGGAGAAGCATGATGGGAGCGATGCAGAAGAGGTCGTAGGCGTCGGTGAAGAGGCCCATGCCGGCGATGATTATGGCCTTGAAGTGGTACCATTGAGTCTTTGCACTGTCCAATGCTGATAGAACTTTCAACGCCATGCTTTCTCTCTTTCTCACTCTCTCTCACGTTGGAAAATAGAATGCTTATATATATAGTTGAACTCTCTCTGCGAAAGAAAGTCAGTGAATCGGACGACTGCGATTGAGAAGTTTGGGTGAGAGGGACGTCGATTGATGTGATGAGTGATGATCGAGAAGGGTGGACGGTTGACTAGGAGTCTAATATTTCGGGAAGAATATGCGGATCCTATAACTTCATCCTTTAGTTAATAACCGTCATGTGTTGTATATTATAATTGCCATGATTGCTCTCTCTCTCCCTCTCTCTAGCATTTTCTTTCTATTTGCATTAAGTTGTTTTCATTTTATTTTATTCTATTTTTAAGCAATTTATTTTCTTTTTTTTTTTTTTTTGACGGGGTAGGACTTTTTTTATTTTCTTTAATTGTGGTGCGTGAACTTGAAGGTCCTCTGATTTGATCATAACTTTTGACATTTTTGCGTTGGGTTCTTGTTTTCTAATTTTCTCCTTGTAAGGTTTCTAGGTTTCTAGTTTCGTTAGAAACATTTTGCAGCATCTGTACGGACATCATTTTTTAACCATTTCTTTTTTGCTTTATTCCCAACCCTTTAATGAAGTCAAACTGAGGCTTTTGCGTGTTGTGCCTTAGCCTTGCGTGGGTCATCCCCAAAGTCAGCTTATTTCCATTTTTTAAGTACCAAAATTAAAACACTGGGCCTTCTGTGAATTTGTGAATCTAAAGCCCGTGTTGGGGGAAGCAGGAAAATATTTTCACCATTTTTCAGAAGATGCCGGTCGGTGAACAGTCCTTGTTTCTTCTTCTTTCTTTCTTTTTTTATTTTGTTTTGGTCCACTTATCATGATCAAATAAAGGGCATTGGCAGATCAAAGTCAGCAATTTATTTTTAATATAGAGAAATGGAAAGCCAACCTTAGAAACAATCCAAAGTGACATAGATGTGAGTAAATTCCGAAGAAATTTACAAGAACTAGATGACAGACACGAGGTATGAAGCTTATCAAACCTTATCAATATGACAAGCAAAAAACTAAACATCACAAAAACAAGTATACGCATTATCCCGCGATTGACCATAGGAGCCAGCAATTCCAACAGTGCCTGACAGAAACTTTGGCGCCACCTGCTAAACGGGTCAGTCAATTGATATAAGGATGAGTTTTTGGGACAGACAAAATTACAATATATACACATGTAGCGACACACATCATTTATAACTCGGTTTGTGTGGACCAGGTTCTGATGACACATTTTTGGACCTATGTTTAGTACATATAATACACTCTTTGTCAATAGTCGTTTGAAACTTGACCATCGACAGATACCTTTAAGTGTAATTTCCAGGAAGCTAATTGAGATAACTATCATATGATGGCTATAAATTGACAGTAATTGGAATTAAATTTAATTTTTGTGCTAACCCAGGTTCGATAATGAAAGCATCATGTTTGCTACGTCATTCATGATATAATTAATTGTATAGATTGAACTATAGCCTGTAGGTATATTTATCTTTCAATTCCTACTTACCTTGTGCACATTTTTATTCAATTAAATTTTAACATGTATACACTACAAGCGTAATCGTGTAACTAGCTCTATTTTGTGGCTGGTTATGTACCAGCACACTGCACGTACATGATGAATGTATCACCGATGGTGTTGAAAATAGTGTTTTTCATCAAATTATAGCAATATGGCAATATACAATGTACAGAATGCACTTTGACATCCAAGCCTCCCAAATTTGTGAAATCTAAAGCAAAGAAAAGAAGAGGTAAACTCCAACAAAAGCAAACAACGAGAGAAGGAGGGGTGGGGGGTGGTGGTTTGGTGGGGTGGGAGAATCATATAGCTTACACCAAGATCATGAAGGTGGACACCAGCCTTCCGCAGGAGCTTTTCTGTGTTTCATAACCACCACTTCCAGTATACCATCGGGCCGAAAACTAGGAGAAAACAAACGGGGGTCTACAGGACCAGGCAGGGTAAAAGAAATAGTGAATGGTCCAGGTGGACACAGCTGCTGAACTTTCATCTGATACACTGGTGATGAGTCTCTCAAAGGGCATATACCACCTGTCATAACTCCTTCAATATGGACTCTACCATCACGCTGAATCTCGCATTTTATCTTACCTGCCAAAGACAAGCATTAGCTACATGGTCATCTTTGTATCCAAAGCCAGTTAACAGAAACTTAGGGTATAGTATGCCCTGCAACATTTTTTGCACATGTTTACAAATCTGTAAATGAATGTAATGAAAAGTGGAAAGGTTTTGAAAAGAAAAGAAAAGCAAAGGAATAGGAAAGGAAATCACCAAAATAGAAAATGAATAGGAAAGATTTCCATTTCTTTCTTAAAGTTTACTTACAAACATAATGACTTGGTTACTAAAATCCTTGTACATAAATTCGATATAGTTATAGCTTAAAAACTTAGCAAAGATGTATTAGCAATTTTATGGTTTGTTCCAAATGAGGAGCCAACTAGACGATAGCCGAGTATTGTGCTTCCTTTTCCTCAATCCATCAATCATGTGGCCCCACTTAATTTGCATTCTTGATTATAAACATGCATGAATTAGAAAAATAAACAACCTTCTCGTTCGCTTTCCATTCATGAGAAGTAAACACACCATTAGATCTATAACTTAAACTTACGTGAGAAAATTGGAGAGGAATGGGTGGACCTCCTCCAATCCTTCCATCTTTGAAATGAGTCATGAGAAGGATTTCAAATCTGTCACACATTCATAATTCTTCCACCCCATTCCCTCCTTCCACTTTTCCCTCTTAGCAAACAAGGCCTAAACACAGAATTCGTAGTAATTGCAACTACAAGCGTGGTCAATTGAGGGACAAGGAGATAGCAAAACGGATGTGTAATCAACGAAAGCGTATATTACTTACATTGATCTTTTTTCACACCAGGAAGTGCAACTCTGAAAAGGTAGGCACCTTCACTCTCACCAACGTCAACAAGACCGACCGGAGGCCCAGCACTACCTTCCTTTGCAGTACCCGTTAAGACAACAGATGGCTTCAACTGTGGATTGCCCACAAATTTTTGCCTCTCCATGATACAAAATAATATTGAGCTCACAAAAATATTCACCTAAAGGTTTGGTATTCATAAGCAATCAATAAAGCTCAATGAAGTTACCGCATTTAACTACATGTACTCTGTTAACTACATGTACTCTGTGTTAGTAGATCTAATTTAACTTCTGCTATAAGACTATTACTATGGGTTCCCTGTGCATGGTGCAAATCAGAATAACATGAATAAAAACTTTTTCCTAACAAAGTTGAATACACCAATATGTATTTATATATATTTAGTCTATTGTAATCTATGTTGTATAATCACTAACACATACAGCTTTACAAAACATAAAGAAAATCTGACAGTAGAGGACCGCACACTAATAGTAGAGTATATTTTGTACCCTACTAAAGAATTCTCCTTTAGTATAAGAATGCTCATATAACATTATTTAAAAAAAAAAAAAAAAGGGTATCTACCAATCCAAATTTTACACACCTTTCCAGAAAGTTAGGCATAGCCCCTAGCAAAATATGCATATATCTTGTATTGCATTTGAGATGTTTAGTTTATCAACAAAACAACACTCACTGTAATATATTAGACCACAAAGATACAACACCAGACGTAACTAACATGAGATAAAGAAGAGCGCTCTATCCAAACTGTATCAATATCAACAAAGCATATTGCTGTGCAATGAACAATAAAAAACTTCTTTCGTTTGTTATATTGAAATAGAATAGCAATCTTGCCAAAGTTAAATCCCCAAGGCGCATAAAAACAACATTGAAAGAGCATGTAGTATCCACCATATTAACTTGGAAATGAAGTATAAGAAAGATTAACACAACCACTACCGGGGGGGTGGGCTAGGGGGAATAACACAGAGCAAATTATGGGATACCAACAGCGACAAACCAGCTCTGATCGTCCATTGATTTCGAGCTATAAATCCAATAAAAAAACAAAGCCCTATTAAGGGTAAAGCCATCAAGGCAATTGCCTAAGGCTCCCTTTTAGTCCAAGGCCCTTTCTTTATTAGGAACCTTTAAACTAATTATCCATAAAGCCTCAAAGTATTGAAGTTAATTATACTAATTAGTTTTTTTTTTTTTTTTTTTTTTTTTTTTTTTTTTTTTTTTCAGAATCAAATTCAAATCACATAAACTAGGCCTCAGTTTGATTTTTTTTTTTTTTATCCCTGTAGAACTCATTTTTATTTTAAAGATAAATCTCACAAAAACATGAACAAAACCCGACACGGTGCTTAATTCTAAATTAATAAAAATTAAACACATTTAATTAAACCAAAATCCAACTCATGTTTTTAGGACTCAAAATAGGGGCTTCTACAAAGATAGGGCCTTTTCAGTTTTTATAATAAACAAGAAAATCATCAAGGAAAAAACTCAATTGGGCGATATCTAAAAGGTGGGAATTTAAGGATTTTCCTTTCTAGTGTAAAATTAGAACGATGAAAGAGATTTCATAACACTTAGAATTAAAATCAAAACACAATTCAATAGGTGAAATTTCAGATTAACCCGTCATTCCAAAAAGAAAACCCTGCCTCAAAAATTTGACATCTCTAAAATGTCGCATCCTCGCTCCAAAATATTTCACAAAAGAAATTGGTCCTCTACGCAATGGAAAGCTCGGTGGTGAAGCTAAGAAAAAAGAGCTCTGAAGAGAGAGGGAACGCGTGTGAAAACTGCTCAGTCTGGAGAAAGAAAACGAGAAGCTTAGATCTAAAATTGGCGACAGTTTTACAAATTATTTTTGAAGTCTAAAATGAATTTTCATAATTATGGTCAAAATACAATTTTTACAAATTCATTGTATTTCCTTTTAAGAGATTCTATGGCAGGCACTCATTTAAAAATCCTAATGATAAGACTCGATCCAATAGTTGTTATTAAGTTACTTTTGATATGTATGGTTGTAATTTTATGCAAATTTAAGATTGGTTACACTAAATCTCTCATCCTTTCTCCCTCTCTTCTCCATTGCTCCTCCCATCCCCTTGCATGATGATGATTGTGAGCACAAGCTCAACATGTGTCATAGTTGATCAGTGTAGGGATCCGCTAAGATTTGCAGGCAGGAGAGCTTCTATGCCGGAAATCACTTTTTCCCAGTCAAGAAAGAGTAGCTCCATCTCCATGTCGGGCCTACCCTAAAGCAACTGCAGCTTACCTTACCAAGATCATCACCCATGTCGTTAAGTGGCTTAAGGACACCGAAGATCTATGACGCCACCACCGACGAAGGCCGTGAGTTTCTAAACTTGAGTGTGGATTACGAAGCTCGCAGAGTTGGAAAAAATGTTACAGTGTGCAGCGGGATTTTAAAAATTTTTTCAAGAACCGTTAAAAGACTCGTGTTACCATAAATAATAAATTATCAACAATCAAATACCTTCAGAGGAATACACCAAGAATACCGGAAAAAGTGACAGAGGGGCTTCAATCAATTAGCCTTCTCCACTATTCTCCAATTCTTTGACAGTGAGTGTGTGGTCACTTGGTTCATTAATCGATATTCAAGCGCGGCTTGTCTCTTTTCAACTACCAAGATCTCTAAGAACTTATTGTCACATGATTTATGCAACAATAAGCCTGCTCACCTGAGAGTTTGTGGTCGGAAGAAAATAAGAGTAGAATGACCCATGCTTATAATATTGCTTAAGATGACCTTTTTGAATTTGAATTGAAAAAAAAAAAAATTTTCTCTCTCTCAAATAAACCTTAAAAAACCGATTCTCCTCTAGGTCAAAAGCTTGGAAAATTTCGACAATACTAGGGGGAGGAGAATTTAAAATTCAAACAGTATTCAAACAAAAATTTTTCTCCCCCTTATCCACACAAAAACCAATTTCTTCTTAAGGAGGAAACCCTACAAAATTCGGCTATGGTTAGAGTGAGGAGATTCAAAATTCAAATAAGATTCAAACAAAATTTTTTCTTTTCCCTTATCCACTATAAACGGATTTCTCCTTATGGAATTATCCATAAACAAATTCGACCATAGCTTTGATTTGTGATTCAAAATTTAATTCAAATTTCAAACTCCACAAATTTTTGAATTTTACCCACATTGATAATTTTCCACAACTCCAATTCAAATTCAAATAAAATTATGGCAACTTTATTTGAAATTCAAATAATTATATAATCTCTTATCTAAAACAAAATTTAAATTCAAATTAGGAGAAAATCTTGTCTTCCATCCTTATCCATAGTGGATGCCACCCCTAGTAGTTCTAAGACAAGATTTTATTCAATTCAAATTCAAATAGATTGCTGAGAGTCAAACCTTTGCCGCCAATAGAAGAGATTTTTGCAGAAATAAAGCAAGAAGAATGTCATCGACGTGTGATGCTTGGAGGATCCACCATTCCGGCATTAGAAACCTCTACTTTGGTGGCTCCAAGCTCAAATAATTGTGGGGGGCCACAACTGAAATACACCTACCAATTCCAAGGGATTTAAGAAGTGGTGTGATCATTGTCACAAGCCCTATCACATCAAGGACACAAGCTAGAAATTACATGGCAAACCAGCCAACTGGACTCTAAATCGACCCCAGGGACATGATGGAAAAGGTTTCCAAATTTATGCTGAACTCGACTCTAAAAATCCACCTAAAGCGTCAAATGCCTTCTCCAAAAAGCAATTGGAGCAACCTCAGAAGATGTTGACTGCTTCTCAACCATCCTCAACGTCACTTACAGCACATAAAGGTACCACATTGATTGCGTTTGGTGGTCTATCAAAAAAAGATGAGCCTTGGATCATTGACTCAGCTGCCACTAACCATATGACTCATTTTGAAAAAAATTTCTCTTCATAAGTTCCTAGTCTTGGTAATCATAGAGTTAAGGTGACTGATGGTTCTTTTTCTGTTGTTGCTAGAATTGGAAATATTAAACTCGGTCCCAATATTATTCTTAAAGTCGTTATACATGTGCCTAATCTATCTTGTAATCTCTTGTCCATCAGCAAGATTACAAAGGATTTAGATTCAAGGAGGAGGATTGGCAGTGTTAAGGAGCTTGATGGTCTTTACTATTTTAAGAACGAGGTTTCAGTGAGTGGTCACGTTCAAAAGGCTATAAGAACTTCTTCACTCTCTAAGACTCAACAAATAACGCTTTTGCATTATAGGCTAGGTCGTCCAAGTTTCGGTTACTTAAAATTATTATTTCCTTCATTGTTTTAGAAACATGATTCATTTCAATGTGATATTTTCCAGTTAGCTAAGCATAAATGTATTTTCTTTTCTCCTCAACCTTATCATGCTTCAAAGCCCTTTATGTTAACTTACAGGGATATATGGGGTCCTTCACGTATTCTGAGTCTTACCACTAAAAGGTGGTTTATTACTCTTAAAGATGATCATACTCATGTTTGTTGGGTGTATCTTTTAAAGGGAAAATTTAAAGCTGAGATGGTTTTTCAAAATTTTCATTTGATGATAAAAGCCCAATATAATGAAAATATTAAAATACTTCGTATTGACAATGGTACGGAATATTTTAATTCTATTCTTGGGAATTTTCTCCTAAAAAAATAAATTATACATCAAAACTCTGGTGTTAGCACACCACAACAAAATGGTATTTCTGAAAGAAAAAATCGCCACTTTCTAGAGGTAGCTCGATCGTTAATGTTAACATCCAATGTTCCAAAACGTTTTTGGGGAGATGCGATTTTAACTACATGTTATCTAATTAAGCGGATGCCATCTCATGTTTTAAAATATCAAACACCATTAGAGTGTCTTCTTAAGTCTTATTCTTAAGTCTTATCCTGAGTCATGTTCTTTTTCAGCCTTAGACTTAAAAGTTTTTGGGTGTTCGTCCTTTGTTCATAATCTTGATCAAAATCGAAGCAAGCTTGATCCTCTATCTCATAGATGTATATTTCTTGGGTATTCATCCACACAAAAAGAGTACCATTGTGATCCTCTATCTCATGAGATGTTACATTTTTTGAAAATCAACCCTTTTTTGCAAAAAATTCAGTTCAGGGGAAGAGTCCATGTCATGATATCTTGTGGAAATCACCTAATTCAAATTGGGATCATATTCACATTTAGATTCAAAATCCAATTCAGAATTATGGGAGTATTGTTAGGATTTTTCCCCTGAGTTTAAGCTAGCAGAATCGGTTTCCAAATTTCAAACTTACCCAAATTTGTCAAATCAAATTTGTCCAAGTTATCCACTCCAACTCCTTCAAATTCACCTAATAAAGATCTTATTTCGAGTCCAGATTTGCCTACCGAAAATCTAGTCATTCCATATCAGAATTTGAGTGAATCTTCTCTTGAGTCAAACTTTCCAAATTAAAATTTAAATCTTCCTCCTACTTCGGACTCCACCAACTCAGATTTCGATCAACCAATTGAAAAGTCAAATCCTCAAATGCCTCATTCTGTTCCAAGTTCAACTTGTAAACATGTTTTGGATCCTATGCCTACAATCAAGGAGCATCAAACAACAAGGAGAGGACAATTACAACCATTTGATCTCACCTACTCATGAAGACAACATTCAAAAAATATGAATATACTACATACTTCTCATAGCCAAAAATATGACCTGACATCAAGTATGGGTACAAAACAATCTGATTTAAAATTCCAATTACAGTAAGGAAAGGAACTCGATCATGCACAAAACATCCTATAACCAATTTTGTAGCTTACAAGCATTTGTCAAGTCTTGTCCAGGCTCTTGTATCCAATCTTAAAGGTGTGGAATTCCAAAAAACACACAAGATGCTTGGAAGAATTCAGATTGGAGTAAAGCAATTCAAGAAGAGATGAGTGCTCTTGAGAAGAATGATACTTGGGAGATTGTGAGGAGATAGAGAGGAAAAGTGCCACAAGGATGTAAATGGGCATTCATTGTCAAATACAAGGCTGATGGATCAATTGAGCAGTATAAAGCGAAACCGGTGGCGAAGGGATATACTCAAGCATATGGTATAAATTATCAAAAGACATTTGCATCGGTGATGAAGATAAATACAATGGAGTCTTGCTATCCTTAGCTGCAAACTTGGAATAGTCATTGCAACAATTGGATGTAAAAAACACCTTCCTAAATGGAGATTTGGAGGAAGAGGTTTATATGGAGTTACCCCCTAAATTTGATGAAGAAGGTAAAAATGGGAAGGTATGCTGATTAAAGAAGTCATTGTATGGCTTAAAGCAATCACCAAGGGCATGGTTTGATCCGTTTACAAAAGTAATTCGAAGACAAGGATATGAGCAGGCTCAAGTAGATCATACTTTGTTTAATAGATATAAGAACAGTAAGGATACTATTCTTATTGTCTATGTTGATGACATAATATTAACAGGGGATGATACAGTGGAGAGGGAAAATTTGAAGCAAAAATTGGCAGTCAAGTTTGAGATGAAGGATTTAGGCAGCTTTGAGATCCTTTCTTGGTATGGAAATTGTAAGAAACAAAACTAGAATCTTCGTATCACAACGAAAGTATGTTTTACATCTCTTGAGAGAAACAGGAATCTTGGGGTGCAAACTAGTGGAAACTCCAATTGATCCGAACATGAAATTTGACACACAAGAAATGAGCGTCTAGTCGGAAGACTTATTTATCTTTCTCATACAAGGCCAAATATTGCCTTTGCAATAAGTCAAGAAGTCAATTCATGCATTCTCCCATTGAAAAACACATTGAGGCACCTAATAGAATTTTGAAATACTTAAAGGGGACTCCAAGCCAAGGTCTTTTTTAAATTTTTGAAAAACTGGAGAAAGGAGCATGGAAGCATATACCGATACTGACTAGGCAGGTGCTACCAATAATAAGAGATCAACTTTTGGATATTGTATGTTTGTTTAGGGCAATTAGTTACTTAAAGAAGCAAGAAGCAACCACTTGTTGCAAGAAGCAGTGTCAAAACTGAGTTAAGATCAGTAGCACATAAGATTTGTGAGGTGTTATGGC
Source organism: Antiaris toxicaria (assembly GCA_035233585.1). Taxonomy (NCBI): domain Eukaryota; kingdom Viridiplantae; phylum Streptophyta; class Magnoliopsida; order Rosales; family Moraceae; genus Antiaris; species Antiaris toxicaria. Next base: position 27,544,403 of record CP141160.1, read on the forward strand.
TGAAAATCCTATTGGGAGAATTGAAGGCAATGGTGAAACTTCCTTTGAGGATTTATTTTAATAATAAAGCTGCAATTAACATCTTTCACAATCTGGTTCATCATGATAGAACTAAACATGTTGAGGTCTACAAACACTTTATTAAGGAAAAGATCGAGGATGGTACAATTAACATGACTTATGTACCTACTTCAGCACAAGCAACTGATGTGCTCAACAAAGGACTTTCAAGGCCACTGTTCGAGAAACTAGTAGAAAAGTTGGGCATGTTTAATTTGTACAGCCCAACTTGAGGGGGAGTGTTAGTGGGTCTTTATTGTCTTTTCTGATTAAGTTAGGCTTTTTATTTAATTTGTTAGAGAATAAAGTACTTTCCTATTCTTTACGGAAGTTTGTCAATCTCTCTTATCTGTCAAGTTATTAGAATAAAAGGGCAGATATACGAGTTTGTATTTTTGAGAGATTTTCAAATTAATTAAAAATAAAAAAAAGCAGTGCTTGAGATCGTTTTTCTCCGCTTATTTGTTTTCATACGTATACATATATATATATATATATATATATGCTTGGTTACACAGATATTGGGTTCGGATGCAAACCCAGAAGCGAAACCCATTAAAATGGAAAAACACAAAGGAACAATAGCAAAGCACAAAAACCAAAATTCAACTCCAATTTTTAGGATAGAAAACAGAGGTGTTCTATAGCTCTTGCAAAACCAAGATAACAGGATGGAATTAGCAATAAAATTATGACGGAAAAAACTCGACAGGGTAATATTTAAGAACTGAAAATTTCAGAATTTTAGGGTGTTTCTTTTTTTTTTTTTTTTTTTGTAAAATCAGAATGACAAAAGAGATTGCATAATTAGGTTTAGAGTCGAAATCAACAAGGAAACACATAGTCAATAGGGAAATTTTAGATTAAGGTAAATAAATAGAGAAAGCCCTACCTCAAAATTTCAAGATCTATAAAATGTTCCTCGCTCCCAAAAATTTCGCAGCAGAAATTGGTCCTCTACTCAGTGGAAAGCTCGGTGGTGAAGCCAATGAAAGAAAGCTCTATGAGAGAGAGAGAGAGAGAGAGTGTGTGTTACGTGGTCGGCCAGAGAAAGAAGAAAGAGGAAAAAGGTAAAAAAAGGAGGGAAAGAGGCAGGAGATTCATATATCGGGTAGGGAAGCGAAATTTTGAAGGCCATAAGATAATTTTTAAAAGTTAAACGGCTTAAAATACAATTATCACAAAGGTGGATGCTGTTAATAAGATAATGTAAAAGTTTTTTTTTTTTTTTCCCTCTCCGTACTTTAGAATCAAGGGATATTTAACAAGCATATTACGTTAATGTTACATTTAGATATGATATATTAAATATAATTTATATTTAGATAAAAAGTATTTGTATTATATTTAAATGTAATATGTATTTATATGAGAAACATTTGAATTGTATTTAACTAATAAATATGTGATGTGATGAGTAAAGATAGAAAGAAAAATTGAGGACAGAAAGAGAGTATATAATATGATTAGTGAAAATATAAAAAAAAAATAAAATAATAAATAGTTATTGTATTAAATTTAAAACGTAATGATTAGTATTTGAATGCAATATGTTTACATTTGGATAAATATTACATTGTATTTAAATACAATGCGGTAAATAAACGAGACATAACTTTTAGAGCCAGTTTGGAAACCATATTTTGGTCCCAAAAATAACTTTTTTGATTTTTTTTCATTTCAACATCATTTTTTATTATTCATATTTTCAAAACGGTATAATAAATTTCAAATTTTAAAAATCAATAACTTTGTGTGTACAAGTCCAAATAAGATATTTGTTTTTTAAATTACATTAAATTCGAAAAGAACAAAATAAGACCCATATTAATAATTTTTCTAAACCAATTTATAAGATTTTATATTTTTTTTACTCTAAATTTTTTTTTTTTTCCAAAACTTAATATATTGTTAGTTAGCTGATTAATTTGATAAGGCAATAGCCTAAGGCTCCCTTTTAGTCCAAGGCCCCTTCTTTTTCAGGAACCTTTAAACTAATTGTCCGTAAAAGCCTCAAAGTATTGAAGTTAATCATACTAATTAGGTTTTTTTTTTTTTTTTGGAATCAAATTCAAATCATATAAAGTAGGCCTCGGTTTGATTTCTTTTTTTTTTTTTAATCTCTGCATAACTCATTTTTATTTCAAAGATAAATCTCACAAAAACATGAACAAAACCGGGCACGGTGCTTACTTCTGAATTAATGAAAAACACATTTAATTAAACCAAAATCCAACTCATGTTTTTAGGACTCAAAATGGGGGCTTCTATAAAGATAGGGCCTTTTCAGTTTTGATAATAAATGAGAAAATCATCAAGGAAAAAACTCAATTGGGTGATATCTAAGAAATGAGAATTTAAGGATTTTCCTTTCTAGTGTAAAATCAAAATGACGAAAGAGATTTCATAACGCTTAGAATTAAAATCAAAACACAAATTCAATAAGTGAAATTTCAAATTAACCCGTCATTCTAAAGAGAAAAACCTACCTCAAAAATTTGACATCTCTAAAATTTCGCATCATCACCCCCCAAAAGATTTGACAAAAGAAATTGGTCCTCTACTCAAAGGAAAGCTCGGTGGTGAAGCTAAGAAAAAAGAGCTCTGAAGAGGGAGGGAGCGCTTGTGAAAGCTACTCGGCCTTGAGAAAGAAAACGAGAAGCTTAGATCTAAAATTGGCGGCAGTTTTGCAAAATATTTTTGAAGGCTAAAAAGAATTTTCATAATTATGGTCAAAATACAATTTTTACAAATTCATTGCATTTCCTTTTAAGAGAGACTCATTTAAAAATACTAATGATAAGACTCCATCCAATAGTTGAAGTTGTTATTAAGTTGCTTTTGATATGTATGGTTGTAATTTTATGCAAATTTAAGATTAGTTACACTAAATCTCTCACCATTTCTCCCTCTCTTCTTCGTTGCTCCTCCCATCCCTTTGCATGCTGATGATTGTGAGCACAAGCTCAACATGTGTCACAGTTGATCAGTGTGGGGATCCGCCAAGATTTGGAGGCGTGAGAGCTCCTATGCTAGAAATCACTTTTTCCTAGTCAAGAAAGAGTAGCTCTACCTCCATGTCGGGCCCACCCTAAAGCGGTTGCAACTTACCTTACCAAGATCATCACCCATGTCGTTAAGTGGCTTTAGGACACTGAAGATCTATGACGCCACTGTCGACGAAGGCTATGAGTTTCTAAACCTGGGTGTGGATCACGAAGCTCGCAGAGTTGGAAAAAATGTTATAGTGTGCAGCGGAATTTTAAAAAATATTTTAAGAATCGTTAAAAGACTCGTGTTACCATATACAATAAATTACCAACAATCAAATACCTTCAAAGGAAAACACCAAGAATGCTGGAAAAAGTGATTGAGGGCTTCAACCAATTAGTCTTCTTTACTATTCTCCAATTTCTAAACAGTGGATTGTGTGGGCACTTGGTTCCTTGATCGGTATTCAAGCATAGCTTGTCTCCTTTCGACTACCAAGATCTTGAAGAACTTATTGTCACGTGATTTATGCAACAATAAACCTGTTCACTTGAGAATCTATGATCGAAAGAAAATAAGGGTAGAATGACCCATGTGTATAATATTGCTTAAGGTGAACTTTTTGAATTTTGAATTGAACAAAAAAAATTTTTTCTCTCTCAAATAAACCTTAAAAAACCGATTCTCCTCTAGGCCAAAAGCTTGGAAAATTTCAGCCATACTAGGGAGATGAGGATTTAAAATTCACACAGTATTCAAACAAAAATTTTTCTTTCCCCTATCCACACAAAAACCAATTTCTTCCTAAGGACGAAACCCTACAAAATTCGACTATGGTTAGTGTGAGGAGATTCAAAATTCAAATAGGATTCAATAAAATTTTTTCTTTTCCCTTATCCCCTAAAAACTGATTTCTCCTTATGGAATTATCCACAAACAAATTCGACCATAGCTTTGATTTGTAATTCAAAATTTAATTTAAATTTCAAACTCTACAAATTTTTGAATTTTATCTACGTGGATAATTTTCTACAACTTCAATTCAAATTCAAATAAAATCATGGCAACTTTATTTGAAATTCAAATAATTATATAATCTCTTATCCAAAACTAAATTTAAATTCAAATCAGGAGAAAATCTTGTCTTCCATCCTTATCCATAGTGGACGCCACCCCTAGTAGTTCTAGGATAAGATTTTGTTCAATTCAAATTCAAATAGGATAATCTTTTAAAATTCAAATAGGATAATCTTTTAAACTTCAAATATTTATTTTAAAATAAGATTTTCAAAATTCAAATTAATCACATTTTTGAATTTAAAATTCAAATACAATTAATTTAAATTTCAAATCTTATGTTTTAAAATAAATATTAATTAAATATTTATCACATTTATTGAATAATACAAAATTATAAGTTTATGCCTCCAGCACATAAAGAAAAACACCTACACCATGTAAAAAGGTGATCTGAATTTTTCTCTTCACTAAATGCAAGACAACAAGCTAATAAGAGTATCCCGATCAATTATAATCCGTTAAGAAATTATGTGGAACTAGCAGAGGAACCAATTAGACATTTATAATATGGGCTCCAATAATATATATAAGTATTATTCTATACCAAATAATCCGTTACAATTATTATTTTCAGAATCACACCACTATATACTTAAAACTACACTCCTAATTATATACCGTATTACGCAAACCAATAATAAGCTATCATTCAATGACTTTGTCATATATGCAAAACTCTCATACGATATCCATGATCAGCCTTAGGTCAAAATCTGTTTGACCTACTAATCAAACTATCTTAAAGATCCATTATACTACCAAATAAAAAAATGATTATTCATCATATGTGAATAAAAAGTCATCTGCCAAGCAGACGACCCAAGACTTTGTCTATTTTCACATCTAGTATAATGCCTTTAAAAAGATAACATTTACTCCTCATTAGAGTTATGATTCTAATATCTGTAAATAAATTCTTCATCATATATAAGTCATGTACCTAACGAATCGGTTCATAAGCTTACTACCTATAAGATACTTTAGTCATTGGAACATCAAAATACATAAGTCATATATATGAAGCAATTTATTTACTCAAAATTAAGGTTATTGCATAATCGATATCAAAAGTGACATGATTTATTCTAACGAACTACGCAAATCACTTATACTTTGATCTCAGTCCAATATGTCACCACCAAGCAACATATCTATATATTTACTCATGAGTCAAAACTCTAGACAGTCAAGACAAACCATCCCCTAAATTGGCTTTTAATAGCATAATAGTCTTAATATAAGTTAGATGCTCGGTCTAATCCAATAGATTACAGACCATAGTTTTGACTGCTTACTTTAAAACGTTGTCTTCTCGTATATAAAAGTTCATTGTATGCAACATTTTAACAGTTTAACACAAACAATCAGTAAGTCATATTTGCTTACATTTACTTCAATATATAAATAGAATGACGACATATAGTAATATAATAAATAACCTATAAATATAATTTTATTATCCAATTTAAAATAAGTGATGCATATAAAAATATATTTCCCGCTTAAGGCATTCCTAACACGCAGGTGATGAAGGTATGAGGGGAGCTCAGAATATTAATAATCAAAACTGTCAAAAATAAAAAATTTTAAATAATTTATTAACGTGAAATTTTTGCATTTGATTTTTTATTTTAATACGAGTTTGATTTCATTGAAGACGGAGGTTGTGGAATTATGACAATGGTCCTTACGAGAGGTAAGCGCGACTCCTCTTCTTCAATACTGGTTGGAATACACAGATCATGATTTCTTTGTCTTTTTTTTTTTTTTACATATTTTTAAACAATTGTTAAACGGCTCAATTGAATCCTTAGATTTGCTGAAGAAATAACAAGAATCTTTATTGATGTTTCTCGTGGGTTTGAACTATTCTAAATTTCTTTAGATTTTCTCTCGAAATACTGCTTAAATCGTTGATAAATCTAGTATGAACTTTCCTCCAAACTCTATCCATCTCCAAAACCGAACTTCAGCAAGAGAAATAAACTAATGATTTTTTCTTTTTTTTTTGGAAGACAAAACTAGCATAATTATATCCGATTAGCCTATTGTCGTGCACATGCAAGCTTCCATGCAACCTCACAATCCTTCCCATTCAATTCCATCTAAACAACTCTAAATTGGACACTATCTATAGGACCTCTCAATTAGACTTTGTCACAGACTGTCTCTTTCCTTATATTTGTTATATTAAACAAAGTTATTTCTTTTCAAATCTTTCGATTTTTTTTTTAAATAAGATTTTTCATGACTCGAACCCATCACTTCTAGATTGGAGGTGGAGGTGGTACATGATTCTTCTTTTTGAAAATTTAATTCAAGCGTATAGTCGGAAGGAACCAATTGTTTTGAAGATTGTGCTGTGTACTCATGTTTTAATGCATTGTCCTGATTTGAAATATATGTTAAAAAATATAGGTAATCTGAAAAATGTTTAATTACCCTAAACCGCCTGTGAAGACCATTCTACATTTGGTTAGAAATGGCAAAGACCAAAAGACTTATTTGGCTTGCCAAATGAGATATAAATTGGGAAGAAAATGGATGAGAACAAGACGGCAAGATTAATCCGCACTAGACAATTAAAAAATGCGAATTAAAATCTAACCGTTAAAAAAAAAAAAATAACAGTGGATTAATGAAATATACTCGTGTGAAATACTAAATTGCAAATTAGATTAATGAGCAGCACATATAAAAATACTTGACATTTTCCCCCCTTTCTCAAAATATGGCAAAACTAGCAAAACAACAACGCCCAACGAATCAACAACCAAAAGTCTCAACCCGTAATTACAAAATGGGTTGCACTTTCGTATCATTGAGCCCCAGAAAGAAGGGAAAAACTCATTACATAAGAATCTTTTACATGCGTTAGGACCATACCACATAGCCTAGTTTGTAGGACTTGTAATTTAAAGCCTCATTTCTTGATGCGTTTCATGATCACTCCTTCAAAAATGCCATCTGATCTGAAATTTGGCGCAAATAACCTGGGATCCACAGGTCCCGGAAGATTGAATGACAGCGTGAACGGTCCTGGTGGGCATAAGTGCTGGAATTTCATCTCAAACACACGCGAAGGTTTTCTTATAGTTCTCCCCCCGGTTGTTAACCCCCGCACATGAACCATGCCGGCAGATTCAATCTCACAGCTGAATTTGCCTGCCACCATAAATAGCATTAATTCGGTTTTCCACATGCATAAGCAAGGACAAAGAGCGCTATCAGTTTTAAGCAGAGGCAGCAAGGAAAAGAAAAATTTGCAAGCAAACCAGCATTTAGCAGAGGAAGACATATAGAAACTACTTAAAATATTATATGCTAGCATAAACAAATCACAAGTGAATTTAACATACAATAATCTTTCCTGACCCCTGGTAGAGCAATTCGAAAATAGTATGCGACTTTGCTAACACCCACATCCACAACACCTATTGATGGTCCCGATTTTCCTTTCCTAGCGGTCCCAGAAAACACAATAGACACATCTTCATCAGAGGTACATTTCTGTGCATCTGGAATTGAGAGAAGGGACATAACGGTGGGTCCATCAGATATGCATGTCCTTTGGAAATCTCTTTTGCTATTATAATGTTTTGCCATTGGATCAACTTCAGGAAACGCAGACATTGACTCATAGTCGTCATGCCTTCTCTTAATCTTTAGCCGAGATCTCACTAACGGTTGAGCATTCCCATCTGAACTTTCATGTCCTGTGATTGTTGTCTCCTTACCATTATCCAAGCAATTCTGCTCATCATCATCATTGCCATTGTGGGAGTTGTGTAGGACAAACTCGTCCAAATCTATCTTGAAGTTACCTAAACGAGATAGAGATCTGAACTTTTCTAAATCCTTCTCTTCCCAATGTGACATTATGGGGTTATCAATGAGAACAATTCCTTTCACAACCCTAAAGCTTTTGGGGTACCAAATCTGTCCATGGAGATCCAAAGGGAAAAACCTCGTGAAATGCTGAGTGTCTTCAGATGCTATCATTTGTGAAAAATGGAGACTGCCCTTTAGGTACTTGTGCAACATATCTGGCTTTAAAATCAGGCTAGGCTCTGCTTTTCTCAGGAGATAGTAATACAAATTCTCCAACAGAGATACACTAACATATGAAGGGCCTAAATCTCTCGATGTATATGGCGGTGAATTCTCGGCTAGTCTTTGAAATGCAGAGCTTCTCGGGTTATCATATATGACATCAGGACCTAAGTACATTCCCATAATGAAGTTGAGCAAAAAATGCTGATCATCAAACAATGAATTAACCAAACTCCCGTCGGGGTCATTGTTCTGCTGCAAATCCATGTTTTGCAATTATCGGTTTATAAGAGCAGTGTCCTACAATAAAATAACCACCCCATATAAGAAAATAAATCAAACATTGACTCCATGATAAACAAACAGAGAATACAACTTTTAAAAAGGCTGGTGTAGGCATTATGGTGCAGGAGTACACATTAGTAACAACAGATCAAATATACATATATATATATATACACACACACAAAATTAATTAAGCCAAAGCACTTCCATAACCCTTTTTTTCTTTAACCAACGTTCAAATCACAGAAAGGAGCCGTATAATCATCTTAAGTTTCTAATCATTTCCAAGTAAAAACACCTCATGCAATTAAATAAATAAATAAACCAAAAGTTACACAGGATGAAAGTTAATGCCATAAGTCCATGATAACCCATGTCATTACACAAAGATTTTGTATTAGTTAATTATATTTGACAGAATTTCTACGGATTCTAAACATGTTTTCAAAGAAAGTTTTTCAAAAAATTATTAAAAAAAAAAAAGCACAGAAATTGAGATCATCATCATCATCATCATTAATGATTTGGCTTAAATAAAGTTTTGAAAAACTAGTTTGGTTTCAATATCTATTAGAAACCAAATTCTACCTATTCAAGTTAACCGCATTTAAGTAGCACAAAAAGGAAATACTTGCCAGAAAACGACATGCAGATAATTCAAAGAGAGAGAAAGAGAAATTGTCTGCTTATTTGGTTTAAACAACTGAAAGCGATGACAGTCCCCGAGACCGTCTTCATATCGAGCTTTCTTTTAGCTTCTAGTGTTTTAAGGTCCTATGTCAAGTAGAGCATGTAAATGTATACACATGCAACCGAGCAAATGGGAAATTCAAAATAAGTAAACATTAACACAACTTCACTTGGAGATTTAAACAAGGACAACAAAAGAACAGAGACAGACAATTGAAATGCAGATATAAAACTGGAAAAAAAAAAAAAAAATCTGCTATCTAGCAGTGAGTGTAGCAATAAAACTTCTCGTCTTATGTCAATACTATTAGAATAGGATTAAGGCAAGCTCTATATATGCATATATATGTGTGTGTGTGTGTGTGTGTGTGTGTACATATACATAGACATATACATTGTTAGCAGGTCTTTATTGTCTTTTCTGATTAAGTTAGTTTTTTTTTATTTAATTTGTTAGAGAATAAAGTACTTTCCTATTCTTAAGGGAAGTTTGTTAGTCTCTCTTATCTGTTAAGTAGGTAGAATAAAAGGGCAGATATACGAGTCTGTATATTTGAGAGATTTTCATATTAATATAAAAAAGGCAGTGCTTGAGATCGTTGCTCTCCTCTTATTTGTTTCTCTTCTCGTATTTGTTTACATGGTATCAGAGCTAATATAGAGTTGAGAGAGATAACGGCCAAAATGGCTATGACTGGAGCAAGAAGAGTTGATGGTTCTAAGGTTGCTTCTAGCACTTCTCAACCAACCTCCACAATTGTTCCCATTGCAATTTCTAAAAATTCAAATCATACTTCTCTACAAATTACAACCCACAAGTTGAATGGGACAAATTTTCTTAAATGGTCTTGTTCTATTTTAATGATGGTTCAAAGGAAGGGAAAATTAAGCTATTTAGATGGCACGATTGAAAAACCAAAAACTGATAATCCTTTCAATCCAAGTTGGGAGGCTCAAAATTCAAGGGTGATGGCTTGGTTGATTCATTCAATGGAAGACATTGCTAATATATACATTCTTTTTCCCACTGCTAAGAGAATCTGGATGCAGTGACGCTAGCCTATTCTGATCTTGAAAATTCATCCCAGATGTTCGAACTTACGAAATAAAGTGAAAAATCTGAGACAAGGAGAGGATGTCACTCAATACTGCAATAATCTAACAAAGCTTTGGAAAAAGTTAGATCTGTTCACTAACCGACATGAAAGGATCCTGATAATGCAATATTTTACAAGAAGATGGTGGAAAGTGACCAAATCCATGATTTTCTAGCTAGACTCAATAAAAAGCTGGATGACGTTCAAGGAAGGTTGCTGGGAGTCAAACCTTTGCCGCAAATAGAAGAGATTTTTGCAGAAATGAAGCAAGAAGAATGTCATCGACATATGATGCTTGGAGGATCCACCATTCCGGCATTAGAAACCTCTACTATGGTGGCTCCAGGCTCAAATAATTGTGGTGACCAGAACTGAAATACACCTGCTAATTCCAAGGGATTTAAGAAGTGGTGTGATCATTGTCACAAGCCCTATCACATCAAGGACACAAGCTAGAAATTACATGGCAAACCAGCCAACTGGACTCTAAATCGACCCCAGGGACATGATGGAAAAGGTTTCCAAATTTATGCTGAACTCGACTCTAAAAATCCACCTAAAGTGTCAAATGCCTTCTCCAAAAAGCAATTGGAGCAACCTCAGAAGATGTTGACTGCTTCTCAACCATCCTCAACGTCACTTATAGCACATAAAGGTACCATATTGATTGCGTTTGGTGGTCTATCAAAAAAAGATGAGCCTTAGATCATTGACTTGGGTGCCACTGACCATATGACTTGTTGTGAAAAAATTTTCTCTTCATATGTTCCTAGTTTTGGTAATCATAGAGTTAAGGTGACTGATGGTTCTTTTTCTGTTGTTGCTAGAATTGGAAATATTAAACTCGGTCCCAATATTATTCTTAAAGTCATTCTACATGTGCCTAATCTATCTTGTAATATCTTGTCCATCAGCAAGATTACAAAGGATTTAGATTCAAGGAGGAGGATTGCCAGTGTTAAGGAGCTTAATGGTCTTTACTATTTTGAGAACGGGGTTTCAGTGAGTGGTCGTGTTGAAAAGGCTATAAGAACTTCTTGCATTATAGGCTAAGTCATCCAAGTTTCAGTTACTTAAAATTATTGTTTCCTTCATTGATTCAGAAACACGATTCATTCCAATGTGAAATTTGCCAGTTAACTAAGCATAAATGTATTTTCTTTTCTCCTCAACCTTATCATGCTTCAAAGCCCTTTATGTTAATTTACAGCAATATTTGGGGTCCTTCACGTATTCTGAGTCTTACCAATAAAAGGTGGTTTATTACTCTTACAGATGATCATACTCATGTTTGTTGGGTGAATCTTTTAAAGGAAAAATTTAAAGCTGAGATGATTTTTCAAAATTTTCATTTGATGATAAAAGCCCAATATAATGAAAATATTAAAATACTTCGTATTGACAATGGTACGGAATATTTTAATTCTATTCTTGGGAATTTTCTCCTAAAAAAATGAATTATACATCAAAACTCTGGTGTTAGCACACCATAACAAAATGGTATTTCTGAAAGAAAAAATCGCCACTTTCTAGAGGTAGCTCGATCGTTAATGTTAACATCCAATGTTCCAAAACGTTTTTGGGGAGATGCGATTTTAACTACATGTTATCTAAATAATCGGATGCCATCTCATGTTTTAAAATATCAAACACCATTAGAGTGTCTTCTTAAGTCTTATTCTTAAGTCTTATCCTGAGTCACGTTCTTTTTCAGCCTTAGACTTAAAAGTTTTTGGGTGTTCGTCCTTTGTTCATAATCTTGATCAAAATGGAAGCAAGCTTGATCCTCTATCTCATAGATGTATATTTCTTGGGTATTCGTCCACACAAAAAGAGTACCATTGTGATTCACTAGAAACAAGAAAATATTTTGTCTCATGAGATGTTACATTTTTTGAAAATCAACCCTTTTTTGCAAAAAATTCAGTTCAGGGGAAGAGTCCATGTCATTATATCTTGTGGAAATCACCTAATTCAAATTTGGGATCATATTCACATTCAGATTCAAAATCCAATTCAGAATTATGGGAGTATTGTTGGGATTTTTCTCCTGAGTTTAAGCTAGCAAAATTGGTTTCCAAATTTCAAACTTACCCAAATTTGTCAAATCAAATTTGTCCAAGTTCATCCACTCCAACTCCTTCAAATTCACCTAATAAAGATCTTATTTTGAGTCCAGATTTGCCTACTGAAAATCTAGTCATTCCAGATCAGAATTTGAGTGAATCTTCTCTTGTGTCAAACTTTCCAAATTAATATTTAAATCTTCCTCCTACTTCGGACTCCACCAACTCAGATTTCAATCAACCAATTGAAAAGTCAAATCCTCAAATGCCTCATTCTGTTCCAAGTTCAACTTGTAGACACGTTTTGGATCCTATGCCTACAATCAAGGAGCATCAAACAACAAGGGGAGGACAATTACAGCCATTTGATCTCACATACTCATGAAGACAACATTCAAAAAATATGAATATACTACATACTTCTCACAGCCAAAAATATGACCTGACATCAAGTACAGATACAAAACAATCTGACTTTAAAATTCCAATTACAGTAAGGAAAGGAACTAGATCATGTACAAAACATCCTATAACGAATTTTGTGGCTTACAATCATTTGTCAAGTCTTGTCCAGGCTCTTGTATCCAATCTTGAAGGTGTGGGAATTCCAAAAAACACACAAGAGGCTTGGAAGAGTTCAGATTGGAGTAAAGCAATTCAAGAAGAGATGAGTGCTCTTGAGAAGAATGATACTTAGTAGATTGTGAGGAAATCGAGAGGAAAGGTGCCAGTAGGATGTAAATGGGTATTCATTGTCAAATACAAGGCTGATGGATCAATTGAGCAGTATAAAGTGAGACCGGAGGCAAAGGGATATACTCAAGCGTATGGTATAAATTATCAAAAGACATTTGCATTGGTGATGAAGATAAATACAATGGAGTCTTGCTATCCTTAGCTGCAAACTTGGAATAGTCATTGCAACAATTAGATGTAAAAAACAGCTTCCTAAATGGAGATTTGGAGGAAGAGGTTTATATGGAGTTACCCCCTGAATTTGATGAAGAAGATAAGAATGGGAAGTTATGCTGATTAAAGAAGTCATTGTATGGCTTAAAGCAATCACCAAGGGCATGGTTTGATCAGTTTACAAAAGTAATTCGAAGACAAGTATATGAGCAGGCTCAAGTAGATCATCCTTTGTTTAATAGATATAAGAACGGTAAGGATACTAATCTTATTGTCTATGTTGATGACATAATATTAATAGGGGATCATAATATTAATAGGGGATGATACAGTGAAGATGGAAAATTTGAAGCGAAAATTGGCAGTCGAGTTTGAGATGAAGGATTTAGGCAGCTTTGAGATCCTTTCTTGGTATGGAAATTGTAAGAAACAAAACTGGAATCTTCGTATCACAATGAAAGTTCATTTTAGATCTCTTGAGAGAAACAGAAGTGTTGGGGTGCAAACTAGTGGAAACTCCAGTTGATCCAAACTTGAAATTTGACACACAAGAAATGAGCAACCCAGTAGACTGAGGAAGATATTGGCGTCTAGTTGAAAGACTTTTTCTCATACAAGGCCAAATATTGCCTTTGCAATAAGTCAGGAAGTCAATTAATGCATTCTCCTATCGAAAAACACATAGAGGCAGCTACTAGAATTTTGAAATACTTAAAGGGGACTCCAAGCCAAGGTCTTTTTTTTAGTTTTGAAAAACTCGAGAATGGAACGTGGAAGCATATACCGATACTGACTAGGCAGGTGCTACCAATAATAAGAGATCAACTTTTGGATATTGTATGTTTGTTATGGGAAATTAGTTACTTAAAGAAGTAAGAAGCAACCAGTTGTTGCAAGAAGCAGTGTCGAAATTGAGTTAAGATCAGTAGCACATAAGATTTGTGAGGTGTTATGGCTGGAAATCCTATTGGGAGAATTGAAGGCAATGGTGAAACTTCCTTTGAGGATTTATTTTAATAATAAAGCTGCAATTAACATCTTTCACAATTTGGTTCATCATGATAGAACTAAACATGTTGAGGTGTACAAACACTTTATTAAGGAAAAGATCGAGGATGGTACAATCAACATGACTTATGTACCTACTTCAGAACAAGCAACTGATGTGCTCAACAAAGGACTTTCAAGACCACTGTTCGAGAAACTAGTAGAAAAGTTGGGCATGTTTAATTTGTACAGCCCAACTTGAGGGGAAGTGTTAGCGGGTCTTTATTGTCTTTTCTGATTAAGTTAGGCTTTTTATTTAATTTGTTAGAGAATAAAGTACTTTCCTATTCTTTACGGAAGTTTGTCATTCTCTCTTATCTGTCAAGTTATTAGAATAAAAGGGCAGATATACGAGTTTGTATTTTTGAGAGATTTTCAAATTAATTAAAAATAAAAAAAGCAGTGCTTGAGATCATTTTTCTCCTCTTATTTGTTTTCGTACGTATACATATATATATATGCTTGGTTACACAGATATTGGGTTCGGATGCAAACCCAGAAGCGAAACCCATTAAAATGGAAAAACACAAAGGAACAATAGCAAAGCACAAAAACCAAAATTCAACTCCAACTTTTAGGACAGAAAACAGAGGGCTTCTATGGCTCTTGCAAAACCAAGATAACAGGATGGAATTAGCAATAAAATTATGACGGAAAAAACTCGATAGGGTAATATCTAAGAACTGAAAATTTCAGAATTTTAGGGTGTTTCTTTTTTTTTTTTTTGTAAAATCAGAATGACAAAAGAGATTTCATAATTAGGTTTAGAATCGAAATCAACAAGGAAACACATAGTCAATAGGGAAATTTTAGATTAAGGTAAATAAATAGAGAAAGCCCTACCTGAAAATTTCAAGAACTCTAAAATGTTCCTCGCTCCCAAAAATTTCGGAGCAGAAATTGGTCCTCTACTCAGTGGAATGCTCGGTGGTGAAGCCAATGAAAGAAAGCTCTATGAGAGAGAGAGAGAGAGAGACTGTGTGTTACGTTGTCGGCCAGAGAAAGAAGAAAGAGGGAAAAGGTTAGAGAGGAGGGAAAGAGGCAGGAGATTCGTCTATCGGGTAGGGAAGCGAAATTTTGAAGGCCATAAGATAATTTTCAAAAGTTAAAGGGCTTAAAATACAATTATAGCAAAGGTGGATGCTGTTAATAAGATAATATAAAAGATTTTTTTTTTCCCTCTCCATACTTTAGAATTAAGGGGATATTTGATAAGCATATTACATTAACGTTACATTTAAATATGATATATTAAATACAATTTACATTTAAATAGAACATATTTGCATTATATTTAAGTGTAATATGTGTTTAGATGAAAAGTATTTGAATTATATTTAAATAATGAATATGTGATGTGATGAGTAAAAATAAAAAGAAAAATGGGGGACAAAAAGAGAGTATATAATATGATTAGTAAAAATATAAAATAATAAATAGTGATTGTATTAAATTTAAAACATAATATGATTGGTATTTAAATGTAATACGTTTACATTTGGATAAATATTACATTGTATTTAAACGCAATACAAATGTAATGCGGTAAATAAACGAGACATAAATTTTAGAGCCAGTTTGGAGACCATATTTGGGTCTCTAAAATAACTTTTTTGATTTTTTTTTATTTCAACATCATTTTTTATTATTTATATTTTCAAACTATTAGAGTAAATTTCAAAATTTAAAAATCTATAACTTTGTATATACAAGTCCAAATGAGATATTTGTTTTTTTAAATTACATTGAATTTCGACAAGAATAAAACAATATCTATATTAATAATTTTTCTAAACAAATTTTTAAGACTTTATATTTTTTCATTCTAAATAATTTTTTTTCCAAACATATTTTTAAAAATTACTTTTTTTAATTTAAAAAAAAACTCCAAAACTCTTTCTAAATGAGCCCCTAATCTTGCCCTCCCAATTTTCAAAACTATTCAAAATATCCCATTATAATCACAAATTAGTTCAAAGACCCCATTCATCCACTTCCATCTATTAGCTTAACTGATTTATTGTCTTGTTATTTAGATGTTTAATTAGTCAATATGTATGTTTTAATAATTTTTCATATTAAAACAAAATGCAGATTACAAAAATATAAATAATACTTAATTTTACCTTTTTCTTTTGATGGGTAATTTGCGTATTTTATTGTTAAAATTAAGTATTGATTGAGGAAGAATAGGAATTTATATATTAATCGTAATTTGATAGTAGAAAATGTAATTTCAAAATACATGATATGATTTCTGAATAAAGTAACATATAAAATTAAATATGTATATAACCCTTAGAAAAAGTAACATGTCAAGACTTAACATATTGTTAGTTAGCTGTTTAATTAGTCAAAATGTATGTTTATATAATTTTCATATTAAAAAAAATGTAGATTACAAAAATATAAATAATACTTAATTTTACCTTTTTTCTTTTGATGGGTAATTTGTGTATTTTATTGTTAAAATTAAGTATTGATCGAGGAAGAATAAGAATTTATATATTAATCATAATTTGATAATAGAAAATGTAAATTCAAAACATATGATATGATTTCTGAATAAAGTAAAATATAGGATTAAATATTTATATAACCCTTAGAAAAAGTAACATGTCAAGACTTAATATATTATTAGTTAGCTGTTTAATTAGTCAATATGTATGTTTATATAATTTTTAGTGTTAAAACAAAATGTAGATTACAAAAATATAAATGATACTTAAATTTACCCTTTTCTTTTGATGCGTAATTTGTGTATTTTATTGTAAAAATTAAGTGTTAATTGAGAAAGGGTATGAATTTATATATTAAACGTAATTTGATAATAGAAAATATAAGTTCAAAATACATGATATAATTTTTGAATAAAGCAAAAATATAGTATTAAATACATAAATAACCCTTAAAAAATGTAACCCAAGCTTGCATGGACAAAGGTTTGAAAGTTGAAACCCAACCATTTTGGATGGAAAACAAGCTCACTGCCATCAATCAACGTAACTTTTGCTTCTCGTTTATGCAAAATATATTTTATTTAGGTTCAATCTTTTTTAAAAACCGATATCTAAACAATCCCACGTTACTATTTTACAAAGCTTTATCCCATATATGCGTCTATATGAGAACTGGAATACCTTGCGTTTAATTTTAGTAGGTTTCAATAAGCTTATCTAAATAGGCTTCTTTAAGTTGGGTTTAGGAAATTTTGTTCAAGTGAATTTAGCCATGTTAATTCAAATCTTACTTGGACACATTTAAGACTCCTTTAATATAATGTGTTATATAAACACAATCTCATTTTTAGATGAGACCCATTATCACTCATCTCCTATCATCCTAGATAACCTCCCATCAAAAGTTCCCGCTCAAAATGGGAGTGTTCAATTTTGGTTTGGGTTTCTTCTTCTTGATTTATTTTCGAATGTATAAAGGCAGAATTGTCAAAGGAGTCGTGGTGGCTTGTTTTTTAAATGAGGTTTAACTCTACAACTTACGCAAATATTTATAAACATACAATGAGGATATGCATGGATAATTTTTGGTAATTAAGAAAATGATACTTGATCAGGTAGCATTAGGGGTGAACAAAAAATCCGAAAACCCAAATAACCCACCCAACCCACCCAAGAAAAACCCGACGGGTTGGGTCCACGTCAGACCCAAAAAGAATTCGGGTTGACCCACCCAACCCAATGTCAAATTGGGTGGGTTCGGGTTAGAATTCTAAAACCCGATCAAAACCCAACCCACCCAATGAATGTGTGTGTGTGTGTTTTTTTTTTTTTTTTTATATTTAGAAAAAATATAATGATTAACCTAAGCCAATTTTGTTGATCCGACTATCATTTCCCATTTATACCTCCCCCCAAGCTAAAGTTCGTGCCTTGCCCTTACCAAACCCGATGTCCCACCAGCCTCCTCCAATCGTCCCTTTCTTCGACCATTGGCCGTCACCCCTCGACGTATTCATTTTTGTCTCCCCAAGCCCGTGTTCGTCTCGTGCCTTGTCCTTGCCCCAACCCTAGCCGCCACTTGCCATTAACCTCCCCTGATCCTCCTTTCTGTTAGGATTTAAGAACAAGATTTCAAGTTCATTTCAATTTGCCTAACTTTAGTTCTTGTTACTACACACATTGGAGTTAGAGATTATTCTTGTGAAATAGATTTGATTGTTTGTGGTTGATATTTCTTAGAATTCATTAAAAGCATGTTTTAATTAGTTCTTATTGTCTTTATATGACTTCTTTATTTGAATATTTAAGCTTGTATTTTGATTTGTGATTAAATTTTTAAGTCATGCTTTATTATTTTATTTTTATAAATTGCCGAACCCGACGAACCCGAAAAACCCGCCAAACCCACCCAAACTTTAATTGGGTGGGTCAATTTTATATATTGGGTTAATTGGGTGGGTGAAAAAAATTTTCAACCCACCCAATCTTCATTGGGTGGGTTAAAAAATGTCAAAAATCCACCCAACCCACCCGACGAACACCCCTAGGTAGCATATATACTTAGCCACTGGTACTCTGTCAAAATATATACAAAATAATAATAATATTAAGAGAGAGAGAGCGAGAAAAAGTTGTGGAGTTATGTACAGGATTTATCAACTATTTTGCCCAATTTTTTCGGAGTAAATAAATTGACCTAGCAACTTTAATGCCACCTTTATGCAAAAAAAAAAAAAAAAAATGTGACAAATATTACATATATAATTACATATAATTCTTGAGACTTATAATAAGGATGTTACCGAGTGTTAATGACTACGTATTACATACATACAAGAACAGCAAAGAAAAAATCTCCAAAATTTACATGACGAGAATCTGGTACACCTCCGGTCAAAGAGAAAATAAAAGTAGACCGGCTATCCTCCTATCTTATCCTTGCTTACTAAATAAAAACACAAAAAGTCGACTATATATATATATATAATTAACATCCTTGATGCCTCATCCTCGCTTACTAAATAAAAACAAAAAAAGTGGACTATATATATATAGTTAACATCCTTGATGCCTCAAAGTCATTGAAATATATATATATATATATGATAGAAATAAATTTATATATATATAACGTCCAACTGTGTGTGTGTATTATGTACACATGAGAAGAGGAACAAGCATGGGTCATATTGGTCGAGGAGTAATCTGTTGTCTCTCAATATCTCTACGTGAAGAGAAATAACCAAAACAATTATTGAAATGTCTGAGGACAAACCTTCCTCCATCATGACCTTCTTCATCAATGTCATCCTTCTCATTCTCTTCCAAAGAACGTCCCTTGGTTTCTATGGTAAATAGATAGGTAACAACCATTCCCACAAGGCAAACTCCTCCCAAAATGATCAAAGACGCAGTCATTCCAATGGCTTTGGGATATCCATCCTCTTCCTTGTTGTGGGAGGCCCACAAAAACCCTACCGACCCTATTATGGCCCCCACCTTCCCCGCGGCCCCCGCTATCCCGTGACACGTCGACCGAAACCTAGCCGGGAACAGCTCCGCGGGGACTATGAAGGTGGTGGTGTTGGGTCCAAAGTTGGAGAAAAAGAAAGTGAGGCCGTACAGCACCATGAAGCCAACTCGGTTTTTGTGCTTGTCCCAAAATGAGTAGTAGCATACGCCAATGGAGACATACCCCACAGCCATGCAGAAAAATCCCATTATTTGGATTTTGACTCTTCCAACGCGGTCGATGAAATAGACCGTGAACCAATAACCTGGAAGTTGAGCGGAATCAGACATTCAGAAAAATATATTAATAATGTACTAAATGTAAAAATATAAAAAATAAAAAAACAACTTATAATACCTTTTTTTAAAATCTTCTACTTTTTTTTTTTAATTAATCTTTTCACATCTCTTTGAGTTTTTTCCTTACTCAAAATATACTAAGTTCATTGAGTTTTGTTAGATTTTTAAGTATTAGGTAAAAAATTATTATTTGCTTAATCAGTACTGTAATTCGTATATAAAAACAAATGGTAACGTAAGTGGCCGAATTTGATTTATTTAGGATATTAAATTTGGAAAATAAAATTGTTAGAATTTTGTGTATCTTATAATTATGAACAAATAGGAGTGTAATTGGCCGAATTTGATTTATATACGATCTTAAATTTTGAAGAAAATTTACGCGAATGATTTTGTGATTAGAAAATAGCTTGAAATAATAAAAAAAAAAAAAAACTGTTTTATACCTGGAATGGTGGAACAGACAGCAATGATTGCTTGGAGTCTGGCAACGTTGAAGGCATCTTTGAAGGCGTTCTGTTCATTCTCATTGATAAAGCTGGCGTATATGTGGGACTGGAAGAGGTTGCTGCTGTAGAAGACGATGTCAACGAGGAACCAAGAGGCGGCGCAGGCGAAGAGATCACGGCCGTGGCGGCAGAAGAATTTCTTGGAGAGAAGAGAATAGGGAGGTGGATCAATATCTGGAAGCGGCTCATCTTCTGCTATTTGAGTCATCGATACGTCCAACACTTTCTTCATGTCCTTGGCCGCCTGTGCCACGTTTTGCTCTACCAAAGCTGTGTATCTGAAACCACATATTATTGATTATTATTCAAAATAAAACTTGGGCCGTACACGTGCTAATTGATTTTTTTCCTTTTTCAATCTATACACTGTTTAGTTGGTTGGTAAATTCTTCGGTCAATATCATACTGTTTCTTTTTAATTAATTTCGCTTTGTTGCCAAAATAATAGAACTAATGTCATATCGTAACTCAATTTCAACTGACAGCTAGCTACAGAATTGCCATTACTTATTTCACAAGATGTCAATTGAGCCTAGCTAATTACTATTTGGGTGTCCCATATTTTTTTTATTATCTTATATATGTCACCGATGACCATCAGCATATTCCTGACTCTATGTTTACATAATGAGACATTTCTAACTCTATGAAGAAGAAAAATATATATATATCTTTTGTCAATATATATATATATAAACGTTATTTGGATGCCTAATCTCAACTGCTCAGCCTCAAGAAACCTAACCTAAACTTCATTCATATAAAATGAAAAATCTAACAATTTCTTTTTCTCATAAAGAATGAAAAAAAAAAAAAAAGGTAATATGAGATGTACCTTGCAGTTTCAGGCATCATCATACGCCAATAATATGTCATGGCGGCGGGAACTGCACCAATCATCAGTATGACCCTCCATGCAATATCCGCCTCATCCGGCGTCCTCGTTGTCGTCGTCGTCGATTTTGATGTCATTGCCTCGAATATCTTGCACACCGCCATGGTCACCGCCGAGCTGGCGAGGATCCCAATACCCTGCATCGAGAACACGGCCGCTATGAACGACCCGCGCGTCCTCTTGTTTGCAAACTCCGACATGATCGTCGCCGAAAGCGGGTAATCCCCACCGATCCCCACGCCGAGGAGGAACCTGAAGAACCCCAGGCTGAAGAGAACACAGCCCCTCTTGGTGCATATAGAGAATCCACATCCGATGGAGCTCAACACCATCAGCATCAACGCCAGGCCGTACACGCGCCGTCTTCCGATGAGGTCTCCGAGCCTGCCGAACACCAGCTGGCCGATAACCGTCCCCACCATGGCGATCCCCACCATCGTAGAGTTCACGACGGCGGGGACTCTGTATTGCCTACTATCATCATTTGAATTGTGCCCCACACTGTTATGTGGCTGTTTCGTACTCGAGTCATAATAAATATGACCGAGGAGAAGCATGATGGGAGCGATGCAGAAGAGGTCGTAGGCGTCGGTGAAGAGGCCCATGCCGGCGATGATTATGGCCTTGAAGTGGTACCATTGAGTCTTTGCACTGTCCAATGCTGATAGAACTTTCAACGCCATGCTTTCTCTCTTTCTCACTCTCTCTCACGTTAGTAAATAGAATGTTTATATATATATAATTGAACTCTCCAAGGGAAAGAAAGTCAGTGAATCGGACGGCTGCGATTGAGAAGTTTGGGTGAGAGGGACGTCGATTGAAGTGATGAGTGATGTGATCGAGAAGGGTGGACGGTTGACTTGGAGTCTAATATTCCGGAAAGAATATGCGGATCCTATAACTTCATCCTTCAGTTAACAAGCGTCATGTGTTGTATATTATAATTGCCATTATTACTCTCTCTCTCTCTCTCTCCCTCTCTCTAGCATTTTCTTTCTATTTGCATTAAGTTGTTTTCATTTTATTTTATTCTATTTTTAAGCAATTTTTTTCTATTTTTATGACGGGGTAGGACTTTTTTTTATTTTCTTTAATTGTGGTGCGTGAACTTGAAGGTGCTCTGATTTGATCATAACTTTTGACATTTTTGCGTAGGGTTCTTTTTTTCTAATTTTCCTCTTGTAAGGTTTCTAGGTCTCTAGTTTCGTTAGAAACCTTTTGTAGCATCTGTACGAACATCGTTTTTTAACCATTTCTTTTTTGCTTTATTCCCACCCCCTTGATGAAGTCAAACTGAGGCTTTTGCGTGTTGTGCCTCAGCCTTGCGTGGGTCATCCCCAAAGTCAGCTTATTTCCATTTTTTAAGTACCAAAATTAAAATACTTGGCCCTCTGTGAATTTGTGAATGTAAAGCCCGTGTTGGGGGAAGCAGGAAAATATTTTCACCATTTTTCAGAAGATGCCGGTGGGTGAATCCACAACAGTCCTTGTTTCTTCTTCTTTCTTTCTTTTTTTATTTTGTTTTGGTCCACTTATCATGATCAAATAAAGGGCATTGGCAGATCAAAGTCAGCAATTTATTTTTAATATAGAGAAATGGAAAGCCAACCTTAGAAACAATCCAAAGTGACATAGATGTGAGTAAATTCCGAAGAAATTTACAAGAACTTGATGACGGACACGAGGTATGAAGCTTATCAAACCTTATCAATATGACAAGCAAAAAACTAAACATCACAAAAACAAGAGTACGCATTATCCCGCGGCTGACCATAGGAGCCGGCAATTCCAACAGTGCCTGACAGAAACTTTGGCGCCAACTGCCAAACGGGTCAGTCAATTGATAAAAGGATGAGTTTTTGGGACGGACAAAATTACAATATATATATATATAGCGACAAACACATCGTTTATTACGCGGTTTGTGTGGACCAGGTTTCGATGACACGTTTTTGGACCTGTGTTTAGTACATACAATACACTCTTTGTTAATAGTTGTTTGAAATTTGACCATCGACAGATACCTTTTAAGTGTAATTTCCAGGAAGCTCATCGAGATAACTATCATATGCTGGCTGTAAATTGACAGTGATTGGAATTAAATTTAATTTTTGTGTTACCCTAGGTTTGATAATAAAAGCATCATGTTTGCTACGTCATTCATGATATAATTAATTGTACAGTAGCCTGTAGGCATATTTATCTTTCAATTCCTGCTTACCTTGTGCACATTTTTATTCAACCAATTTTTAACATGCATACACTACAAGTGTCATCGTCTAACTGGCTCTATTTTGTGGTTGGTTATGTACCAGCACACTGCACGTATATGATGATTGTATCACCGATGGTGTTGAAAATAGCGTTTTTGGCCAAATTATAGCAATATGGCAATATACAATGGACAGAATGCACTTTGACATCCAAGCCACCCAAATTTGTGAAATCTAAAGCAAAGAAAAGAAGAGGTAAACTCCAACAAAAGCAAGCAACCAGACAGAGAAAGAGGAATGGCCATCAAGATTTTAAGAACTTATTGTCATGTGATTTATGTAATAATAAATCTAATCACCTGAGAGTCTGTAGTAGAAAGAAAATAAAAGTGGAATGACCCCTGCTTATAATATTGCTTAAGGTAACATTTTTGAATTTTGAATTGAACTAAAAAAAGATTTTTCTCTATCAAATAAACCTTAAAAAATCAATTCTCCTCTAGGCCAAAAGCTTGGAAAATTTCGGCCATATTAGGGAGAGGGGGATTTAAAATTCAAACAGGATTCAAACAAAAATTTTTCTCTCCCTTATCCACACAAAAACTGATTTCTTCCTAAGGAGGAAACCCTACAAAATTCGGCTATGGCTTGTGTGAGGAGATTCAAAATTTAAATAGGATTCAAACAAAATTTTTTCCTTTCCCTTATCCACTAAAAACTGATTTCTCCTTGTCGAATTATTCATAAAAAAATTTGACCATAACTTGGATTTGTGATTCAAAATTCAATTCAAATTTCAAACTCCACAAATTTTTAAATTTTATCCACGTAGATAATTTTTCATAACTCCAATTCAAATTCAAATAAAATCATAGTAATTTTATTTGAAATTCAAATAATTGTATAATCTCTTATCCAAAACAAAATTTAAATTCAAATCAAGAGAAAATCTTGTTTTCCATCCTTATCTATAGTAGAGGTCACCCCTAGTAGTGCTAGGACAAGATTTTGTTCAATTCAAATTTAAATAAGATAATCTTTTAAATTTCAAATATTTATTTTAAGATAAAATTTTTAAAATTCAAATCAATCACATATTTGAATTTAAAATTCAAATACAATTAATTTAAATTTTAAATCTTATTTTTTCAAATAAATATTAATTAAATATTTATCTTATTTATTGAATAATACAAAATTACAATTTTACCCCTCCAGCATATAGAGAAAAACGCCTACACCCTGTGAAAAGGTGATCTGGATTTTTCCCTTTACTAAATGCAAGACAACAAGCTAATAAGAATATCTTGACCAATTATCATCTATTAAGGAATTATGTTGAGTTAGTAGAATGACTAATTGGACATATATAATGTGGACTCCAATAATTTATATAAGTATTATTCTATACTAAATAACCCGTTATAATTATTAGTTTTAGAGTCACACCACTATAAACTTTGAACTGCACTCCCAATTATATACCGTATTATGCAAGTCAATGATAAGCTATTATCCAATGACCTTGTCATATATATTAAACCCTCATATGATATCCATGATTAGCCTTAGGTCAAAATCTGTTTGACCTACTAATCAAACTATTTTAAAGATCTATTATACTATCAAATAAAAAAATGATTATTTATCATATGTAAATAAAAAGTCATCTGTCCAGCAGATAACCCAAGATTTTACCCATTTTTACATCCAATATAATACCTTTAAGAGGATAACCTTTACCCCTCATTAGAGTTCTGATTTTAATATTTGTAAATAAACCCTTCACTATATACAAGTCATGTACATAATGAACCGGTCTATAAGCTTACTACTTATAAAATGTTTTAGTCATTAGAATATCAAAGTACACAAGTCATATATATGAAGCGATTTATCTACTTAGGATTAAAGCTATTGCATAATAAATATCAAAAGTTACATGATCTATTCAAGTGGACTACTAAAATCAATTACAGTTTGATCCCGGACTAATATGTCACCACCAAACAACGTATCTATGTCTTTACTCAAGAGTCAAAACTTCAGACAGTCAAGACAAACCATCCCCCAAATTGGCTTTACATAATATAATAGTCTTAACATGAGTTAAATGCTCAGTCTAACCCCATAAACTACCGACCATAGTTTATACTGTAAATTTTAAAACGTTGTCTTCTCGTATATAAAAGTTCATTGTATGCAACATTCTAAAAATTTAACACAAGTAGTCAGTGAACCATATTTGCTTACATTTACTTCAATGTATAAATAGAATGACGACATATAGTAATATAACGAATAATCTCTAAATATAATTTTATTATCCAATTCAAAATAAATGATATATATAAAATGTATTTCCCGCTTAAGGCATTCTTAACATGCAGGTGACGAAGGTCATGAGGGGAGCTCAGAATGTTAATAATCAAAACTGTCAAAAATAAAAAAATTTAAATAATTTAGTAACATGAAATTTTTGCATTTGATTTTTTATTTTAATACGAGTTTGATTTCATTGAAGACGGAGGTTACAGAATTGTAACGACAATCCTCACAAGAAGTAGTTGGCGATTCCTCTTCTTCAGCACCGATTAGAACACTCGTGATTTCTTTGTTTTTTTTTAACATTTTTTTAAACAATTGTTAAATGGTTCAATTGAATCCTTAGATTTGCTAAAAAAATAACAAGAATCTTTATTGATGTTTCTCGTGAGTTTGAATTCTGAATTTCTTTAGATTTCCTCTTGAAATACTGCTTAAATTGTTGATAAATCTAGTATAAACTTTCCTCCAAACCCACCCATCTCCAAAATCCAACTCCAATAAGAGAAATAAACTAATGATTTTTTTTTTTTGGGAAGACAAAACTAGCACAATTATATCCCGTTAGCCTACTGTCGTGCTCACGTAACTTCCATGCAGCCTCACAATCTTGCCCATCAATTCCATCTAAACGGCTCTAAATTGGGCACTATCTATAGGACCTCTCAATTAGACTTTGTCACATACTCTCTCTTTCCTTTTATTAAACAAAGTTGTTTCTTTTCAAATCTTTCGATTTTTTTTTTTAATAAATAAGTTCCTCATTCACTGTAATCTAATGCCACCATTAAATAGGATTTTTTATTACTCGAACCCACCACTTCCAAATTGGAGGTGGAGGTGGTACACGATTCTTGTATTTGAAAATTTAATTCACGCGTATAGTCAGAAGGAACCAATTATTTTTGAAGGTTGTGTTGTGTACTCATGTTTTGATGTATTGTCCTAATTTGAAATATATGTTTAAAAAAGTGGGTGCTGTTTAATTGACCTAAACCGCTTGTTAAGACCATTCTACATTCGGTTAGAAATGGCAAAGACCAAAGACTGATTGGCTTGCCAAATGAGATATAAATTAGGAAGAAAATGGATGAGAACAAGACAGCAAGATTAATCTGCAATAATAAATGCAGATTAAAATCTAACCGTTTAAAAAGAAAATACATACAGTGGATTAATGATATATACTCGTGTGAAATACTAAATCGCAAATTAGATTAATGAGCAGCACATATAAAAATACTTGACATTTTCCCACCTTTCTCAAAATATGGCAAATACTAGCAAAACAACAACGACCAATGAATCGACAATCAAAAGTCTCAACCCGTAATTACAAAATGGGTTGCATTTTTGTATCATTGAGCCCCAGAAGGGAGGGAAAAACTCATTACATAAGTATCCTTTATACGCATTAGGACCATACCACATAGCCTTGTTTGTAGGACTTGTAATTTAAAGGCTCATTTCTTGATGCGTTTTACGATCACTCCTTCAAAAATGCCATCTGATCTGAAATTTGGCGCAAATAGCCTGGGATCCACAGCCCCCGGAAGACTGAATGACAGCGTGAACGGTCCTGGTGGGCATAACTGCTGGAACTTCATCTCGAACACACGCGAAGGTTTCCTTATAGTTCTCCCCCCAGTTGTCAACCCCCGCACATGAAACATGCCAGCAGATTCAATCTCACAGCTGAATTTGCCTGCCACCATAAATAGCATTAGTTCAGTTTTCCACATACATAAGCAAGGACAAAGAGCGCTATCAGTTTTAAGCAGAGGCAGCAAGGAAAAGAAAAATATGCAAGCAAACCAGCATTTAGCAGAGGAAGACATATAGAAACTATTTAAAATATTATATGCTAGCATAAACAAATCACAAGTGAATTTAACATACAATAATCTTTCCTGACCCCTGGCAGAGCAATTCGAAAATACTATGCGACTTTGCTAACACCCACATCCACAACACCTACTGGTGGTCCCGGTTTTCCTTTCCTAGCGGTCCCGGAGAACACAATAGACACATCTTCATCAGAAGTACATTTCTGCGCATCCGGAATCGGGAGAAGGGACATAATGGCGGGTCCATCAGATATGCACGTCCTTTGGAAATCTCTTTTGCTATTATAATGTTTTGCCATGGGATTGGCTTCAGGAAACGCAGACATTGACTCATAGTGGTCATGCCTTCTCTTACTCTTTTGCCGAGATCTCACTGACGGTTGAGCATTCCCATCCCAACTTGCATGTCCTGTGATTGTTGTCTCCTGACCATTATCCAAGCAATTCTGCTCATTGTCATCATTGCCATTGTGGGAGTTATGTTGGACAAACTCGTCCAAATCTATCTTGAAGTTACCTAAACGAGATAGAGATCTGAACTTTCCTAAATCCTTCTCTTCCCAATGTGACATTATGGGGTTATCAATGAGAACAATTCCTTTCACAACCCTAAAGCTTTTGGGGTACCAAATCTGTCTATAGAGATCCAAAGGGAAAAACCTAGTGAATTGCTGAGTGTCTTCAGACGCTATCATATGTGGAAAATGGAGACCGCCCTTTAGGTACTTGTGCAACATATCTGGCTTTAAAATCAGGCTAGGCTCTGCTTTTCTCAGGCAATAGTAATACAAATTCTCCAATAGAGATACACTAACATATAAAGGGCCTAAATCTCTCGATGTATATGGCGGTGAATTCTCAGCTAGTCTTTGAAATGCAAAGCTTATCGGGTTATCATATATGACATCAGGACCTAAGTACATTCCCATAATGAAGTTGAGCAAAAAATGCTGATCATCAAACGATGAATTAACCAAACTCCCGTCGGGGTCATTTTTCTGCTGCAAATCCATGTTTTGCAATTATTGGTTTAGAGGAGTAGTGTCCTACAATAAAATAACCACCCCATATAAGAAAGTAAATCAAACATTGACTACATAATAAACAAAGAGAGAGCACAACTTTTAAAAAGGCTGGTGTAGGCATTATGGTGCAGGAGTACACATTAGTAACAACAGATCAAATATACATATATATATATATATACACACACACAAAATTAATTAAGCCAAAGCACTTAGATAACCCTTTTTTTCTTTAACCAACGTTCAAATCACAGAAAGGAGCCGTATAATCATCTTAAGTTTCTAATCATTTCCAAGTAAAAATATCTCATGCAAATAAATAAATAAATAAACCGAAAGTTACACAGGATGAAAGTTAATGCCATAAGTCCATGATAACCCATGTCATTATACAAAGATTTTGTATTAATTAATTGTATTTTACAGAATTTCTACAGATTCTAAACATGTTTTCAAAGAAACTTTTTCAAAAAAAAAAAAAAAACACAGAAATTGAGATTATCATGATCATCATCATTATTATTAATGATTTGGCTTAAAAAAAGTTTTGAAAAACTAGTTTGGTTTCAATATCTATTGGAAACCAAATTCTACCTATTCAAGTGAACCGCATTTAAGCAGCACAAAAAGGAAATACTTGCCAGAAAACGACATGCAGATAATTCAAAGAGAGAGAGAGAAATTGTCTTCTTATTTGGTTTAAACAACTGAAAATAGACACATTAAACAGAGATGCAAAAAAGACAACCCAGAAAACAAAAAATGACAAGTGCAAGACAGAGTTTACCGTTTGAATTAGAAAGGGAAAGGAGAGTGGGCTTAGAAACTCTCAGAAGAGGGAAGGTTTCAACTCCATTTCCATCGCATAAATGGGTATTTGGAGAAAATTGGGGATTTTAGTGCGCACTGCGAGAAATTTGGGTGGTCGTGGCAGATTTTGATATTGCCTTCATTCGGTTTTCGCTTCCACTCATGTGTTTCTACTTTACACATCGTTTAACGACTTTGACACGAAATCATTATTAGCCCAAGAAAAAAAAAATTTTTGAATAAGAAGAAGAAGAGGAATGTAATAGCAATGAAGTCAAACGGCATAAGTAGCAAACGACGACATCAAACATAAACGACATCGAGATTCCAACGATGAACTATAAACCAACGTGAGAAGAAAACGATAATGTTTGAAAAACGACATTAAGTAGGAGATATGTGAAAACGACGTTTAGTATTAACTGACACCACAATTCCAAGCAAAACGATAAACGACATAATATCAAAACGGCAGAGTTATAAAAGGGCTTGCATGGAATGCGAAAATGATATAAACACTACGACGACTGCGAAAGGACATCAAATAAAAGCATATAATTCTCTGAGTTGCTTGTTAATTATATAAATAAAATAACGGACGAGGTGGAAGAAACAACAGAAGGTAAAATATGACATTGACTAGAGCACGACAGCAAATTCCAAACGACGATAAACCTAGAAACGACATACAAGTATTGGGGGTGGAACAACCGATAAAAATGTGAAACGGACATTAACCGGAAGGAAAAAGATACGAAGCAATGCTACAGTGAACTCATAGCTAGTTTACATTATGGATTGAACATTATGATTCAAAAATAAAATTTAAATTGTGTATTCAAATTAATATTCGTTTGAATTGTTTTGTTGAAAGTAACATTAGATAGTATAAATGTAAATTAAAAAATAAAAAGAGTGTGGTACGAAGTGAGAGACTAAAGGTGTGAAACTGGAAAAAGACAATATACTCAGAAAACAACCAAATCCTAGGAATCAAAACATAAAACGAGAAAAGAGTAAATATATCTGCAAGAGATAAGAAAGACGCCAACCACAAATGCTGCCACCCTCTGTTTTTAAGCCGTTAAATGTGTGTATCAAACATTTTATGTTTTATTCTAGCAAGAAAAAAAAAACACGTACACACACATTATATGTTTCAGAAAATAGAGCCATGTGATTATTTGCGAAGCTTTTTGAAATGTTGAGGCTCGAGAGACGTGAGCTACTTATGGACTATGGGCTGCCTCTGTTTTATTTTCATCTTTTTTTTTTTTTCCTTTTTTGGCATTCTTATTTTTTTGACGAAGCCTATTGTATGCATAGATAGCAACGAGCCTGGTGGGCACGGGTCATCGGCTGAACATAAAAAACGACAAAAACCATTCAAAAAAGCAAATGGAAGCATGTCCAAAGCGAAGTCTGATGTTTGGGAGATCCTCGAGAAAACGACATGTTTTTAACTGTGAAAATTCGAGATCCAGATTCCCAAAAAAGCAACATTCTAATGTGCCGATCCCAACCTTCTGGGATCAACTTCTTTTTGTCGGCTCCACTGGTCCATACTTTCACCATATAATCCATATTCTAATTAAGTTATCATTGAAGTATGAAAAATAAAATTGAAGAGGCAAAAAAAAATTAAAAAAGGATTTGGGGTGAGAGAGGCTCGAACTCTCGACCTCAGGATTACTCAGAAAGCTATGAGACCTACGCGCTAGCCAACTGCGCCACCACCCCAGCTGTTGCTGGACCTCGTTTACTTTACCAAATAAGTTTTAAACTCTTTGGCTGAATACGAATAATCGATGAGGCATAAGGGAAGGGGAGTGTTAAGGAAAGGAAGGATGGGGATTTCCTCAAAATTTTATGATTTGGTATGTTAGGATGATAATATAATGATTGTTCATTCTCTCGTCTTGTACAAGAAGGAAGTTTAGGAAAGATTTAATTTTATTTGTGAAATTACAAATTCACTCTTTTATAAGAAACAATTAAATTTATTAGTGTTTAATAAAATTTTTTAGTCCATCCTAATCCATCCATATTTGGAAGGATTGGGTTTTTTGTGGATTCAAAGGATTCACAATCCTAAATGTGTCCCTCTTTCCCTCCAACCAAACAAGGTTTTATGTCGCTTTCCGCACCTCAATCCCTTCCTCCTGTCCTTCTAACCAAATGCCCCTCAAAATCCTTCCCTTCCTCCACACTCTCCTTCCCTCATATTCTATCCATCCTTCCACTCCTAACAAACATACCCTTTGTTCTAGCCAAAAAACAAACAAACATACCCTTGGCTAATTTGCTTGCTAAATCTCCATTGCTTGCTCAGTTGCTCCTTTGGTTGTTTTGTTTACATGACTAGTCCTTATTTTCGTTACTTTTTTATTTTTTATTTTTGGACGGTTGCTTTTCTTTAATTTCAAACGTTATCATATGACTATTATGTTATATTCTCAATATAGGCTAAGCAAACTAGGCAACCCAAAAAAAAAAAAAAAATACCAAACTTCTTGTGCAGTTTATTTACAAGTTTTCTATGTTCTCTTTTGCTTTTGTTCTTTTTCTTTTTCCGATATCTCATCCTCCAATACAGACGGCTCTATGATACATTGCTGAGCATACACATATGAAGGAAAGGAAGGCTGTCCAGCGAGGTGTCATCCATGCAAGCTGTCACTCTGGTGGACCCCCCCCTCCCAATCAAGTATAGGATCCTCACCACTTTACCAAACTAGATACATGAACCAACGGCTGAGATCATCTAATCAGAAATTACATCTTATTGTTATTACATCATTAATCGTGTACAGTACATTATTTTGAAACAAAATATGATAAACCCAATATAATACAGCTTAGAATATAATAACTTGATTTTCCCTTTTTTTTATTTGCCCAACCTGGAAGATCTCCCACAAGAAATGAAAAGCAAAGTTGGACCGTCAAAGCCAACGATTTCAAAATGAGTCTTGCGCAGTCTTAGAGATGCATCACTTTGCGCAGACCACTTAAGCCTCGAAGCTTGAGCTTTACTTGGTCTTCCTCAATCCTTACTAATCAGTCCTCTTTTGAGTCTCTAGACGTTTACCGTTTTCTTGTAATCTGGTTTGTCTCCCTTTGAACAAAGGACAGGAAAAGCAAAGTATCCAAATCATCATTTTTGCTTTTGTTCTAGAAGTAGTAGACCACCCCAAAACCAAGATCCACTTTACTGTTTATTCCGTCCTTTTCTCTACTGCCCTCTTGCTGTCTATATATATACACATACATGTATATTTTTGTAATCACTACTACCTGACATTCTCTATCCGTTACATTCGTTCCCACCTGTCATATTTCTCTGTTTCTTCTCAAAACCATCTCTCTTTCTCTCACTTTATTCTTCTTCATAAACTAATCATTTCTGTTCCAGAAAATCTATCATGGAGGTAAACTTATATATATTCTTTTCAGCAATACTGTTTTGTTTACTGGTATACAAATTATGTCCGAGAAACTATATCTGTAAGAATATGTCAAGTACACATGGGATATTAGGATTACATTGCCAAAAAGTACTGCACCAATTAAGAGAAACAAAATCATAGATGACTCGGAAGATGGCCAATACTTTAAAAAGCCAGAGCTAATATTTCTGCCTTCATAAATCTAAGCACTACAAGTGATCTTTCTCTGGTGTGTTTTTTAAAAGTTATGTTCAAATATTGTGTTGCAGAGTGTAGCATTGAAGGTGGAGATGGTCGGCATACATGAGAAGAGATTAAGGAAATCCCTTTCCAAATTAAAAGGTACGTCCGCTTATATTATCAGATTTTTATGAAATTCTATTGAATTAATATGATTTCAACACTGTCTAATGATGCAAGACTAAAATCTCATGTTTAATCAATTTGTTATTGTTTTAATCTTGATGAATAATTAATTAACAAAGCGGACATTTATGAATTATATATATATAATTTTGCAGGGATAGAAAAGGTGGAAGTGGATGCAAATAGTCAGAAGGTGGTGGTGACAGGGTATGCACATAGGAACAAAATCCTAAAAGCAGTGAGGAGAGGAGGTCTTAAAGCTGATTTCTGGTCTGCCCAAAATGAGCTCCTCAATGTTTATGCTGGTGTTGCTTATGGCACTTTCAGATTCAGCAACAGCAGCTTCAACTTCTTCTAGAAGTTTCTTTTTTCAACCACAATTATCTCTCTTCTCTTCCTTATAGTGGGACCCCTGACGTACGACATGCATACCAAGAGGCTGCCTTTACTTTTCTTTTTTCTTTTTATTTTTTTCTTGTGTTTTGATTTTTTTTTTTTCTTTTACAAAGGAATTGCAAGATTGCAACATGTTACATGATGATACATAGGTCAAATGAAGAAGAATCCTAAGTTTTGCACATTTCTGTACTCTCTCTCTCTGTCTCTCCCGTTTTTTTTTTTTTTTTGGGTGTGGATAAGTTATCACCTTCCATTTCAAGGCAAAAGGCCTGAGGGACATAGGAGATAATGATTAATTAAATTATTGCCCTTGACATATATTTATTATTGGGTTCCTTCGGGACCAACCTTTAATCATAAAGGAAAAGGACTAGACTGATTCATGTTAGACCTCTCTCTGTTATCTTTTATTTAGGTCCATTGAGATCAAGTTTGAAAATAAATAATTTTGAAAAATATGTTTAAAAAAATTATTTAAAATGAAAATATTTAAAAATTTATTAAAAAAATTATTAATATGAATATTATTTTGTTCATTTCAAAATTATATATGATTTAAAAAAAAAACATCTTACTTGGATTTATATATATAAAGTTAAAGATTTTTAAAGTTTAGAATTTATTATAGCGTTTTATAGATATGAATAGTTAAAAGTGATAATAAAGTAAAAAATAATTAAAAAAGATGTTTTAGAGACCTTATTTTGATTGAACTAAATGGGTCTTTTAATTAATGTAAGAACCATACCTTTTTAATCGTATTCTACAATAATGTCATATAAGCACAGTATAATCCTCATGCATTTGAGATAAATTCAATTACAAAAGTAGAACATGATACAATAAATTTATAAATGTTCACTTTTAATATGAGGTTGCGTTCTCTTGAGAAGATTTGGAACGTAGTCTTTACTAGTTTCGTATGGTACAGGGAATGTCATTTGCCTCCAACTGTGAAAATGCAATTTTTAATTATAAAAATTTAATTACTTCTTGACATATGTTATGAGTAATTTTACAAACAAAATATTTGTTCTAGCCGGTTTAAATCATAGATTGTATATGTGTATTTGAATATTTTTAGAATTTAAACGTTTATAACGGTAGAATTTGAATTACTTAGGTAGCGTTTGATAATATTTTTGAAATCTATTATATTTTCAAAAAAATTGAAAATGAGATCGTTTTGAAATCTATTCTGAGATCGATTTTAAAACTGTGTTTGGTTATATTTTCTAAATGTATATTTTGAGGAAAAAAAAAACTGTGTTTGATTATATTTTTGAAAACCAGTTATTTCATAAGTATTTTATGAAAACATATTTATGTTTAATTTTAAAAAAATTATTATGAATATCAAAAATTAAATTTTATTAATTAGTGTGCCATTGATTTAATATTTTAAAACAATATTTTATTTTCAAAATACCCGAATATTTCATTTTTATTTTATAAAATTTTTAGCATGACCTACCCTAAAATATAACTGTCCAAAAAATCCAAAAGCTTAACTTGTAAAAAAACAAATTCCAATACCCAGAACAATTTTCAAATATAATTTCAAATCCCAAATATATTTAAAAATATTTATCAAAATCTATTATTATTATTATTTCCTTGATTCCTTTTTTTATTTTTCCCGTTCTGCATATCAACATAGACACACACATATATATATTGAGCTTCTTAATGGGGTCAGCCGGCAGAGGCTAATGGCGGCGGCGTGAGACAGCAGGGGGCGTAAAGGCGTTCAGCGACGGCTGCGGCGTGGTCTTGAGGATAGCGTCGTGGGCTAAACGAGACGGAGAATGATTCGGCGTTCATGAGGTAAGGACTCGGGCTGGGCTCACGAGGCTCGGTTGCGGTTGAGGAGGGGCGACTAGGTCACGGCGCGGTGGCTCGAGCTCGATCGACAAGCTTTGAGCCGGTCGGATGGCAATGGGTGAGGAAGGCCGCGAGCTTGGGTGGCTTGGGCTTAGCACTCACGAGGCGGCAGGGCAGCGATAGGGGTTCGCGAGGCTAGCTTGGCTCAGGCCTGTCAGATGACCTCCTGAGCTCCGCGAACAGCAACCGTCGCTAGCCCAACACCACCGCCCCTCATTGCGCTACTCACATACCCGAATAAAACCACGGCCTCCATCTCCACCGTGAGTACAACCGGCCAAAGTATACCGCCGGCAGTCCCTCGCTTTCGTCCTCGTCATCTCGCGTCCGACCAAGCCCAGATCAACCACCATCGCCTCCCTCCTCTTCTGCTCCACCTTCGCCACGACAAACCTAGAACGCTCTGCCTCCAGCTCCGCCACCTGCTTCTGCTCCACCGCCTGCGAGAACGAGAAAGAGAGAGAGAGAGAGAGTGGTGGAGTTGAGTTGGTTGTCGGTGAGATTTTGAGAAAGAGTTGAACTTGTATTTAGGGGTTGAAAAATGAACGAAGAAAACGATATAAAATCGATTTCATGCTTTAGTTAAAAAAATTGAAATTGAATTCACTGTTTTCAAGTTTTATTTTCAAAACATGCACTAATCAAACAAGGTTTTAGATGGTTTTCAAAATCAATCATCTGAGAAATCGTGAAAATCATTCCTAAAACAAAAACAAACACGCTCTTAATGTATTCAAATTAAATTATGTTTTGATATGTTTTATTGAAAATAACATATAAATAACATAAAGATATAAAAACAAGTGCGATATACATTTTTAAAAATTTAAAATTTGAAATATTATTTAAGTTAAATTGATGTAAAATAATAAAATATTAAAAATAATCCCAATAAAATAGTTGCTCAATCAAAATTCATTTTGTAAGATTTATGTTAAACAGAAAGGGGGTTTGTTTTGTGTAATTTTAGAGTTAGTTTGGTTCGTCAATTTAACTTAATCTATCTTACAATTTAAGTTAACTTATTTAAATTAGTTTTATCTTAATTTAACTTAATAGAGTTCACTTTTACTATTTCTTATCTCTATTTTCACTATATATATTTTTTTTATCTTTTCTTTTACTATCTCAACACAATTTCCAATAGAACTTATTTCTACTTTCACAATATCCGATACAAATCAAGTTAAACTAAGTTAAAACAAAATATCTGATCTAATTTAACTTTTACTATTTTAGCATAACTTCTAATTAAGTTATTTCTACTTTCAAAATTTTCAATATAAATCAAGTTAAATTGAGTTAAAATGAAATGTTCGATCTATCTTAACTTTTACTATTTTTTATTTTTACTTTTATTATTTCAGTATAATTTTTGATATAAATTATTTTTATTTTAATAATTTTTAATATAAATTAAGTTAAACTAAACTGAAATGAAAATATCCGATCTAATTTAACTTTTACTATTTTAACATAACTTATAGTATAAGTTATTTTTACTTTTATAATTTTCAATATAAATCAAGTTAAACTAAATTAAAATAAAATATCTAATTTTTTTTAATTTTTATTATTTTTTATTTTTACTTTTTTTATTTTAGTATAATTTTTAATATAAATTATTTTTATTTTAATAATTTTTAATAAAAATTAAATTAAATTAAATTAAACTAAAATGAAAAGTTAAATTAAGCTCAACGAGTAAATATACGTTTACCCTTAAAAGCCTGGACACGTCAGAAGTGCATGATTTATTACGAGCATAAGTAAACAATCCGAGAATAATAGAGATATTTGTGGGAGAGAAACAACATACAAAGAAAAGAAACCAAAAAAAAAAAAAAAAAATGCATCTGAGCGAGAACGAGGGCATAGAAGGCAACACCTTCGTAGTGACCGGCGGTCTCGGCTTCGTGGGTTCCGCTCTCTGCTTGGAGCTGCTCCGCCGAGGCGCTCGCCATGTCCGCGCCTTTGACCTCCGAACCATTTCTCCCTGGTCCCATGATCTCCACACCCATGGAGTTCACTTCATCCAAGGTTCTCTTTCTTCTTCTTCTTCTTCTTCTTTTTTTTTTTTTTCAATTTGTCCCTTCAGATCCACTTTTTGTAATCTTAGCTTACTAATGTAATATAATGCACTGAAGTTGGATGAACATTCCCTAATTAGTGTTAATTTTGCAGTTAAGACAACAAGATTGACTTCAATTTTCTTAGACATGGGGATTATGCTCTTATAATTTGGAATTATTGCTTTTTACCTTTTATTGAGACTTTAGAGTGAGAAGCTAAATTAGGAGGGATTATTGGAGTGTTTAGAGTGAGAGTTAATTGAGAGTTTAGAGTGAGAATTTTCGATTTATTGGAGTGTTTGATTTGGAGGGATTTAGAGAGAGAAAGGTCGCTACTTTGCTTCTCAAATTACGCTTCATTTGGTGTGTCTTTACAATCGTGGTTTTGATATGGAACTCACTTTTTTAGCCTAAATGAAACAATGACTAGGAGATGTTACCCAGAAAAAGGATGTTGAAAGGGCTTTACGCGGGGCAGATTGTGTTTTCCATCTCGCTTCGTTTGGGATGTCGGGAAAGGAAATGCTACAATTCAGTCGTGTTGATCAGGTTAACATTAACGGAACCTGCCACATCTTGGACGCGTGCCTCGAGTTTGGAATTCAAAGACTTGTCTACGTGAGCACGTACAATGTTGTGTTTGGTGGAAAGGAGATTGTGAATGGGGATGAGACGTTACCCTACTTTCCTGTAGATGACCATGTCGATCCATATGGGCGTAGCAAATCACTCGCCGAGCAGTTGGTTTTGAAGAGCAATGGCCGGCCCTTTAAGTATGTAATTTAACTACCGATTATTGCAAAACAGCATACCTAGACACTTTAGTTTTAATTGTGCTTTAAAGCATCTGAGAAGGGTTTTATGTTGGTATTGTTGCCTATTTTTCGGTACTTCGTCCTGTCATTTTCGTTGAGTTATAATATTGAGACGGTTGTTTCTGACTATACAGGAAGAAGAATGGAAAATGTCTTTATACCTGTGCTGTTCGCCCTGCTGCTATATATGGACCTGGTGAAGAAAGGCACTTACCCAGGATAGTCTCCTTGGCAAAGCTAGGCTTGCTGCCATTTAAGATCGGAGATTCAAGTGTAAAAGGAGACTGGATATTCGTCGATAACCTAGTACTTGCACTAATATTGGCAAGTATGGGACTTTTGGATGACATTCCCAAGGACGAGAGACGTCTGATAGCTGCTGGGCAGGCTTATTTTGTATCTGATGGTAAGAACCATCGCTCTCCCAACTTTGTTAAAAGTTGAGGAAATTGGATGCTTATTTTATTCAAATGGAAAAAAAAATTAAGATTGCGAGTAATCTTGAGATCTAAAAAACACTGGTCTTACAGGGTTTCCTGTCAACAGTTTTGAGTTTCTTCGACCTCTTCTTCAAAGCCTGGACTATGACCTGCCAAAAGCGTCATTAGCTGTCCCTCAAGCTCTTCTCTTGGGAAAGATTTTCTGGGCAATCTATACTATTTTATATCCTTGGTTAAACCGGTGGTGGCTTCCTCAGCCTTTGATCCTTCCTGCTGAAGTATACAAGGTTTTTCTCTCGTTAAAACAAAAGAATTTAGAATAGTTTTCTATTGTGAGGTTGTGATAAATTGTTGGTGTGCTTTGCGTACATGTTACAGGTTGGTGTTACGCATTACTTCTCTTTCCTAAAAGCCAAGCAGGAACTTGGTTATGTCCCAATGGTGACACCTCGAGAGGGCATGGCTGCAACCATATCATATTGGCAAGAAAAGAAGAGGAAAACTCTGGATGGACCTACCATCTATACATGGCTATTCTGTGTGATCGGAATGACCTCACTTTTTGGTGCTGCTTATTTGCCGGACATGGGACCGGTGCCGCTTATCAGAGCATTGAGCCTTTTTTTCTTCAGGTCAATGTGGATATTGAGGATGGTGTTTCTTGTATCTACGGGACTACATGTTGGGGAAGCAGTATATGCATGGTATTTAGCAAAGAGGGTGGACCCTGATAATTCGAGAGCATGGTTTTGGCAGACGTTCGCGCTTGGGATCTTTTCATTGCGTTTTCTACTTAATCGAGCGAGAAGGCAAGCGTGTGAGCGTGTAGTCCACTCCTGCAATTGATCATGATTGTGCGTATCATCATAATTTTAACATTCAAAACGGCTGAGGATTATGTTTCATAAATATCTTTCACGTCTCCAAAGAGAACATTTTGAGAGGAAGATAGAAGCCGACAGCAAATTGTTGTTGACAAATGACAGGAAGATGAAGCAAATAAGAAAGAAGAAAGTTATTTTTCTTTTTTTTTTTTTCTTTTTTAAGCCAGTGAATAAACGAACATGAAAATTAAGTAGACAAGAACATTATAACAAATTGGTGAGAATTACCATATTACAAGCCAAACACAACAAACTACAATGAGAGAGCCCAAAAGACATAACGAACTACATCATAATATTATTCTAACACCCACCCAACTTCTAGAACCACAAAGATTAATACCTAAATTTTATGTAAAAACACCACCCCATCTCACTACTACCTACTTGGTCAACACTCTAGGCTCGCAAATTGCCAATAAAGTCAAAAGCCCGAACGAACAGCAACATTTCTACACTCCTTATTCCACCAAACTTATACGACGTCGAGGCTATAATCGACTCGATAACTTAGTACACAAATTAGCGGCAGGGACACAGTAAGTTACAAAGGGATATATATTTGATTCACTTCCATGGCATTCCCGGCATGCCTTGGGGGTTACTGTTGTTATTGCAGGCTACTGTACTCTGGTTAATTGGGCTCCCAGGCCCACCTGAAGATTCGCTGAGAGTTCCGCGTGATGGTGGGCTATTGGGTCCAGCTGGTCCACCACCAAGCCCAAAGTTTGGTGAAGGTTCAGCCCGGTTTGCTGTCTTTGGTTCCTTGCGACCATCAGCTATAAAACTCCCAACGACTACCTGCAAAATTTGCCGTGGAAAGACACTTCGAGGCTTACTGCTCAACTCTATTTACACTTTCTTTGGTTGGAAACAAAGAAAACAAGAAGCACAGAAAAGCTGTAAGAGTTAAAAGACCAAAAAGCTAATCTACCTTTTGTTGTTTAAAAGAGGGAAAGAAATGATATTATTTATGAAATTGCTATTTTACCCTCTCTTTTTTTCTTTT
The DNA here is from genome assembly GCA_035233585.1 of Antiaris toxicaria. Taxonomy (NCBI): domain Eukaryota; kingdom Viridiplantae; phylum Streptophyta; class Magnoliopsida; order Rosales; family Moraceae; genus Antiaris; species Antiaris toxicaria. Next base: position 27,585,394 of record CP141160.1, read on the forward strand.
TCCCTCTGATTTTCCCGAAGTTCTGGTACTACCAGATAATTTAGTAAATTCACTTGCATCACCTTTTGTCAAAATTCTCTCTTCCCTTTTTTTCTTTAATTCAAATTGTGGGTCCACCAAGGTTTCCTCTCCTTTAAGAAATCACTCCAAGTCTCCGACCAGACAACCGACTTTCTCAATTTCCATTCTTATAGAAATCAGCGATCCTTTCTTCATTAGAGAAATTCTTATCAAGTGTTTAGGCATCCTCCCTAATCATTTCAAACTTAAGGCACTGACTCATTCCCCTAGACTATTGTTGTTGCATATTGCACGAAAATTCACGGCTCTAGAACAATCTAATTTTGCTGCCAAGGTGTGTGTGGAAGGCACAGTACCTGAACAGGAGAAGCAGCTATGAGAAGTCCCGCCACACCACCACCTAAGACACGACCATCTGTGCCCGACAACGATACACTTAAACCTCCGGTTCTACTCCTCTGACCACTATTTTCAGACAGAAGAAACGAACCAGAGAGTGACAGAATTTCAAATCGACCCTGCAAATGAGAACCACGCTGAATAAATGCATAACGATTTGAAGGCCAGCCCACAGGCTACAGCATGATGAAGTATTTCAATAGGACGCATATCACAGACACACTTAACAACTGATTTGACTGAATTTGTAAATAAAATTATGTGCTGCGACAAACACTTGTCCTTGAGTTTAGAATGATACAAAGAGACTTGTGATAACCTATAAAAAAAAGTGAGAGAAAATGAAACCTCTTTTAGTAGTAGACCCCTTCACTTACAGGAATCCTAGATCTCAAGATCCATTCACAATGATGAACTCCTAGTTACAAACAAAATACGAAAACAAATGAAAAATGGGAGAATTATTTGGTGGGGTACCAATGAAACATGTAAAAACCTACTGGTACTCTACAATTTTGGATTATCATATTTTCATCATGTTCAGTTAAAATTCAATACTTTCTGATGTTGATGTGATCTTACAGTACCAATAAAGAAATTTTTCTGAATCCTATCGCAGAATCCTCCAAACATTTTATCTCGAAAGATAAGAATACAGACGTATCTACAGTCAATAAATCTAACAGAGATTAATAAGCAAGCTCACAAACCTCATATGTAACAGTGCCACCAGAGGTTGCTGGCTGGCGAAGAGTAACATTAGATATGGCTCCATTTGCAGACAGAACACAGACAGCTCTTGGACCATGCTGAGAAAACGACATTATTTTCGACGATACATCCTGAAAAAACCAAACACTTGAAATATTATATTCCTATTTCCCAACCAAATAGAAACTAGTGAATTCAAAAAAAAAATAATGAAAAAGAAAAAGAAAAGATGATAATACTAATAACAATAATAACAAAAGGCACAATCAAGTCAAACATTCGTAAAGAGACATTCTAGTCCCACCCCAGGGATCCCACCTTGACAAAGGAGAAGAGATGCCAGTGTTTACCAAGAATTTTTCGTATAAAATGGTCCAGTTTTGCGATTTAGTTTGATAAACTCCTCCTCAAATTATTACAACTCGGTCCCTAGATGACTTGCCAAGTCAACGAAGTTCGACAAGAGAAATTATTTGGTTTATCAACTGTATTATATCATCATGCTTATATAATATACTCCTATTCAGTAAACTTTAAATTGAAGAAAAATTAATGGTCCAAGAACGAATAAACAAAAGCATCTTTACAAACAAATAATGCATTCCAAGGTCAATATACACAAAATAAAATTAAGGAATCAAATTACACATTCCAAGCTTGGTAAAACAAATATACGGTCACAATGGACAGGAGAAGAGAAAATTAAATGAAAAGGGAGGAAAAATATAAAGTTACCTCTCCGGCTTTGACAGTGATAACATGTGGTGTAAATCCAAATCCTGCCGACCCTTGAGACATAAAAAGACCAAAGCAAACAATCAACTTTCCATAGTTACTTGCATCGACCAAATGAAGAACATTTACAACATTTTTTTTTTTTTTAATAATTTGAATCTCGAAGACAGAATTCATGTCTCATAAACATTCACCTTGTAAAACAATAATTTGTTGTGTCATAAAGGCATAAATAAATAATTAAAAAAATGAAGCCATGAACACTAATATAAAAGAGACAAAACAGTTGGAAGTGCAACGCAAGAAGCAAGGGCATTAACGTAATTTTAACAAGTAAGATTCTTGTTAATTCATATTTAACGAATCTCAGGGTTCAGCATAAACCTTATACAGACATATCCCACACACACACGTATGTATGTGTATGTATGTATGTGTATATATATATATACATCCTCTCTTTTATAATACATCTGACAACATTTGATTTCATGTCCCAGCCAACTTCAAAAACCACTCCATTTGCCATTTGCTGTCAGAGTTCAAACCAAAACAACTATCCTTATTCCTCAGCATAAAACTTGTTTTTCCCCTTAATAATTCTTTCCTAGGAAACCAAAAAAGAAAATTTTGAAAAGGAAGTAAGACAACCCGGGCAGGATTTTATACAAATCAAAGGACACTGTTTCACTTAAAACGCTACAATTAAAACGCTAAAGTAAAATATAAATAAGCAAATAAAAAGTCACAAGCAAATTATATTAATATAATTATTTTTTTTATACATTGCTAGCTTATAAATCTTAATTAGATCGCATGAATTTCAGCTTCATATTTTACATTAAAAATTTTGAACTAAATCTTCAATTGTAAAAACAAAACAAAAAAAAAAAAAAAGAAATTATTCATTAAAAAAATCAAACGCACACAAACCCAACAAAAGATTCCAAAAATAATTTTTTAAAAAGAAGAAACAATAATAATAATAATTAAAAGAAAAGTTAATACCGAATGCATCAAAATGTTGCTTCTTGCTAGAAGAACCGGGTGGTCTGCCTCTAGCTTTTTTCAATGAAGAAGTGGGTCCTCCTCCACCGCTGACGGCAGCAGTCGGAGGAGGAGACGAAAAACCGCCGCCGCCGCCAGCAGACTGAGTTACAGTGACAGACGGAGGGGTGGGTGACAGACCCAATGCCATGGTGCCATCTGGGCCATACTTCCTTGGCCTCCCCCTTTTCCTCTTCACCATTGGCTCACCACCAGCACCAGCAACAGACAACGACACCATAACGCCGCCGGGTGAGCCGTCACCACCTCCGCCGCCAGAAGACTGGTAAGTGGGTGACGTGGCGGCGGTGATGTTGGGCTTGTAAACGGCAGTGGAATCGGGAGAAGTGAAAGGCATGCGAATGTTGTTGTGTTGTGGTTGTTGTTGTTGTTGTTGAAGACCAACGATCAAACCTGTGTCGGAACCTGACATCTCTTTTTCAAACTCCTCTTCCCTTTTTGGACTGTACTTGCCCTAAAATTCCATACACTACTCTGAAAATTTTCAAAACAAACCAAAAAAAAAATTATATAAGAAATATAACTAAAATTTTCGAAAATCTCTTCTTCAAATTCTGCTGTCTCGGATCAAACAAACTCAACAAATTAACCTTTTTTCTTTTTCTGTTTGGATCTCCACGAAAAGAAAATTCTGAAAATTTTTTTATTTTCATTTTTTTAACCGACTTTGTGGAGTGACTAAAAAATTAAATTTAAAAAATGAGCAAAAAAATAGAAGTACAGTTACTAGTACTGTGATCGTGAATCTTGGAAGAGGAATTTGAATTCCGAGAAAAGCTTCATCTTCAAATCTCAGAAGTGAGGATAAAATAAGCGAAAAAAAAATTTTTCCTTGTAAAGAAAACCCTAATAACTGCCAGGATGAGCATAAAAATCTATACTTACCAGGTTTAAAACCATCTCGGAGAAAAATTAATAAAGATGGTGTTTTTTTAATTTTACGAAATTAGAGTAGATCACGGGAAAAAATGGCGATAAAAAGCTTAAAAAGGACAAAAATCAGCATTATAATATACGAACAATTTAAGGGAAAAAAACTATTTTCAAAATTTGCAGTAAAAAGAATTGGAATAAAAAATAGAGTGAAAATTAAAGGAAATTCAGAAAATAGCCGAAAAAATTACTGTAAACTCACCAATAATTTAGAAAAATTAAGCGAGGAACCGAAATTCAGAAGAGATGGAAATTCTAGGGTTTTCAGAAATGAAAAACTGAAAGACGCTCTGAAACCTTTTTCGAAGAAATGCGAGAAATCTGAAATATTTAGTTTTATTTTATTTCCGTTTTTTTGTTTTAATTTTAATTTTTTTTTACGCTTTCTTTTTCTCCCTTTTCAATGCCTTGCCTTGCCTCTTACGGGATTTTCATTTTCATTTTTGTTTTATTATTATTGAAAAAGAAAACAGGTAAAAAGCAGGCTAGAAAAATGCCAATTGCTCTCACAACCAACCAATACAAAACTGCTGGCATGTTTAGCATTGTTGTGTTGTGATAAATGTTTATAGGTGTTTAAAATAATTATATTTAAAAATAAATAAGTATTTGGTAAATTTTTTTAAGTTATTTTTTAAAATAGAAATAAAATTTATATATTTATAAATTATAAATAAAATTATTTTATAAATATATAATAAAAAAAGAAATATTCTATTTTTTAAATATTTATACGCATGAATCATATAATATATAATATACCTATTTCAAAAGTAATATTTTCTCTTATAATATATAATAATTATTATAACAATAATATTTTTTTAGAAATTATTTATTACTTTTATCAAATATTTATGTCACGTTTGTTTATCGCATCACATTTAAATATAATATAATTTTTATCCAAACGAAAAATTATTACATTCAAATACTAATTATATTACATTTTAAATCTAATACAATTACTATTTATTATTTTACTTCTTCCATTACCTTTATTAATTACATCACATCACACATCACACATCACATATTCACATATTCATCCAAATAACTGTATTCAAATATAATATAAATATTTTTTATTTAAATATAAATTATATTCAATATATTATATTCAAATATAATGCACTTACCAAACATCCTTTTACTATCATCTTCATACACATATAAAATTATAATAATTAAAGTTTTCTCAAAATATAATAAAATAAGTTATAAAATCAAATTACAATTTGAAATTATTTTTAAGAGGAAAAGAATTTATAAATTTTACAATAATATAATGTAATTTTATTATTTGTTATTAAGATAAATAAAGCATGTAGATTGAAATTATTATTTATTATTAAGGATATTTTAGTAAATTTATATAATGATAGCATAAACTGCTGTGTAGAAACAACCACTAATCTAATTTTCAATTTTTGTTATGCTGCATAAGTTTTTAGAATATGTTAGACAAAAGCATAGTTTATCAAATATTTTTAACTTGTTGTAGATTCTTTAATAATCTAAAAGCAATTTTCAAAAGTAAAATTATAAATCTCCTATAAAAAAAATGCACTAGCACACTAATTTTATAAATACACCATTATATCAAAATACAGTGCAAATATATTATAATATATGTTTATATATCTTAATATTGTATTTAAATACAAATATTTTTAAACTTTAGATATAATATAATAACGATTTATTTTTTTCTATATATTTTTTGTTAATCACATTATAAATTCTCTTTCTCTGTCTAACACTCCAACACATATTATATTTGAATATAATATTAAAAGAAAAGTATCTAAACATATATTATCTTCAATTGTTTTATATTCTAATTGACTAATACAATATAACAAATGTTGTTTTCATACAAATCATTAATAATTTTAATAAACAAGTAATTGCCTTACATTAACTCCAACGTTGTTCTTTTTCTTTTTTTTTTCAAATTTTTTTTTTTGGTTTTGAGAAACCATATCTAAAAATAAAAACCCGGAGAATTCTATGCTTGGAATAAAAGAATAAATAGTAATAACTTCTCTTATTTCCATAGTTTAGACTATCTTCTTTTTTATCAAGGAAAAAAATATATATATCTTCATTTTATTAAATTTTATACACCTTTTTGTTCAGCATGATATGCTGTGTAAAAACACAAATAAAAAAACTCAAAAATACTAATTCAATGCCGCTGTTGAATGGGGCATATCACCACAAAAGTATTCGTGAAATAAAATTATTATTATTATATAGTTGAATAGTATTGTACTTTTTATAAAATAATATTTTACTGTACTCTCGTGGAAATGGTATTTACACAACCTTTTTTTTTAATTTAAATGAGATATTGTTAATTAACCGTTCATTCACCTCTTTAGGTAAGAATGATGTTAGCCCATTTTTTAATTAGATATGCTCCATCTAGTGTGATTGACTGCATATGATTTGATTTTCTGCCAAAACCACTTGGCCCCTTGGTAGGAGTAGATCAATGAACTTCAGTTTCCCCTAAAAGATAAAAAGTTAAAACACAGGATGCAAAAATAATATTTTTCTAACGTGAATGATGGATGTGGATTTTGTTTTGTTTTGTTTTTTTGTTTTTTGTTTTTTTTGTTTTTTTGAGATAGTGGATTTTGTATTTAACTCTTGGTTGTTTTCCCTGTTCTCTTTACAATTTTGCTTTTAAAGCATCTTTTGATAATAACGCTATTATGCAATAATTATCTTTTGGTTAGTCCATTCTTTTTCACGGATTTTTAAATACAATGGAAGACCCACCCACTGCAATTATAAATTAGGTTTATAAAACAAGAATATTTTTAACTAATCAACTCAAAGAGTCAATACAGATGATGATGATGATGATTAACACTTTAAAAACATACTTTCCTTCTTTTTTTTTTTTTTTTTTTCCAAAAATACTCTTGCTTATTGGGTTGGTAAAGGTTAGCTGAAGAATATTAGACTTAAAATTGACTTAATGTTTATTTAGATCACTCATTGGAGTAGAAAATTTTAAGTTGGAATTGAAATTTATAGGTTAGAGTTTGATTAAAAAAAACTAATTATAATTTTTATTAATTTAAAAAAAAGACAAAAATTAAAATAAAATCGTTTTATTTAATTGAAGTTAAAATGCGTGCTTAATTTACAAAGTATAAACTATGGAACTACCTTATTCAAAATAAAAAGCAAAACACTAAATCATCATTTAGTCATTCTTTCTTTGTTAATGAATGTAGTTAAATTTCGCATCTTATCTTTTATCATACACATATCTCAGAACAAGCCATTGAATAACATAAGACGATTCACAAACAAACAGCTCACGAGACCTAAAAACGACTTCCAGATGACTCTAAAAACAACTACTCGAAAATTGACGAGTCACAAAAGGTCAAATATAGAAAGTTGACTTCAAGATTAGTATAAAAGAAACAAAATCAAGCATATCAAATAAAGAAAATAATCAGCTAGCTTGAATACCATAGAAAGAGAAATTTTTCTAATCCTTTCTAGTCATTCTCAAATGATAAAGTTAGCTTTAGTAAGAAAAGATAACTTTGGATAATCAAAAAGGCATATTCTACCATAGTCAGGTAACCTAAGTCAAGGGAACAACTCCTATAAATCATAGCTTATTGCATAAGTGTCGTTATTAGCTCTTAGATTGAATCTCTTGTCCTAAACAACATATTACTCCATAATTCATGCAATATGTAATACATTTCCCTGAATTCTCTACAATATATCAATCCATCTTTTCTCATCTATCTTATTCTTACTTAAGATTACCATTGTGACACTTACTCATGCAAAGTAGAAGCTCTTACAAGCACTACAAAGGACGTAGTATAGAGATTAAGAGCAAACCTTTATAAAATCGATTGTCATTTTCTTTATTTATTTTTTCTACAATTTACTTTTTTTAGTGTGACTCGCTAATAAATCACCAATGACTGCTTGACAACTTGTCCACTGTCTTGTTTTGATCATTGATCCCTTGTTTTTTTAATTGTAGATTTCACCCTCTACAAATATCATATCTGATTAAAGTACTAATTTCATGAATCTCATTCTTCTGTGGCTAGATGAAAAGATATGTATAGTTTTTTGTTTTTAAGTCCGAGTTCAATTTTATTTTATATTTTAAATATAATTTTGATAATATAATAATACAGAATCGGAGATATCTAACCACCAAAAAGACAATTTATCTGTTTCTGCCAACATGGGATTGGAGAATTCTAATAAAAACTATTAGAAACTATTTTTTAATTATTATATTAAATTTTTAAAGATTTGCATTATACATATTCAAACTAAAAATTTATTTCGGGTAATACAAAATCATTCATAAATTAAAAAAGATGAAAATAAAAAACTTTTATGGTAAACCTCTTGTTTTGTAATAATAACAACTTTTATTAATAACGCAAAATTAAAAATCACCCTAGACATATAATCTAACAAACATGAACTTTGGACAATTCTCAGAAAGTAAAAATCTCATTTTACAATATTATATCACTCCTTAAAAGCGATAGTGAAGGAAATGATCAATCGCTTGACAAAAAATTCCTCATGGATAAATAAAATTGTTGAAAATGCTTTTTTTTTTTTTGGAAAAACATCTTATTTTATGTTACTAACGATTTTTGTTGGTGTAAAAGAGAATAGAACAAGAAATTGAGGTTAAGAAAACGTAAATAAAGATAGGTTTGAGACTTAATAAGAATACTTTTCTTTAAGATTTTACGTGCCCTCACTATTAAGTTTGCTAAAGAGTTTAACGATAAATTACCTTCAAGATACAATAACCCAATAAACATAATATCCATCAATAATATTGCATTCTAAAACGAAAATATGAAACTTGTAGAGTTTCTGGAGATTATATAAAAATAAAGGTGCCATACTTATAAACCGATGCAATCATGTTAATCCATGTAACATTTCCCAAGTAATTCATCTTAATTCCAAAGGCATCTCTTTAATCGTCAACACAACTTTCACAACTGATGTATCAGTTGTTGATAAGTATTCAGTTTTGCAAGAAAATATAAAATCAACAATCACGATAGTTTGAAACAACACAAAACACGTCTTTTATTTCATATTAGGACGAACGAGCACCACAACACATTTTACTGGGTGTTGTGGTGCTAGACCTCTTTGGGCAACACGGCACGGGCCAGCGCCAACACTAGCTCTCTGCCCTTAAATTTGTTGTTTTATTTTTCAACACCGCGGCTTTAATTTCAATTGCCACATCGTTACATGCTAATGAAATTACACTAAAATGTGTGTTTTCATAATCTTTTATACGTTTTTTGATCTTATATCACATAAGAGACATGTTACAATCTCTCTAACAATTTTATTAACAATGCTAAATAGAAAATCACCCTAGAAACTCATAATTTAGTACATGAATATGAACTTTGAACAATTTCCAAAAAAATTAGAGATGTCTTTTACAAAATTATTTTGTTCTTCAATTTCGGTGGTTGAAAAAAAATGGATATTTCCCCCCAAAAAATTGACTTGCATTAGTAAAACCTATGCAATTTGTCGTTGCTTTAAATTCTAAACAAGAAAGAAGAAAACTAAACAAGAAAACACAATTCTTCTCCCTTCTTTTATACAATGTATTTGTATATATATATATATTATATTTTTGTGAATGTCACATTATTGTAATATACTAAAGAGAAGGAACAATTACTGTACATTATATAATGTCTTTCCCTTCCTATTTTTAGGAGGTGTTTTGATAGAATTACCCTTTCATTTGTGGTTAGGCTTGGTTTCTGACACCTGTTTTTTGGTTTTTTTGTTGTCTTTCGTGTGATTTTACATTTTTGTTCTCTTTCCTTTCTCCTTTTCTTTCTTTTTGCCTATGGATTTTTGGTCATTTAAGGAGAAAATACTAGGGTATCTCTTATCTTATTACAGAATCTTTTTTTTGCTTTGTGGTATAACGTATAAGTTGTCCTCCCTCTATACATCCCTTTAACCTCTCACTACTTTTCTTCATGGAAACTCATCGCCGAAAACCTTCTGACGATGCTTCTACTGCCACTATCTTCTCCTTCTCGAGCATGCCATCCTACTCCTTTTCCTCATCATAGTCCTCCTCTACCGACGTCGAATTTGGTTGCCTTACCCCAAACTCATTCTTTTTTTTTTATTTTCCTTTGATTGCTTTATTTCATGGTTAATTTTTCTTTTTCTTTCATTTATCTCTTTTTTTTCTTTTTTTTTTCTTTTTTTTTTTGGGTTTGCCATTAACAAAAAAATCTTTTTCCAAATCTCACCGTAAGAGGCTCATCATTATCAATAAAACTGTTGGTAAAGGCAGTGTTATTGAGTTTCGAGTTTTGTGCTAGCAATTTTTTTGTTTCGTTTTGTGTTTCCTTTTAGGAGAAGACCTATGTATGCATGTTTAGATATTGATGAAGAAGTAATCAAAGAGGTTATATAAGTGGATTTATTTGTTTTTAATATTATGTCTCATTTGACTGTTTGAATACTAATGCATATTTATGCCATTGAACTAATGTATAACTGAGATTCTTTGGGCTTACATATATGGTATTAGAGATGACCTGTGAATCCTACATTGCTGATCTATTCATTTAGGTTGATGATTTGTGCTGTTTTTTATGAATGCATTTAATTGATAATCTAATTAAAAAAAAAAAAAACTGTTGGAGGTTTTTATGAATTCAGCTAAGGTGTTTTCTATTTTTTTTTAAATCTTTTTGTTATCTTATTACTCAGTAAAGAATAAAAATAAATATTTCTATTACTTTGATTTTTTTTCCCCTTATTACCATATTATTTGATTTTTATGAATTTATAAATAAAAGTTGATTTTTTTTATTTGTAGAACAACCGTTATTTCATTACGTGTCCAATTTTGATCACTATTATTTTACTTTATTTTATTCTTTTGGTTTTTGTCTATAAATATTGGTGGTGTACATTGTTTTCTTTTTTATGGTTGGTTTTGTCTTCCTCTTTTCATCTGAATTCATTTATCTCCTGTCTTTATGTACATGTTTCTCGTACTTTTTCGGTTAAACGTGGTAATTTAAAGTTGCTTCTAATTAACTCTACGTACCAAAAATTTTTTCAATATCATTCTCTTTGTATTTGTTTATAATGAAATATTACATTAATATTTTTGTGATCTGATTATATTTTGCTCTATTGTTAATTAATGTCCATTCTTTGTTTTGCACATATTCTATTTAGAATATTATTACAATAATTTTCCAACTTTTTTTTTTTTGCTTTTAATTAATAAACATTGATTATATATATTTGTTCTCTATTTGTTATACCTTTGGTTTTGTTTTATTCTCAACTCATGTTATCACTTTGTTAAGAATCTGTTAATAATAATTCAATCAATTTACCACATATGGCCACGTTTACATTATAGTTTTCATTTATCTATGATGTTTGCATAATTCTAAATTTTTATTTATTTAATTTATTTTTTGTTATTTTCCTATGGTACTTTTTTCCATTTTTTTCTTTTTTACTTTATTTATCATTTAACGATGATAATCATATGTTTTTTGACTGTTGATATTAATTTTTATATAATACTTTATCTTATTATTTTATGCAGTTGTTATTACAGTTGTTATAGTTTATGTCTATTTTAGTCCTTTATATTGTTGATTTGCTTTTATTTTCCTTTTTGGATCCTTTTTCAAGCAATAGATTTTTCAAAACTAAGTTTCTCTTATATCACTATATATATTTACTGCATGTTTTTATTCTTTTACTTTCCTTTTGCCTTTGAATTTATGGTCACTTTACATTTTTTTTTTATTTTACTCAGTTTGGATTTGTTTGTTAACCACATTTGCTCTTTTATTTGTTGCTGAGTTTAATTTTTGGCATCGGTTTTTCTATCTTTTCGTTGTTTTTAAGAGCTGGTTTGATAGAATTACCCTTTATTTGTAGTTGAGTCTAATTTCTACTATTGGTTTTTCAATCCTTTTGCTGCCCCCATATGATTTTACATATTTTTCCTCCATGTTTTCTCCTCTTTCTTCTTCTGGCCTCTGGATTTTTAGTCATTTAAGTTGAAAACGCTAGATTTCCTCTTATCTCATTCTTGATTATATATTTAGTATTAGTTCCTTCTCCCTTGTTCTTTTCTTGCCTTTAGGTCTTTAGTCATTTTTACACCAAAAAAAAAAAAAAAAACCTAGGATTTTTTATTTGAATCAGTTCTTGCTTTTGGGCTTCTTTGCCCTTTTTTTGTTTCTTTTTCTCTTCTTGTTTTATTTTTATTATTTTGTTTTTCTATTCACATGATAGCTTTTAGAAAGCATATATTTTATTCAGATCATTTACTTTATACTTTGTATAAAATATAATATACATGACAAATTTTGTTTTTGATAACATTTTATGTATTCATTTAGTTGCCAGTAATGTTTTTTTTTTTTTATGGTAAAAAATTTTATTAGACAGCCAAAAAAATGATTAAAATGTGTAAGTTAATCAATTTGTTATATATTACTAATATTGATAAATATCTGAGTCAAATATTACTATTTTCATGATTTATTTTTGTGACTATAATCTTTTTTTTATTACTTAAACTATATTGAATTATATTTTTTATTTATATTAATATATTATATTGCATAATTTTTTTGTACATTTCTTTATCTTTTTTCTTTATAACTATTGTACATATAATTTTAATTTTTTTTCGTTTGTTATTTATTATTCATAACATGATTATCATGTATATAACAAATATTTAAATCTAATTATTTAAAAAGTTTAATCTGTTTGTTCTTGCGTGAAGGGATAAGAATGTTATAGCAAAAGAGAAATTAAATTTAGTATTAATTTTTTGTGTTAATTATTTTATAGAATTGTTTTCTCCATGTGTATCGATTTTTAATACAATTATAATTAATATTTTGTATATTTAAGCTTAATTATTGTAAATTTGTAATTAATTTGAACGCTGTCATGTTATTTTATCTAGAATTCATTAGGATTGTAATATTTTCTTATCTGACGAAGGACAGAAAAAAAAAAGGAAAAAGAAAAACAGAAGTTGTAAAAGATATTAATTTTCAATACAAAAATATATATACATGTATATATTTATATCAATTTTTTTTTGCTGTAAAAATATTTTTTTATATTTTGTATAATATAACAATATTTTCACAGCAACATACGGGTTTCTGCTAGTTATCTTTCTAAAAAAAAAAGAAAAACAACACAGGCTAGCTAATAAAAATATTATAGTAAAAACATATAATCGACTAAATCTTATATAAATTGAATGTTTCAAAACAACGTACTATCAACATAGAGTTTAAAATTTGATATAAATTCGATGTGTATATATATATATATATTTCCGAACAATAGCTTATTGAAATGATATCTTACAGAAGCTCTCTTATTGAAATTATCTCATCTAACTTCAACAAGTTAGTTTTTTATTTCTACCAACAAAAGAGTTAATTTTTTGTTTTAATTGGAAGGGAAAAAAAAAATGGTGATGATTTAAGCGAGTGCATTTGGGCCACAATTTGACGTCGACCATATATATATATATATATATTTTCATTTTCCTTTTTTTATTTATTGTCATTACCGCAGAATCTCTTTTTCAAAAATATAGAAAAAGGCAAAAGCAAATGGACAAATCACAAGCAACTTTAAAATGTAATTATTTTTTCTCTCTAAAATTCAATATATCTCATCAAGTCCGTCCCTTATCCTCTTTCATCAAATCTAGATACAATGTACATTGTGCCCTTTCAAATCATGTAAAGGAAAGTACTAACTATTTCTTAAAAGGCCGTCGAGATAGAGTTTTTGAGATATATTTTTAAAGATATTGGTTTTTAAAATTAGATATAATTTTAGAGATTATATTTAGAGTAAATATTTTTTTTAAAAATTATTATAAAAATAAAAAGATTTAAATTTTAAAATATATAATAAAAAATTAATATATAAGAATATATGTAAATACTATTAGAGGTTTAAAAAAATGTATAAGATAAATAAATTTTGACTTGGAGATATCAAAATCATATCTTTAAAACCATACCCCAAACATCCGTTAGGCTTTTGTTAAAATAAAGTGTCTATTTTCAAAAATAAAAAAACTCTTATTTAAGTTGAAAAAGTTTTTTTTATCTAAAAACAAAAAAATATTTAGATAGATAAAAAAATTTTTCATTTAAAAAAAGTTTATTTTAATATTTAAAAGTAAAAATTTTTTGATATTAAGACAAAAAAAATAAAAAATTTTCGTTTTTAAAATATGAATACTTTGATCTAAAAAAGGACCTATAGAACAAATAAAAGCTAAGTTGCAATGAGATTACCAGAAAAAAGAAACGAAGGAATCGTGAGGAAAGATCAAATATAAGAATTTCTACAATAACATCTTTTTAATTCTACATTATCAGTAGAAATTATTATTTTAATTCTAGCATTAACTTTTTAGTATTTTAATTTAAATTTATGAGCATTTCTGTATTTTGAGCTATAAAAAAGTGTTAAAAATTTAATTTAAGCGAGTTTATAAAAATCACATTGATAATAAAACATATGAGATCCTATCATAAAAATATATATTTTTATTACTTATTTTTTTCTATATTTATTTAATATTTTTAATATTAAATATAAAAGATTTTGGGGGTGTTTGGTAAACGTATTGTATTTTGATTGTATTTGAATGAAATTTGTTTTTTGAATGTTGTATTTGGTTGAAAAGTATTTGTTTTGTATTTGAATGAAATGTGTGTTTGGATGAAAAGTATTTTAAAGTTGAAAAGTTGATGTGATTGGTAAAAGTAGAGATAAATAGTGGAGTTAAAAAGTTGATGTGATTGTTTTAAAAATATTTTAAATAGTAATTGTTTTCGTAGCACTGTTGTAAAATTTGTGTTTGGTGTAAAATTGTATTGTATTTAAATGAAGTTAAAATGAAATATTAGTGCCAAATGGCACCTTTAAAGTCGTTAAATTTTGGCTAGCCTGTGCACCTATGCCTACAATCATCTAAATCAATTTTTTTTTTATGACATACTTGGTAATATATTTTTAATCCTTGTGAAAATATCTGCTATAAACGAAGCCTGACTGGGTCTGGATTTTTACAAGCCAGACTGGACCTGGATGTTCAAGGTTTTTTTGTTTTGTTTTTGTTTTTGTTTTTCTCTCACACCAACGAAGAACGTAAGGAAAATAAACAATATTAAAATTTAAAAAAAAACATTACTATTTTTTTAACATAAATATATTATATTTATATTACGTTTACATATAATGCATTGAATGTAATTTATATTTGTAAGAAAAAATATTTGTATTATATTTGAATTGAACGTGTGTTTGGATGAAAAATATTTGAATTGTATTTTAATAATAAATATGTGATATAATAGATAAAAATAAAGAGATAAAAAAAATATGTGATGTGATTAATAAAAATAATATAAAAATAAAATAATAAGTAATGATTGTATTAGAATGATGTAATTGATATTTGAATCGAATATTTTTATATTTAAATAAAAATTATATTATATATAAATATAATATAAATATAATAATGTTATCAAACGAGAGGTTACTCATTATCTTATTAAAACCAATATTTCTTTTGAAAATAAGAAGAAAATACTTGTTTAAAAGTCATGTTGAGCTATCTAACTCAAAATAATATATAAAATAACCGAATAAAGTCATGACTGAATTTATTACAAAAAGAAAAAGAAAAAAAAAATCACAATCCAATCTAAAGTAAATTCCATATATAACATGTTATCCATGAAATAAAATATATATAAACAAAATCTAGCATGTTAAAAAGAGCTTGGGGAAGTATTGCATTTTTTGAACATGAGTCATGATAAATGCATCTGCTGTCGGCCATAAAAAATGAAATAAAATAACAAAAATACAAATACTTGCAAGACAGAACAATTATATGGTTCACAAAAATTCTCAAAAAGAGAGAGAGAGAGATGGAGAAAAAGAGAGAGTGCGCAAAGAAAGCAGAAAGCAAAGCTAATCTAAAAAGGAAAAGGCATGGCTTGTCTCGCGTCTCTGTGTCCTTTATCCCTGCAACGTCCCACATCCCACTTCACCTTTTTCTCCAACAATTTTCACTCTGGTTTTTAACTCTTTCTTTCTACTTATCACATTCCAATTTTTTCATACTTTCTTTTTTTATTTGGTTTTAATTAGGATAAGTTTTATATATATATATATATTTATTTCCGTGTGTAATTTTCTTCAGGGATCGGTAAACTTGGGCAACAATTGGGTGTGACATGTTCCAAGAATGACCAACAACAACAACAAGAAATGGAACAATGGTATCTATTAATTTTTTTTTTTTTTTACACTTTTTGTCTTTTGGAGAAATGGGCATGTTTTAAATTTCATTTTTGTTTATCAGTTCAGGCATTCAAGAAGCGAATGGAGTTGGAGCCAAAAGAAGGCAAATTATAGTTGGAATGACGATGACTTTGGCTGCATTTTCTTCTTTTAGCCCTATTATTTCTGATGCATCGGCAGATACCAGTATTATACTAATTTTTCGCTCTCTCTCTCTCTCTCTCTCTTCTTTAATTTTTTTTTTAAATTTATTTATCCGTAGAATTTAGAAAAGTGAAATTGGCCAAAGCGCTTATCTTATAATGTATTGTCTTTGTTTTCCAGATATCCCAGAAGGTTATCGCATCTACATAGATGGAGAAAACAAGTTCAAAATATTTATTCCTGAAGGTAAGCTCAGCTCATTGTGGGAGTCGCAAATTTTATCATGATTTAGGAGTCTGTAAACTTTTATTGATAAGTGTTTAAAACATTTATAACAATTAATATTGTATCTATCAATTTGTATAAAAAAAAAAAAAAGGTTAGTGTACTAAATTACTGCTTGAATTAGTACTTTAATCACCTTTTGTGTGTTATGTTTAGGGTGGCGAGTGGGTGTAGGAGAAGGAGAAGCGAGTGGGTTTAAATCTGTAACTGCTTTTTACCCTGGCCAAAACACTAGCTCCAATGGTCAGTTCCGAGTGATTGTTTAAAACTAAGAAGGAGTTTTTGTTTGAATATTGAGAAAATTATTCATTGTTCATACTCAGATATACATATATTGCGTTGGTTTTACCAGTGAGCGTAGTAATAACTGGACTTGGTCCGGATTTCACGAAGATGGAATCCTTTGGCAAAGTTGATGAGTTTGCAGAGACACTGGTGAGTGTTAGCCGTTAGTAGTACTCATGCTTTAAAATTGTGCAGTTTCTTCGTTATTTTCTGTTGTGTGTGTGTGTGTGTGTGTGTATTTAGAAGCTTTCTATATCTGTGAATGTTAGATTTGATCAAAATCACATCAAAATACAATATATATACACATACATGTGGAAAGCTAACAAAATGTGAAAATGCTGAAGTCTTAAAATAGAGCCTTACCATTTGAATTTGAATTTTGATTTTGATTTTTTTTTTCCATAATACCTAGTAGAATTCTCATTATGCAATGCAAATTCGAAATGTGTAAAACAGGTGAGTGGATTGGACAGGAGCTGGCAGAGACCTCCTGGAGTGGCAGCCAAACTCATCAATTGTAAATCCGCAAATGGTAATTGCATTACAACCTCATAGTTGATTCCATTCTCATTTTTCTTCACTGCCATGAACAAATCACCTAAGCACCAGTTATCTACTGGAATAAATTGTCAGTTTGCAAATAACAAAATAGTTCATATAAATCGTAGCTGATTTAAAAGTCGATCAGGTTTTTATTATATCGACTACACGCTGCAAAATCCCGGTGAAAGTCGCAAATATTTGTTCTCAGCGCTTGGCATGGCATCCAACGGCTGGTACAACAGACTATACACCGTGACAGGACAGGTATATCTAATCTTATCATATATATATACATTTGTGCTTCCCAATGCAGAGAATGCGAATGACTTTTGCCTCTTCAATATTGGTTATATTTGTTTGGATGCAGTTTGACGAGGGGGATCTAGATAAATACGGTTCAATGATTGAGAAGGTAAAAAACAGATTAAAAGGTTGTGTTTTGACACATGTGAGATTGATAATTAAGTACAAGGTTGCACTTTATGCTTATCGTTGGCTTTTGCAGGCAGTTTCATCCTTCAGGTTTATTTGACAGTTTTAAAACTATCATCCACCAGACGACTTCAATCTTTAGTTTCATCGAGTTCACCGTCCTTTCACCACTTGTAAACATCATTTTGGTGGGTTAAATAAACATCATTTTCCAAACAAAAATCTTTGATTTTCCGTCAAAAAACCTGCGTATCATTCTTCACATGACGAGCAGTTACGCAAACTTTGTAAATAGATTTTTTTTGAGCAAATACAATTAATCTTGTGAAGAAATGATTGCCAGCTTGCTTGCGACTCTGCCATGTTTTAAACATTTAAATGTATAATAACATTACCATATACCATATGGTGTAATTTAATCTAATTTTGGTAAACGGTGATGAAAAGTAGTGCTCGTAGTTTTCAAATGCTTGGGGAAAAAGAAAAGAAAAGAATTGCAAAAGACATACATGAAACCCCATGCAATACCATTGGTTCTAATTTCTAAAAACCATGAAAATTCCTTCTTTTTTTTCCCCCCGTTATTATACCTCGTAGGAAGGCCTTTAAATTGGAAAGAGGAATAGGCAAAGTACCATTTCACACAGCAGGGAAAACTTTTTTAAAAATAAATTCCTGAAGCTTCTCCTTTGGTTTTGAAGCCAGGCTCCCAAAATCATCCAGATCATAGGAGTTCTGAGTTTTTGGCGAAAAATCCTACAGCTGATATGCACAGAAGTCATATCACATTTTAACGACGGACTGATGACGAATTCAAATACACCAGAGAACCTATACACCCAAAATGCTGGGGAACTACGCCTATAAAAGAATCATATGTTGATTCTAACGTGTTGACTTTTTTTTTTTTTTTTTACATTGGCTTATTCCTACCCGGGTTGCCAGAATCCGCTTCTAGCATGCCCGTCAATCCATGACAGCTCCGACTACTCGCCGTGAGCAATGGAAAGCTTACATGAGTTTAGATACACTAAACAGAAAGGTCCTAGAGGAAGAACAGCCGGCATCCTCCACAATCCTTCTCCACCAACCGGAGCGACGACTCAGACATCTGACTTCTCTGGTGAGCATGACTATGTATGATCTGCAAGATAACCAAAAAAAGAAACCATATAAGACCGTATCAGAAAGGGAAGACAGGTGTTGCGAGAATAACTCTTTTATTCACCCCCTAACCATACCTCTAGAATGCAAAACAAATAATTTGCAAGGCTAGATTCGAAGCCTGCCACTCAAGTAGCAGTTCCGCTGCTCTTAGTCCTGCTGCAATCTAAGGATACCTGAAAAACAAACAAATTATCACAAAATTGTTCTTCCAAAAACGACGACAGCGTTCCATCACAAGATCACACTAACCTCAATCGACCCCTCACCCAGTTGTTTGGTCAGAACCGCCACCTTGCACGTACTGAGATGGAGGAGGAACTATAAACTGTGGTTGAGCCATAACAGGTGCAGCCAAACCTAATAAAGCCATAAATTCTAGTCATGGCAATAGCCAATAATATCACTATTGATCTAACATCTACCTAGTTCAACTTTCCTTTTTCCCCACTACACATTTGGTAAATTCCTTTCGCCAAAAGCGCCACTAGGTTTCAATTTTTTAAAGAAGAAGCTAGAGAAGCCAAGCCTTTGGTAAACCAATAAGCAACAACGAATTTGATTTCCCTATATTCGTTCGTAAGAGGTTACTATTCTGGACATTTTGATTTGCACATGTAGAACGAGTGGCAACGCAAAAGAGAGAAACTAGTTTTTGTCACAAAAATGTACCTGTTGGATATGGTGTTTGAATTGTAGGCATAGTCGAAGTTGTCAGAGCATTGACACTGGGTCCACCAAACTGCACAAGTTGATGACTGGGCACTGCATATCCATGCATGGTTGTATAACCCTGACCACTAGGAAGTGTTTGACTCAGTTGACCATAAGGATAGATAGCCGTGTTAAGCGTCCCAGGTAATCCATAAATCTGAAGGTACTGCTGGCCCGTATAAGGATTGTAACTACCCTAAACGAAATATCATAAACCAGGGAAACAAATCAGAATCAAAGACAAACAGATCATAGCCAAAGTCCAAACTCATTCAGAAAACAGATATTGCAGCTCTTGCTGTCATTTTCGAGAACCAGTGACTGACCTGCGGATACACATAATCAGGCCCATATGTTGAATACCTGAAGAGGTTAAAACAAGCATTATTACATTTCATGCAAATTTGAAATGGTAACTTTGAGATATGACCAGACTTTGCAAAAAAGAAAATAAACATAAATATGCTTCATAATTCGTTGTGACAAAAGACCGAGGTATCCTACAAAAGTCTATACCGTTCCTATTCTATGAACAATCCTCTCATGTATGAGATCAATCGGTTAAAAAGTGAGACTAACAACTCAATCCATGGTCCTTATCCAACAACACCAGTTATAATCTTGCCTGCTCAATAACATTGATCTGGGGCACATATCCTCCGCAACTAACACTTTTTGAATTCCTGCAATTACCAATCACACCATGTCACATCACTGTATTTTGGACAAAACCAACCCTGACTTGAAAGGGAATGACTAATTATTCTCATGATTTATTCAAAGCGGGAATGCATGTTGTGATTGGTATATGCCACATAAAAGAAAAGAAAGAATGAGAAAGTAGTTGCAAAGGAGATGCACCACTTAACTGGTTTGTGGTCACTAAAACACTAGACCCGGATTGTCGTTACAATCTCATACATCTATAGTACCTAAATCAACGTTCAACATGGAGTCACCACGTAACCTAGTGCTGCCATCCACTCGGTATAGATTTCTAAAGCCATACATTTCCGTAAACTATGAGATTGAACTCGATTATCGAGTTAAATCCCAGATTGGAGAGTTATCCATACTAACAACTTGTCTCTAGACGCACAACTCACCCATACGGCGGATACATTAGCCCTTGGTAGCCGTAAGAGAGTGGTTGCTGCTGGTAGCCAAAATTTCCAACATAAGTCCCACGAGCAGCTTGCACATTTCCTGTGTATGGGGTGGCAGGTCTAGGACGTCCTATAACAAAAGGGGGGAAAAAAGAATAGAACTGAAGAAGAAGCAAACAGTGACAACAATACAAATTTTTTGTTTAGTTATGTATTCTTCGATTATCCTTCCCATTATTATGATCTTATCTTTCAAAATTTCCAGTTATCAGCTCATTTTTTATTGATCTAGGAAGCTAAAAACCTTAAAATAAGGTACAATACCGTAGGGCATGGGTGGCCTCGGCCGCCCGAGTGACGCAAGATTGCAGTTGGCACGCCTGCCATCAATAACTGGAGCTGGATCGGCACAGGCTCTTCTAGCAGCCTCTGGTTCCCGGAAAGTCACCTAAACCCTCCATGTAAATACAGACCAGTAAAACCAAGTCATTCGACAGTCAACCAAAAACAAACGGATTCACGGGTAAAAGAACGCAAAATCCACAAAACAGGGGGAAAAAACTACAATAGAGAACGCAAAATAGTAACAATTTAAAAAATAAAGACCATCCAAAAGGGAAAAAAAATGCCATTCTATAGAGATTTATGGATACAAATAAAAAATTCCAATGAATAGGAACAGAGCTGACATTGGAAAAGCGAAATAGCAAATAAAAGGTCATTTAGAACCAAATGGCAGTGATTGTAAACCCACAGCCATTGGAAAAGCTAACTAGCGAATAAACTAGTTTTAGAAACCAAATGGCAGTGATTATATAATGCAAAACCTAGTTTGACAAACAGATCATTTCATTCGAAAGGCAGATAGAAAAGGATTACATTTATTAGAATCGAAATGGCAGTGAATACAAGGAAACAGATCATATTAGAATCGGAGAGACATTGGACATAATCGGAAAGAATGAAAAACAATAAAAATACTCACGAAACCATAGCCTTTGGATCGACCGGTGTTCTTATCGGTGATGACGACGGCCTCAAGAATATCGCCGAACTGCTCGAAGTAGCGCCTCATGGTGTCGCTCTGAGTCTCCCAGGCGAGTCCGCCGACGAAGACCTTGGTGTAGGTGGTGTCTCCGAACGGCGAATTCAGGAATTGGTGATATCCGGAGCTCGAACTCGACCCTGAACCCGGTCCAGGAACCTGCTGGTGGTGATACGCCATGAAAATGGAAGAAAACAAGAAGGGGAAAAATAAAAATAAAAAAAAAGGGGGGGAAAAGGAATATTCGATTCTTGGGAAAAAAAAATAAAAGTGATCGGATCGGAAAGAGGAAAGAAAGAAAGAATTGCTAAGTGAGGCTAAACCCTAGAAGAACCCTAAATTGGGCGGCGGAGATATACTGGGAATCCATTGAATTCCATGAGATTCAGGGAAAGGTCGATTCCGATTGAGAGAGAAAGAGAGAAACAGGGAGAGAGAGAGAGAGAGAGAGAGAGAGAGAGAGAGACACACCTACACAGTGATTTCGATAAACCTAAGAATAGCAAAAAAAAGAGAGGAAAAAAATTAAACACGGAAATAAATAAATTTGAAATTTGAAAGGAAATTAAATAAAAAGGAAAAAAGGCGAAAAGGAAAGAAAAACCCTAAATGGGCCAACAAGAGGAAGAGGAGGTCGGTGAAAGGGGTGAGAACGGAGGTTTTTGAGTTTCTAATATAATAATAACAACAATAATAATATAATTTTAATTGGAAAAAAAAAAAAGCTAAAGGAAAATAGAGGAGAGAGAAGGTTTTTCTCTTTTTTTTTTTTTTTTTTTTTTTGAAGAGGGGGGGGTGAGGGGAGGTTTATTATGTCTTCTTCCTCATTTCATCGTTGGCTCTGGCTCTGCACATCCCAGAGGCAAAAAATAAAAATAAGAAAGAGGAAATATAGCAAATAAAATGGTACAACAAACAAAAGAAGCAAAAAAAACACTTTAATGATCTACAAGGCTACTATTACTACTACTGCTACTACAATGGTCGAGAATGTCATTCTAGTTTTTTAATTACAAGAAAAGAAAAAGAAAAGAAAGGGAAAATGGGAAAAGGAAAAAAGGGGGGGAACATGGAAGGAGGGCGACTGTACTCAATAACCAAAAACAGAGCCAGCTTGGAAGGGTGCGGCCTGGGCCCCATTTTGTCTTCAGCCTCAACGCATTACCCAAGCTCTCTCCCCCCCTCTCTCTCTCTCTCTCTCTCTCTTAAACCCTAATTAATTTCTTTGTTAAAATTGCACTTCACACCCCTCCGAAACTTTTTTTAGCACAAATGCCCTTTTTTTTTTTTTTGGATAAAGGCCTTTGTTTTTTAATCATATATGTATATACCAAAACTTTTGGGAAATTATATTTGGCTCCAGAAGGACTAACTGTCAGAATAAAATGAATGATGGTTTTTTTTTAATAAATATTTTGATGAAATAGTAAACTCTTACAGTCTTTGATAAATTTGAAATTAAAAGTACTCCTGTTTGATTGAATTTCAAATTTTACCCTTATTGACAAAACCATGTGGCTCCTTGTGTAACAGATCCTGTTATAAGATGTAACATATGTTTGTGAATGGCTTGTATTGCAAAACAAAATTGAGGAGTACCATGGAGGATACTGTTGAGGTGGTACAGTGTAATCCTTCTTGTTTTTTCTCATCAAATTTGACACATCTAAATTTAGAAAATAAAAAATTTTTCATTCTAAGAAAAATAAACCTTTCTAAATTTTCGTATCAAAACATTCAAAATTTTTCATTTTTGAAAAATGAAAAAAAGTTCTTTAGATAAAAAAAGTTTTCACTCACCCAAACAACTCTTTTATTTTTTATATCTAAAAATTTTTCATTTTTCTAAAAAAACCTCTTATCCAAACAAAGCCTGCAGCCACTTGTTTGGTTGTCGAAAAATATTATTATAAAATAACATAAAAATTATGTGAGAATGTGAAAGAAAAAAAAAATCTATTGGTTCTGGTTAATCAAAAATAAAAAATTGAATCATTAAGGGTTAATATTAAATTTAATCCTAAAGAATATGGGTTCTTTGACTTTGCCTCCTAGAATACAGAAATAACACAAAATTTTCCCCCTATCTAGCTTATCTTATCAGGGGTTGCAATTTTAGGACTTATATAAGGAGTGAATTCCAATTCATCTCATGAGTTATAACAATATATATATATTTTTTACCTTAATTTTTATTACTAACTTATACTATTTCAATCATCTCTTACCTCTTATATTCAAATCCTTCAGTATATGAGCCCTTAGTAATTTCATCATTAAAACATCAATTATCAACAATTATATTTCAAACGTATATATATTTTTGAAAAGCTCGTAAAAATATGTTTACATGTTACTATAAAATATCTATAATAGGAAAAACCTTTCATAAGAATCGTATTCATGCCTGATGTATAGTTAATTTAATTTTGACGTTAACTTTATAATGGTCTTTTTTATATTTAAGAATAATTTTAAGTCACATGTTATTTTTTTTAACTTCATGTAAAAAACATAAACATTTATCTATTTATATATTAGATCGTCCAAATGTTTATATAAAAATTAATGAGGTATTTATTTACAGTTTCACGTTCGTATTATGTTTAAATATAATACAATTTTCATCTAAATACAAAAATTTTATATTCAAATATAATGTTTTTCAATAGTATCGCAAATACATTTATTATTTCATAATATTTTGAGAATAATTTTTTTGTCATTCACATCATATTCTCTATTTATCTCACTTTTTCTATCTAATTTTACCAATTACATCAATTTTTTAATTTTAAAATACAATTCAAATATTTTTTATCTAAACACACATTATATTTAAATGTAAAATAAATATTTTTTATTTAAATATAAAAATATATTTAATATATTACGTTTAAATATAATATAAATATAATCCCTTTATTAAATACCCCATAAAAGTATACTATTTATCAATATATGAAAGCAAATGCCCTGTCGCAAGTTTTTGCATAAATTAGTTTGTTTAACTTGTCAACTGTCGACGCGAACTAGTTTAGTTGTGTTGGTGCTTTGGTACAAGGAAAGAAATCCAGCGGAATTGTTAATCCAACGTGGTCCCGACACGAATCACGGCTACGCTGAATTCGGCTTTTGCACGTTCCCTCCAGTCTTTCACTTGTTCTTATCCGCTTACTTAACTCTCAGCATTTATTAACCTTTATTATTTGTTATCTTTTTTTAACCAAAAAAATAAAGAAGACGTAATTACGTGCCTTTTTTTATATTATTTTTATGCTAAAACAGTGTTTTTTTTAATGTTTTAGAATTGGACTTTTATGTATCTTAATCAGGGTCACAAATGCTTTTTATACATATATATATATTTGTATATATTTTATTTCCAAAACAATCCCTGGTCTGTATGTTATGCGTGATAATGATTTTCTTTATGTCAATAAATTTAGAAGAAAAGAAACTACTTAACAAAGAACGAAAGAAAAAGGATTTAATTTTAAGATTTTATTTGATAAATATATTATGTTTATATTATATTTAAATATAATATATTGGATATAATTTAGGTTTAAGATAAAAATATTTATATTATATTTAAATATAATATATATTTAAATAATAAATATTTAAATTTAAATAATAAATATATAATGTAATAAACTAAAAATAAAAAGAAAAAATATATAATATAATTAATAAAAATAATAAAATAATAAAATATTGATTATTTAAAATTTAAAATATAATATAATTTTTGTTTAAATATAAAATTTTTAATATAAACGTAATATATAAATGTAATATTGAAAACAAACCTCACCCAAACATGCGTAGTTGCGTACTTCTGTCCAAAAGGTCTGAAATTGACCCTTTTGTTTATACGTCATGTATCTGCACGGTGCACCACCGTATTCTTTTTTAGTTGTATATTTTTATCCATCAAAATAATTAAAAAATGTATTGTGTTTTTATTTGGCTACCTTCCTTCTTCAGCCATAAAATTATTCTATTTAAATATATAAGAAGACTTTATAAAAAAAAAAAGAAAAAAAAGGAAGAAGTAAATATGTAACTGCAATAAAAACAGTCTGCTCCTGCTCCCTCGGTAAAAACTAAAAATTAAAAGTTAGTTTTTAAGATAAAAAAATAAGTTTTGAAAAATACATTAAAAAATTTTGTTTAGAATATAAAATATAAAATATTAAAAATTTATTTTAAAAAAATTATTAATATGGATATTATTTTTTTATTATCGAAATTCTATGTAATTTTTTTTAAAAATTATTTTATTTGGACTTGTATAAACAAAGTTATAAAATTTTAAAATTTAGAGTTTACAAGTTTTAGAGATATAAATAGTAAAATATGATAGTGATATTAAAAAAAATACCAAAAAAATTAAAATTTTGATTTCCAAAACCCTCTCAAACAGTTCTATAACCCTCTCAAACAGTTCTATGACGAAGAATAATATTGTACAAATGCTTGATTAACATTTAAAAAATACTTGCGTTTGTTCTTTTTTTTATTCATTTAATGTTAACATCTAACAATAACCTCATGGGTTACTTAAATAAAAATCAATATATTATAGCATTTGATAAATGTATTATATTCGCATTACATCAAACGCAATACATTGAATATATTTTGTATTTGAAAAAAAAAAAGTATTTGCTTTATATTTAAATGCAATATGTGTTTTGATGAAAAGTATTTGAATTATATTTTAAGATTAAAAAGTTGATGTGATTGATAAAAATAAATAGAAAAAGTAAAATAAAAAAAGAATATGATATGAATAGATTTTAAAAATTTTATTTTTAAAATATTCTAAAATAATAAATGTATTTGAGACAATATAAAAAAGTATTATATTTAAATATAAAAACTTTATATTTAAATAAAAATTATATTATGTTCAAACAAAATATAAACATAATATAAAAAATAAATACCTTTTTATTCTTGCACCATGGCTCCGTTTGGATGAGAGGTTTTTTTTTTTTTTTTGGAAAATAGAAAATTTTTAGATATGAAAAATAAAAAGTTGTTTAAAATTTTTTTTAAAAGTAAAAAGTTATTTGGATAGGTGAAAATCTTTTTTTTTCTAGAGAGTTCTTTTTTCATTTTTGAAAAATAAAAAATATTGAATGTTCATATATAAAAATTTAAGAAGATCGATTTTTCTTAGAATGAAAAATTTTTCATTTTTAAACTTTGGAGGGTCAAATAAACGGAGAGCACTGATTGTCTAATTTAGTTGGTCTCTTACCAAAACCACACTTGTTTTTTTATTATTCTTTTAAATGGAAAGTAGCACATCTAGCTTTTTCAATTTTATGAATAAAGTAGTTACAAGAATCCTTGTCGTGTAAGAAGTTACTAATTTTGTCGTCTATCTAGACAAAGACTTTATATGGGATTTTAAATTTGATGTCTGGTATCATTGTAAGATACATTTGTTCTATATTATATCATAATAATATAATATGTATTTTGATAATTTATATATATTTAATTTAAATATAAATACAATTAATAGTAAATTAACTCAAAAATATTATCTTTTTATTTTTTATATAATTTTAATAATTACATCAAATATTTTTTTTCGTAAATACACATTAAAATAACTATCTAAACATTATATTTGAACAAATGTATTCTTTTTCATAAATGTATTATATAAATACACATAAATACACATTAATTTATATATTTAATTTGAATATAAACTATCCTTTCAATACATTATATAAATTAAAATAATTATTTAAATATAAATTATCTAGATACACATTATATTTAAATACACTATATAAAAGAGATATTCAAATATATATTATATGTATATTTTATATTCTCATGTAATAAATTTAATGTGTCTTTGATTCAATCGTCACAGAAAAAACTCATTTAAAAAAATATATAGTTTGGGGAAGAGGGTGAAAAATTACAATTGGATAATCGAGAATGATGTGAACTCGTATGAGAGTCAAGAAAGGGACCCCCACGATGGATGATGATGCTGCTGGTTTAACATGAATGAATAAATCATTCATCATTCTCTTTCATTTATTGGGTTGGTGTGCCCTTCATTATTACCTTATTTTTAAAGGGCTTCTATTCCCATGCGGACACTGCCATTGTAAGCCTTGATGATCGAGGATAGTTGGTTTACTCAGTCAAGCATATGTTTGGTATATGAATTTAAATTAAGATTTTTAGGTTAGA
Organism: Antiaris toxicaria; assembly: GCA_035233585.1. Classification (NCBI taxonomy): domain Eukaryota; kingdom Viridiplantae; phylum Streptophyta; class Magnoliopsida; order Rosales; family Moraceae; genus Antiaris; species Antiaris toxicaria. The sequence goes on from CP141160.1 coordinate 27,613,654, forward strand.
TCTAAGTTAAATTGTTATATGTTTACTGCATGGATATAAATGACTAGAGTTAAAAATGTAAAAACTAAAAACTTGTTTAAAAAAAAATTTAATATAAAGCTTGTTTTGTTTGTCTCGAAATTATATGTAATTTAAAAAAAATTCACTTTATTTGAATTTATATATATAATGTTATAGACTTTTTAAAATTTGAATTATAAAGTTATAATTGAAATTATGAATACTAAAACTAATATTGATTTTTTTAGAAAAAGACAAAAAATAAATATATATTTTTTTAGCTTGGATTGGATTGAACCTTGACACCAAAGAAGTTCTAATGGATTGTTTGGATGGTATGTCCAAATCTGGACATGGTCTGAAAATAAACTAAAAAGTTATTGGGAGTAGGAGGGAAATTGATCAAAATTAAAATTGAATAAAAATAAACAACAGAAAAGTTTGGACCTTTAATAAATAGCATATTTTTGATAAATAATGATTTACCATAATTAAAATTTCAAAAATACTCCTTATGTGTAAATCTTAGTAAATTTATTTGGAAATCATTTTTTACTTGGTAAATCATTTATTTATGTGTGTAAATCATTGATTTACCAATTCTGCACTCAGAATTTTCTCAAGAAACAAGCAGATAGCTTTAAAATTTTACTGGTAAATCATTTATTAACGTGTGTAAATCATTGATTTACCAATTATCCACCCAAAATCTTCTCAAGAAACAAGCAGATAATTCTTCAGAAAAACAAAAACTAGAAATCTAGCCCCCAACAAAAGTTCGCAAAAGAAAAAGAAAAAGAAAGGGAAAGGGAAAGAGAAAGAAATAAAATCTAAAAAGAAATATGGGTATAATTATAAAATTACATGACTCTTAAATCAAAATTATTATTAATTTTCTAAGTTAAGTAAATATGTTATTTACTTTTATTAACTAAAACAATTGACTTATTTATTACAATTTTCTAAAGTTATTTGACTAAAATTTATTCCTCTTTGTTTTCATATTAAATTTCAAAAACTTTTCACATTTGAGGATTTTTTTTTTCTCTTTAATCTTTTTAAATAGGGTTTGGTCCAAAATCAAAACATTTTTCTAATTCCCATTCAATTTTCTTATCTTATTTTTGGAATGAATTCGATTTTATCAAACAACTATTTTTATCTAAAAATATAAATTTTTTATCTATTCAAACATAATTTATTTATTTATTTTATTAAAAAAACTTTTTAACCTCGAATATGATATCATTTTCTTTTGAAAACTGGACACTCATCTCAATGAAAGGTAAATAGGTTATTTTTATTTTACAAATTGACTTCGGAATTTCTCGAGCAATGCTGATGATGGGCATGCAATGACAATTCCAGCTTTGTAGAGCCAGGTCTACAGGCCCTCTCCCTCAACGGGGTGGGCATGCCTTTTTTATTTTTTTGGTCGTTATTATGCCGCATCCTGCCAAAATACTCCTTAGAGCGGCATGGCTACTTCGCTTGATCTCTTGCCAAGAAAAGCTCGTTTCAAAGCTAACCTGTTTGCGATTCTGGTACGTTAAGACGCTCAATCCAACGTACTACGGATCTCGAAACTTGTGTAGTCTTGTATTCATACTTATCGATATAGGTGTTTGAACAGAATTTTAAAAATATTAATTTAAAAATTTAAATATGATTTTGAAGGTTATGTTTGTGATAAATATTTTTAAAAAAATTATTATAAAAAAAAGAAAATTTTGAATTTTGAATTATATAATAAAAAATTATTATATGAAAATACATATAAATACTATTAGAGATTTGAAAAAAATATTAAAAACAAATAAATTTTAATTTGGAGACACCAAAATC